>BSQZ01000139.1:282500-682326 GCA_033239005.1 Lamellibrachia satsuma
TTGCCTTCCTGCAGCAGCCACGAGGACAGGCGGCTCGTCCATTGAGCCTGAACAAAGGGTCTAAATAAAATGTGCTGTTGAACTGGAAAGTAATATTTTTATATGTTCAGTTAAAATGTTTCATGTATGTCATGTGATAGGATTCCCCCAATTATGCCCCCTTGCCCTCAAGATATTTTCACGCGCGCGAATTTGCCTTTTTCAGACTCAGCACCTTGTCCTTTTGAAAAGATAAGCAATCATTGATATATATATATATATATATATATATATATATATATATATATATATATATATATATATATATATATATATATATATATATATATATATATATATATATATATAGTCGTACTTTCACACGGACAATTCTGGTTTGTTGCGCCTTTGAACTTCTATAGAAGTTTATTATTGTTATTATTACTAACAAAAATGCCCATCCCCAGGACGGGATGTGAACTTGGTAGTTCATACGTGACAGTTATGATAGCAATGTTTACCAAATAGGTGATCGCGTTTATGAATATGGCTAAAAAACAATGTCTACATCTTCCTACATTGTGTCAGCGTCTAATTCAGGTTGCCGTTGCCAAGCAACCTAGTCGATGTTGTGCCGGAAGGCGATAAATACACACCAAGCAACTTAGTCGATGTTGTGCCGGAAGGCGCTACATACACACGAAGCAACCTAGTCGATGTTGTGTCAGAGGGCGCTACATACACACCAAGCAACCTAGTCGATGTTGTGCCGGAAGGCGCTACATACGCACGAAGCAACCTAGTCGATGTTGTGTCAGAGGGCGCTACATACACACCAAGCAACCTAGTCGATGTTGTGCCGGATGGCGCTATATACACACTGGCGACATCGAACAGTTTATGTAATTGTGGACTTCTAATCGTAGATTTAACGCGTAGCGTTGCAAATAATTGTACGTAGTAATTACAAAATAATTCGTAGTTATTAATTATGTATAATTGCTACGCGTGTTTTCTACTATAATTAATATAAACCGCCCATACGGTAAACAGTTTTGTGCCAGATGGCGCTACGTACTCTCAAACGGTTTACGTACATTGATATGCTGCGCGCGCCTGGTTTCTGCCATTGTTGGAAGTTAACGTTTTACATAGCGAGCAATTGTTGATTTACCATAAAAAAAACCACTAAGAACCCTTGACATACGGGGTATTTCGGAAAAATAAAGGCGTTACGTTTCATTTGTGGAATAATCCCTGAAAGTTTGGCGCTCGAGGTGCAAGCCGTCTATGAGGAAAACGTTAACATACAAACATACATACGCTAGCTCGATTATAGTTAGATTACTTGAGTGCGTGCGCGTAAAATAACGTAACAAAAACATATTATGATAAATCTTGAGCGCAAATCTTGGTTCGTTGATGGTCATAGTACAATTATATGTAGTGGGTAAACAAAGTGGGTAAACAGCTCAGCCGGTTTAATAAAAGAATGCGCAGGTTTACCCTTAAACTCGTCGAAATAACTGACTTTGATCGAGAGATCGGGTAACTTTAGTAAGAAAGAACACCATTTCGAACACCTTATTCGTATACCGCTGCCGTCGTACAGAGATCGGTCAGTGGCACGTCAAAATGTTCATTTCCCTGAGCGTTCCAAAACCAGCACTAATTTACCACGACATTTCCTTTGGGCGCACAGCACTCTTCTAATTTCTCGAGTAGTTTCCCTGGACGATCCTTGTCTCCTTCTTCTGTCCAAACGAAATAATCGTATACTGTGATAAAATCCGGTCCAGCACAGGTCAGAATAATAGTCCCACGGGTGACATTCGCCTTCTTATTTTTCTCTAAGGCAGCCAGGTATAATGTGTAGCTCTGGCTTCCACTTGGCGAACGAATCTGATAAATTCCGGTCGTTGGTGTCTAGCTTGCGCGGCGGGCGAAATTGCGTCAGCCAGAGCATCAGGTCTCGTCAGATCAGTGCCACTGCTGTACCAGTCGCATTGTTCATAAACACAGCTTTATTAGAGCGGGTATGTAGCTGAAATCGACATTACTGTGCTGATCGAGTGTCGCGGGTAGAGAGAGCCGCAAGTCGCTCTAGCGCATCAGCAATATGCACTACATGACGGATCTAGACCCTGAAATGGGGTGCCCAATTTCCAAACAGGACACCAGGAGGAAGCAACCGTGCGTGCGTGCGTGCGTGCGTGCGTGCGTGTGAATTAAGGTTGAACATATAAACCGGAGTTCACTAACCCTTTTCCTAATTCACGTGCGAACACCTCCAGTGCATCGTAGCAATGAACCCATACTGTCCACCAAAGGTCCAACGACTTATTGGTGCGACTGGTCTCGGACACCAACTATTTGGTCATGTTTCCCCGCTTCTGTTGCCGTTTTGGGAAGAAGAAGAAACTGGAACTGCCGAAAGCCGGAAGCTTCCTCGATGCGCACGTTCACTACGTGATTATGTACACTTCGGAAGTCGAAGCCGAACTGCATTACAAAGTGTAGAGGAAAAACTCAAACAATTTCGCATTTCAGACATTTTAATCTGGTCCCCGGTGGTTGCAATCAGTTCGTTCTGTAATATCTATCATACATTGTGTCGCCTGTTGAGGAGAACATTTAACTTCAGCTGGATCTGGTCCCCGATGACGGCAATCAGTTCATTCTGTAATATCTATCATGTATTGTGTCGCCTGTTGAGGAGAACATTTAACTTCAGCTGGATCTGGTCCCCGATGACGGCAATCAGTTCGTTCTGTAATATCTATCATGTATTGTGTCGCCTGTTGAGGAGAACATTTAATCTTCAGCTGGATCTGGTCCCCGATGACGGCAATCAGTTCGTTCTGTAATATCTATCATGTATTGTGTCGCCTGTTGAGGAGAACATTTAATCTTCAGCTGGATCTGGTCCCCGATGACGGCAATCAGTTCGTTCTGTAATATCTATCATGTATTGTGTCGCCTGTTGAGGAGAACATTTAATCTTCAGCTGGATCTGGTCCCCGATGACGGCAATCAGTTCGTTCTGTATCACCAATTGTGTATTGTGTCGCAAAGTACGTCTAGTTGAGGAGAACATTTAAATTGCTGTGATTCTCATCAGTCTCGAGATTTTTCAGGCAAGATTCAACTTTTTAAAGAGAACAATCGCCTCTACGGGCTGCAGTTTAAGGTGATTGTCTCTCACACGGGTTTGCTAACATATCAATAAATGTTGTCTGTGCAGGTTTATTTGTTTTTACACCAGAGAAACTTTTAATTTTGACGCGATGAAAAACTCTGTTTGGAATAAACGGGAGTGTCCGGGCACCTGATGGACACTGCCTGGATCGGCCCATGCACTAGTCCCATTAGTGGACAGCTGCTACCGTGTTATTAATAAATTATGCACCACCAATATCTCTCAACACTAGGCGGTTATTTTTTCTATATTACATAACCATATCCCTGGTCAACATATTGTTAATTAAGTTACTGCTGTATTCAGCGCATAACGTATTATATCGGTAAATCTCCGATCCGCTAATGTGCCCGACCGAATGCAGGCCTTCTTAGCTATCCAAACCATAACTTTCTGCCAGGTTTAGACGCAGATTCGAATCACATAAAAGACTTACGGTAACATGGTTTATTCGTACTCTTTTTAGGACACTTTTATTTTGCACAAAGCTGTGTCATATTACTTATTAGTAACTTAATTTCATGAACCAAAACATATATTAACTAGACACGTTAATATAGTGCTCAGTGGTGATTGCACGAACAATCTGGGCACGGACCACAGTCACTTTTCCCATAGACGACCATTATAACATTCTTGCGCCTACATTGAAAATTTATCCTACAATTTTTTTTTAAAATTCACAGAAAATGACAGACCCACTAAGACACCTGGTGTGCGAAATTCGTGAAAATGACATACCTCCTTTTCGCACAAATTGCTTCAAAGCATGAGGCCCGTGCATTTCTGCCATGAAATTCCCCGGTTTCTCAAATATGAGTACATCCTGCCTAACAGCCACTGTGTCATTACGCAACTGGTATACATACTGACAAATGGCATCATTTCAAAGCTTAGATGCTACTGTGCACAAAAACATCACTTCTACTCACTCATACACACAACTTCTGCTCTCACAAATAAACCCTATCTGCACAATGAATTTTTTCCTTGGGACTCTTTATGTATGTAATGGCGGATGGATTCTGACTGTGGTCCGTGCCCATCTCCCCAAACAGTGGGCGCTTTCGCAATAGTGGCGCCACACGGTGGGCCGAGAACCAGCCGATGACGAGCGCGTCGAGGCTATACCATAAATAGCGAACTCCATGTTTGCACTATGCCATCAGATATTACCCCGAAATTAAACAAATGAAAATTAAATGCAATATACACTATACCTGACAAAATGATTCCATTTGTTGATGATATTAGCGAAATCGCATACACGTACTCTCGGTACTGCGAAATTACTTGAAGCGGTATGTGAGACGACGCAAGCGTGTCGATTTGTCGTGCAAAGCCAGGGCAAAGCAGAGCTTTTTGTAAGTTTACCACATTGTATCACCTCGCATGAGATATATCATCATATAAATATTAGCAAACCGTTTCTGTTAACATTTAGTCAAAGCCGTAGGGCTTCATATTTGAAAACAACAGCGAGCGATAAATTGCTCGCCTAAATATGCCAAATTAATTTAGGCGAGCGATTTGTTAGTTGTTTTATTCACCGTGCGGTGGCGCCACCATTTCCCATTCGGAATCTGTCGTTCTCGACATGAAATTTTAATTGGTGCTTGTTGGCGCTGACGTGTGTAGAAATAAATAAATGTTTACTTTAGTAAAGCCCATACATTCTTATTGCAATTGGTGAAACGGTTTTGAATTGCAACATGTCACCGATTACCGTAGGCCGTAGCCTGGGCAAAGCCAGGGCAGTGGCTGTGCCCGGGCCGTGCCCGTGGCCACGACACACAGTACTGGTTTCGTGTGCGACTTCGTTTAGGCGGTTTGAAAATTGCAATTGAAATTCACAAATACGCCACGTATAAGAATGACATGTATACTCATAACTCATAAATGCAGCTTAGTAGGCAACACCAATATAAACTGGGGTGAAATGGCATGCTTCCATTGGCATAGGCAAAAATTTTCGCCCCGCTCTTCGTCTCTGGGGCGAAAGGCCTGACGTGCATTTGCTAAAGCGCCATTTTGGCAGTTCCGTAGCCATTTGGCTACGGAACTAATAACTTAAGTTTTAAAACCGATACGCACTAACCGTTTCACATGTGTATTCTGTGACATACAACCGACAATTGGACGTCAAGAAACTGAAGAAATGTGCTCCAAATAATTACTTATGAGTACTTTTATCGGTGACATAGAAAACATTTCACAATTAGCCGCCATACTGTGCACGTGATGTTGCCTTTGGGTCACACGATCAAACGCGATTTCGTGTAGAATGAGGCCAGAATGGGCCAGCAGCACAGACATAAATAAAACACCCGTTAGTAAGTTAGTAGTTTATAGGGGCATTATAAAATATGTAACTCTATGGCCAGCAGACGGCAATTCTTAGCATGACCTTATATAGATCTATGGAAATCCCTCGTGCTATTCTCGCTCACAACAACATCTGGTTATATACAAACCTTGACAAGCACATGCGTTCTGACAAAAAGGTAATAATTTCACACTTTTACATGGTTTTTGTCAGGTAACTTTAGTGATATACATATAAGAATGCATACAGACACGAAAGACGTGTTTATTGCTCTGTTTATGGCGTTTTTGTAAGGTTTCACGTTTCATGAAAATACTTACGTTTCGGCCGAGCGAGATCTTCGCCGTACTAGTAGCAACAGCCAGATAGAAAAACATTGTAGGGCGATTGACTTTGCCTACCATTGGCATTGCATCACAATGCCAAACGCACAACTCAAACTCAGTGCGCAAAAAATATGAATTTGTCATCCGCACATGAAACAGTGAATCACTGTTAAATGGTACCGGAGATGTGCGTCGTGAATTTATGTGTTGAGAGCGGTTGAAAGACGAAGTGGAACAATTACTAAAATTATCGTTTTCAATGTGTGATCAACTTTTACACTCCGTGTCAACTCATATAATTTTTCGGTAGTTCAGATCCAGGTTATTATTTTCGATTCCCATTACTGCATAGTCAATCAATCGGATCGTAACGAAATATTGTTGATCCCTTAACTATTCCAAAACTGTACATGTATTAGTGCCCTGCGCGGGCCTAGAATTTGATCCCAAGCCCGGCCCGCAATTAGCAGTTAGAGTCCAGGCCCGGCCCTGGCCCGCAATAATTTTTCAAGCCCGGCCCAGGCCCGCAAACTAGAACTTAGGCCCAGGCCAGGCCCGGCCCAGCCCAGACCGTGAATGTTTGGCCCAGGCCCGGCCCGCAAGTTTCAGGCCCAGGCCCGGCTCATACCCGCGGGCCAAAGATGGGTAAGCCCGCAAGCCCGCGGCCCGCAAAGTTTAAAGAAGATAAACCTATAATCTTATAACAAAGACGAAAAACCAATAAACTGTAATAAAACAGTTTATTTGTCCATAGTGTGCTGGACGAGTTCTAAAAATACAGCACCACCAACTTCTTCAAACGGACGAATATCCTGAAGAAAAATAAAGAAAAACTTCTTAGTGTCATTACTATTAAATATGATAACATTTGTTATAATTGACTTTAATGTATTGGCTTATGGTTAGGGTACGAGATTTGTTTATCTAAGCCATAACCCCAATTTATATTGTTAATTGAATTAGGTCAACTAAGTTAATATAATTTAATATGATATTTCAATTAAATGTCACCCACTGGCACTGATACCCAGTGGCATTTCCAGCAGGCCTGCAGTCACTAGCCTGAGACAGACCAGTTCAGACATGTGTGAATTAGTACAAGTGTGAATGAATTAGGACTGGGGAGAAATACCAATTACCAACTGGGTTGGGTACTGGGTAGTGGACTAGTGGCCTAGTGAGCACTTGGCAGTGGGCAGGTCATTCAGGTGGGCAATGTTTGGAGGGAAGACCTAGACAATAGAATGTCCACTGGTAGGGTCAAAGTTGATGGTTAATCATGGCTTGATTGCCTCTGCAAATATTTCTAAAGTAAACATTTGGGGCTGGCTACTTCCAGCCAAGTGAACTTATGGGGCCATTAGATTCCATGCAAGGTCTCAATTTGCAACTATATAATACTAAATAAATAATTTTAAGCATTCATTAACCGGAATTACAAGTTATAATCAGGTTTTATTAAACAATAAAGTAATAATCGGTGTTTTTTATGAATATTTTTATTATGTCCAGGCCCAGCCCAGGCCCGGCCCGGCCCGCTCACACTAGGCCCAGGCCCGGCCCAAGCCCCATGTGTTTAAATTGTTTTCAACCCAGGTCCGGCCCGGGCCCGCAGTATGTAGGCCCAGGCCCGGCCCGGCCCGTGGAATTGTGTAGAGCGGGCCGGGCCGGGCTTGGACCCAAAGCCCGGCCCGCGCAGGGCACTAACATGTATACATGTATTTTATTCAGTTCGATATACAACATTATGTGACATTTACACATAATACAAATCGACGTTAGTCCACTCATTTTATCATTTTATAAACCGCGCGGCCAGCATAGCTTCGATGGCGTCTTGCAATCTTGGTGCAGCGGGCTACGATCGCCATCGCCGGTGATGGATATGTGAACTCTGAATATTGAAGCCCGCACACTGCGTTATAAAGAGGTTAGACTTTCCTAGTGAATCTAATACTCAAGAAAGAACTTGTCAAGACGAACACTTGAAGGCAGCGAGCAATTTTAACAATTGACGCGAGCGATAAATCGCTCCCTAGATTATTGATTTGCGCGAGCGATCGCTCGCTTGAAATATGAAGCCCTGGCAGTATTTGAGCATAAGTTAGTTCCGGACTCCGGCAGGGAAGTCAGCGAGCGAAAATAGGGTTTGTTTACAGTTATGAGAATTAACCTTTATTAAGGTACGTAGCACAATGAATTGTCAGCCAGGATTATTATTACACATATATTAGGCAAAACCTGTTATAGATATATACCAAGAAACCGTTTTTGTTAACGTTTAGTCAGAGGCAGTATTTTTGAGGTAGCAATTCGGATTCCAGGTCTCAAGTTCAACGAGTGATAAAAGGGGTTTGTTTACAGTTCGGGAATTGATTTGGTGTATCAAGCTATTCTACACATTGTTGAATATATATATATATATATATATATATATATATAATAGACAAGATTAATATTGCACAATTTAAATTCTGTGATGGCGCCGTCCAAACAGCAGGTAAAGGCCACCAGGCATTTAGTATGCGGGAGTTGTAGCAATTGGGTAGACTTTGTAAAGTCCGGGTGTGAGGAGTCCTGGGTTGAGGTTCAGGCGGATAGTTTGCGTATTTAGTGTAAGGGATGTGCGATGATGAAGGGACTAGAGGTGGATATGGAACAGCTGAGGTATTAAAGATAGGAAGTGGTGGATTGTGCCAGTGGTTCCAGTGGGGGGGGGGGCAGTGGATGATAAAGTGGGGAAGGTGATGAGAAAGATGCTAGGAAAAGCTCACCTCAGAGGAGGCTGAGAGGAGGTAAGGTGACAGGACGGAAGGAGACTGGAAGTAAGGAGACTAAGGAGATGGGTGGAAGGAGACTGGAGGGAAGGAGACATGAGGGAAGGGAGGAGGCGGGAGGGACGGCTACGGAAGCGAAGGCATCAGTAGAGCAATATAACCAGGAGATGGGAGGGAGATTGACAACATGCTGCCAGGTGACACGACTGCGGGACAGAATGCGACGAGCTACTCTGAGGTAGTGATAGATGGGTGAGGAGGAGAGCGAGGGTGTGCGTGGGTGATTCAATAGTCAGGAAGACTGACAGAGCGCTAAACAAGGGACAAAAATAGAGACTATCACAGAGAGGGTGTAAACATTGTGGGTCCTGTCAAGGGAGGTTCTGTTTTACTACACGTAGGGTATAACAATACAGAGAGGGAGGGTTCAACTGCCATAGTTAGGAAATACAGTTAGGAAATACAGGCAGTTAGTTAGAAGAGCTAAGTAGACACAGGTGGAACAAATAATTATGTCAGGGATTCTACCGGTAATGGGAAGAAGAGGACAGATATATAAAAATTGCAGGAGGAAGGCAATTAACACATTAGTTCAACAACTATGTAGGGAAGAGGAAGTTGGATTTGTGGGGATGTTTTGTTGGGGGGGGCTGATATATACATGAGGGATGGGCTTCATCTTAGTGGAAAGGGTGCAGCAGTGTTTGTTGATGAACTACCAGAAGCAGTCGAAAGTGGCATGGGAAGCATAACAATATGTTTGGTAGCAAGCATTGTTTAAACTAGAAGCGTAGGACAAGAGGCCACTAGTAAACAAACCAGTAACAAAATGTCTGGACATTTCTGAAGCTGGCTATAAATGTGTGTGTTTAAATGCAAAGCATAGCAAATAAGAAAAACGAATTAAACATTATGGTAGAAGATATTAACCTTCACATAATTGGTATAACTGAATCATGGACCAACAAAGACATATCAGATGCTGAATTAGGACTGACAGAATATGTAATGTTTAGGAGAGATAGAATAGGAAGAAGGGGAGGGGGAGTCATTTAATATATTGAAGAATCTATTCAGACTTACAAAATACAATTAGAAAGGGAAGCAAATTGCGACAAAGGCATTTGGTGCAATATAGTAACAGGAAATTTGACTTTAACTATTGGATTAGTTTACTGAAGTCCAAACATAGACGAAGAGGATAACAGAAAAATACAAAATGCTATAGAGGAAGTGAGGAAAGGGGAATGTATCATAATGGGAGATTTCAACCACGGACACCTACAATGGAAATCTCTAGAGAGTACAGGGGGTGGGGGCTGACAGTTTCTACTTTTTATTCAGGATAGCTTCCTTACTCAACATGTGCTAAAAGCAGGGGAGATAATGTATTAGATTTAATTTCGTCTTCACAACACTAGTGTAATGTCAAAGTACATGAGCCATTGGGTAACAGTGATCATAATCAAATACATTTTGACATCAAATTAAAATCGGAAAGTGCAAATAAAAAAAATACTGGCGAAACTTCCACAAAGGTAGATAGATATAAGAAAATACTTAGCAAAGCTAGATTGGAATACCATGCTGAGGAATAAAACTGCAATTGAATGTTGAAACATTCTAAAATATGAAATTGATAATTGTGTTCCGTTGAAAAAACAAGGAAACCGGTCTTGAAACACTTGTCAAAAGAAGCTATTAGAAAAATAGTGTACACGCAAACTATGTGGAGGGTTTATAGGCGTACCAGAAAGGATGAAGACTACACAAATTACAAAGAGGCACTTCACTTTTACCTCCTACGGAATACAAGGTAAAGTTTTAGAATGGATAGCTGATTTTCTATCATACTGTATAAGAAAATGTGAATTATGGTAAGAATATTCTGAATTGTTTGATATCATTAGCGGTGTTCCGCAAGGATCAGTATTGGGACCTATTCTCTTTTTAATTTATGTAAATGATATACCAGAGACAGTAAATAGTAATGTAAAAATGTTTGCTGATGACACCAAAATATTCAGAACATTAAAAAACAAACCTGACTGTGAAATCTTACAAGCTGATTTAGATAACTTAAGTGAGTGGAGTAATATAAAAAATATTATGTTCTCTTGAAACAGATCAAGAGAATGATCTACGTGTCTGGATTTCAAATAATTTGAAATGGGAGAAACAAGTTGTTGCAGCAACCCAACAAGCTATGGTGGTTTTGTGTTCAGTAAAGAGAGCATTTATTCACTTTGACAGAGAAACATTCAACATTGTTTATAATACATATATTAGACCACATCAAGAATATTGCGTACAGATATGGTCACCTTATTATGCAAAAGATATTTTACTGCTTGAGAAAGTACAAAGCAGAGCAGCAAAACTGGTAATAGGATTAAAGGAATTTACGTATGAGGAAAGATTGACACAACTAAAACTTTATAGACTTGAAGAACGGGGATTACGAAGAGATTTAATTGAAACTTTTAAGTTGTTAACTGGGAAAGAAAACAGACCCAGATCAGTTTTTTAACATTAATCTAAATAACCTCAGAAGCCACAGTAAAAAAATTAAACCAACAACAATGTATGAATCTATGCAGATGCCCATTTTTCAGTCAGAGTGGTGGATGTATGAAATTCCTTGTCCAACAATATTATATCTGTACCCTCTACTAACATTAAAAAAATAGAATAGATAAAAACTGAGTTAAGATATGGGCAAACTATAAATGACTAGGTGTTGTATAATTATGATCCTAATTAATGTGTATTGAAACTCTGAACTAATTATAAAAATATATGTACAAATAAAAAAGTTATGGCATTAAAAAGTTATTGAAAGAAAACACCAAAAAATTAGAGTATTTTCTCTGTATACGAGATACACAATATTTTTGAACGTTTGACGTAGTAAAAGTAATAAAGATATACTACTAAAATAAACAGTTCTGGTTCCTGGGGATGTTACCGTTAATGTAAATCAATTGCCAATGTTCTGTCATGACATGACATTTTTTGTTGAAGTACCTACCCCTTCAGCAGCAACATTTTTGGATGCTTCAGCGGTGCAATATTTGTGTAATATCGCAGTATTTTTAAGATCTGCACAATTACCTATCAAGCACTTTCACGTTTCATCCAAGCAGCCAGCATATTTGCATTCACTGCTCACTCTTGCAAGACAGCCTAGACAACTTACATCATCTATAATCACCGGCGTCAAAGTCAACCCATTCCTAAATTCAACCAGAGCTTATAAATATTTGTACGTCTTTCATTCAAAGCAACTTTTCTAATAATTTGTTTGCATTGAATTGATGACCTAACTGTGGGTTAATTGGAATATCTGGGTTATCAAACTCTTGCACAAAATATTTCTTCAAATTTTTGCAAAACGGCATTAAGACTAAGTAGGTTGAATATGACGCCGCCCAGTTTAATTATTATTAATTAGGAACTGCTTAACCCCTTTTGCTTTGGTGCGCAGCTCAGTTTGGGTGTCCCGAGGATTTTAGCGCAATATAAGTATTTTATATTATTATTAATGTGGCGTGGTATGTGCCTGTCACCATAGTCTGGCACACGTGTGCCCTCTTATTATAGAATATGGCGCTATGTTTTATCATCGCTATAATCAATTATCATTATAGATTGCATATATGCTTGTGCTCAAACGCGAGTCAGTGCATTTAAATGAAATACAAATTGTTTAAATTATACAAAGCGCATTTTTTCTAAAAGGCAACATAGCAATCAGAAATTTACATCAATTTAACATTAAAGTCTAGCAATGTAAAAACATATGCTTTATTATAAAATAAATGCATTGACTATTTTTTTATTCGCATTTGAAATAGGCCTAGGCATTAAATCAGATGTTTTATATTCATTTACAAAATAGTATTTGCATTTGACCATATTGGAATAACTGTATTCGCGTATTTGAATGCGATTTTTTTTTTAAATACTTTGAAATTTGTGTTAGCAGTGATACCACTTCAATGAAATGCCTCTCACGCTGATGCGACCAAAATTCCCTGCCAATGCGACTAAATTGTCCTGCCGACGAGACCAAGAAAGTTTGGTCACGTTGGCTAGTCGAAGAGGTATAGCTGCTGAAGTGTCCAGTTACCATTGCTGCTTACCAGTTAGTCATGTTTGCTTGGAAGTAGAACTGAGTGGGTTAAATAATTAGAGCTTGATTAATTTGTTGGGGTTCAGTGATGCTGGTTATCGGGGTTGGAGTTTAATTCAGGTTAAACTGGTTTTGTCCAGCTCGGTGGGTTAAACCCGGGTTTTACTAGTTTAACCTGGGTTAAACTGGGCTTTACTCTGAGGATGATATTATTGGTTGGGGGGACATTCTCAATATTAGTACAGGTGGCATGTGGATTGATGATGGTTAAATATTGGTGTCATATTTTTGATGCAATAAAAGATGAACATTGTCTGTCAATGTGTCTAGCTATCACTGTATGATAACAATGCTAGTGGTATGTTCTGTTATTAATTGAAAAAACATTTCTGCATACTGAATGCATAGAAGTTACAAAGGTTTCCCTTCAGTTGTTGGCATTTTTCCCAGCCAGAAACCCCAAGTTAAGATCCACTTTACGCAAACAACTTGTTCTAGTTACCAGTTCAGACTATAATCCTTTTACTGTATTTGTTTAAACCAGGCCAGGAAGTCCATAATAAAAGGGACTTTTATCAGTTCGCCACAGACATAGCCATGCCTTTGTTGCCCCCACAATGGACAGTGCCATGAATTACTAACTGAGTCTTCTTCTGAAGAAGTATAGTGATTCAAGTCAGACAACCTGCACCAGTATAGTCTGGTGTCAGCTTGCAGGTTAAATCATCCAAGGGATATTGAGCCTTGGAGACTGGCAGGTGGTAATCCACCCTCTCAGCATGCAACACTTGCTTTCACTGTCAATAACTGTATAATTCACCCTAAATCAATTATCATGGTCAAGTCAGTGAGCTCAACTCGCCAACTAAGACCAGCTTTATTCATTCATATTGTAATAAAATATGCCTGAAATTTTTTTTAACCCAATTTATCCCAAAATGGATGTTTAGCCCAACTCGGGGGGCAGGTTAAACTTGCCAATGTTGCTGGTTATTGCGTCTGGTAATGAGTTCCAATCTTTTTGTCCTGGGAAAATTTATAACATTAGTGCGACACATCAGTGACTTTATTGTCTTTAAAGACACAACACCTCTCACGTTATCAGACAAAACTGTATGCAATGTAATACTAATAGTAAGGGAAGTTATCAGCACCGTGAGTTTTAATTTATATTTAATGCGATGGCATTGCATCTTGTTTTTGGCGGTTCTCTGCTGGGGTATTTCTTTTGTTGTGGACGGAACATTGAAATATTTCTTCCATTAAACTATAAATAAGATTTTAAAATAAAAATAAAATGTATTGATCATCAAACATACTGCACATATTTTTTATGTTATATTGACTATAATCATAGTACTGCTGGAGCTCAGTAGGTGGCATTAGTGATGGTGTGTTCAGAAAGTTGAGCAAAATGTGTGAGAGCCCCATTTATACAGGGTGGCTAATAACTGCCTATTACGGTCCATAGCAGCTGACATACTTATGATAAAAGTGTGCATGTGCCTGATCAGTGAAGCTGAATAATCGTACATTATGCTGATATACATTGTGTTTTATTTCTTATTTTATTCAAGTTGGAAATTTCATAACTGTGCGAGATTCATCGGGATTCACGGAGAAGACATTTGTGTATCTTTCGTTATTCATTTATTAACATTAATAGAACAGTTTTGGGTTCTGGCTAGTAACATGCAGTACTCCTAAAATTGATGCCCCACGTGCAACGGCAAAAGTTCATTGTATTATTGGCTGCTAGATGGCGCCGTCCATGCAGTGATACATTTCTACTACACAAATAATGATTTACGTCACTCATTTTTATTATTCAGGTGAAGGGTGTTATTTACAAACATAAATGCATAAATGTATGTAAATTCTGCATTGTACTGATATATTTACATAGTCTAGCAGGATCCATCAAATAGAAAATTATAGCATGTTTAATTGATTAATTAAACACGGTTCAGACGCATCTGAAAACATATCAAAATAACATTATAAGGCGTTACGTAATTTTTCAATGTTTGCAACACTGTTGCAGGCAAAATAATGATGCTACAGAGTATGGTACCCACAATGGCAGTAGGTTGAAAACATTTAGTAGTTCCAGTATGTTTAAAAAATTACATTAACATTAATATTTACCTATTTTATGCCAGGTAAACTTTTTTAATGAAAATAGGCCAAAACGTGTTTTGAAAACATGGACGAGGGCCGGGTGTCTTTAAATTGCTCTAGCAGGAAAACTAATTAAGGTACAACCACAAAACTGATACAGGCCTGACAAGTGGCCCATTGGCATTGGGCAAGTAGATGTTAACAGTTACTGGCCCCCAAAAAAGTTACTGGCCCAATTTTTTGTTTATTGATTAAAAAAACACTATTTTTTAATACATCACATCACAAGTCGAAGGATGCGAGTTTGGCCATTATTTATTTTGTCGTTGGTGATTTACTTTCATGCTTTCAGTCAGTATTCCGTATGGCAGACAACGTTGCTGCAGGAATCGTTTGAGAATCATAATATGCTTCTGCCTCTGGGCCTGGCTCTGTCGAAGCCGCAGGCGCAGCAGGTCGGGCTTTGAGTAGCAATGCTGGAGCTCGTTAGGCGGCGCTAGTAGTGCCGTGATCGGCAAGTCGACCAAAACATGTACCCACAGAGGCCCGTTTATAGGGGTGCCTTTAACGGTCAATAGCAGCTGACATAGACCACCTATAATAAAAATATGCATATGCCTGTAAAGCTGAATAAACATACTTTATTCTGATGTACATCATATTTTATTTCTTTAGGTAAAAGTATTTTGTTTTTTAAGGTGACAATTTCATGATTCTCGCAAGTTCGGGATTCACCTTGATTCACGAAAAAAACAATTGTATGTCTTTCATTGATCATTTATTAACACAAAAAATATTTTTTATTTTGTTAATATGATTTACACTGCGCTTTCTGATTTATTTTCATTATAAGTATTGTTATAACCGTGGATACAACTTATGTATAGTGACTTTGACTAGTTATGTAAATATTTGTTTATGCCAAATTTATCAATTTTGCCATTTTTGGGTATGATGATGGGTGAAAACATATGAAACTGTCTGTGTCATGTGACATTCATAGGGAATGTGAGACATTAATTAAAAAACCTGTTTTTCTTTTAAGTTTGATAGTATGATTTTAAAGCCAACATTTATTAATACAAAAAGTTATCAGTTTAATGTGTTGTATGTATTGCTTTAATCTTTAATGCTAATCTCAGTATTTCAACAGTGTAATATAATTATAAGGTTTTAGATGAACATGCCATTATATGACATTTACTTTAAAACTTGTGCATGCATTTCTGTTTTTTTCATACATGCAGTTACCAAATAAATTACTTAAATTTTTTTTGTTAATTAGCCACCAATTAACGAAGCAACATATTATGTACAAAATTATGTACAACTGATAGTTGGTATTGTGTCAGAATGGTTATTTACTCAACAATCCACACATATTGATATGATGAGAAAGTGGACACCAGCGTACATGTAATGTACATATTTATAGTAGTTGTTTCTTACTTTAAGTACTAACACACCCTGATAATGCAAAACATGTGACAATATAAGCTTACAGTTCATCCTACATGATACACATGTCAAATATTCATCTTGCATCAGCATGTGTTCAGCTGTGAACAGGCTTCTGTAAAAATCTGCATAATAGTTTGCTGTTAAAAAACCTTGTAAAAAATATTTTCCATATACACTGTACATAAGAGTGAAGTCACAGAAAATGGAACAGTTATGTAAAAATTTGGAGTGAATAATTTTTTTCCTATATAATGTTATAGTATGGGGTTGAAAGTGTACCAAAGTGATAAGTAGAAGATAACTTACTGCCTGATTTTTATTATATAGGATGATGAAATAGACCATTCACATTTTTGTGTCGTGTCTGTCACACTTATATATCTATGTGTCTTGCAAGTTTCCACAATGATAATTGTTAATTCATTTATTTTATGTTAGGTTTTCCATCAAAACTATCGAATGATATTGCTGACAGTGCAAAATTGTGTCCCTTTTTGAAAATCCAGTTGGAAAAGTTCCACCCAACATAATTTTTGGACAGAGAAATAAATTAATTGTCTGGTTATGTCCTACATCTCACACCTCACTCAGCATACCTCACACCTCACTCAGCATACCTCTCATGGGGCACTTATTTTCATAGATTCCATTCTACAGGACAAAAACCCCTGTGTGCAGATGCAACATTAATTGTGACAGACGCGACATAAACGACAAGGTTAATCAAATTAATCTTTATTTTCAAACTGTCTCTATACTTGGTTGGGCTGTTGGTTTACATGATTCAAATCACTTTTTCAGAAAATATTATGAAGAAGATTACCTTGATTAACATAGTAATACCTGGAAATCTGACTACATGTAAATTGGTATTACCAATCTTTTCATGATGGCATTCAAAGCAGCTATCTTCCTTTCAACATTTGTGTGCTTGGGACAGGCGCACTGAATACAATCACTGGACCTTGGGATCCTCACATTTGGCGGACGGAATTTCTTGAATATTATGAACTTGTAAGGGAAGGCTGGATTTTCATCTCGCAAGATTTGGTATGCATCTTCAACTGTCATGCTCAGAAGATACTTTGCCTTGTGTTGTTTGAAAGCAGCTGACACTGTTTTCCCTGGTACAGCTCTGCTTATGTCTTCTCTGAAGAAGCAATCCTGAATTTGATTCATCCATAGTGGGGATACCCTGCCTTTTCTACATTTGGCAGTCCCACCGAGCATGCTAATATACCTGTACACTTTGCCTTTAGAAACAGCCAGTGTCTTAGCCAGTTTTTTTAGGTTTTCTTGCATTTTCTTTTGATCCTGAGGGCATGAATTGATGATATTTTTCTGCTAACATCCCTGTCCATGACCATCCCTTTAAATTCTGGCATTAAACTACGTTTGGTTTGTGCACTTGTTTTAACCATAATCCCACATTTCTTGTATGCTTTTCTGGAGGTAGGTGTAGCAGAGAGGATTATAGACTGAAGTGCTTCTGCTCTGTGTGCTCTGTGTTGTGGCATCCTTTCAAGTAGTTTTCTACAGTAGTAATATCTGAGCTGTCTGATCGTGGTATTCAGTGCTTGGGGACCTTCCTTTTCTTCAGCTGTGTCTTCTGACATTATCCCATCATATTCATCACCAACAGTGTCTTCTTCTGCCATGCTTTGCTTTACCATCCCTTTTTTCCTATCGTTCTTTTCTTTTTGACCCGTCAATTGTTTTCTACTACACTGTACAGGCCTTCATCTGCTTCTCATATTCTCTTCTTTCAGCAGGTGTCATCAGTTTCACTTGTTTCTTTACTCTTCTCGATCTGACTGTCCTTCTCACCCATTCAGCTTTACTCTTTCTATACTTTTGCTGCCTCAGTCTCTCAACTCCTTCATGTTTCCTCTTTTCCCCCTCTGTCATAGTTAGTCACTTAGCATCCCGGTTCTTTCGCTGTTGTGTGGCATCCTTCTTTCAAATTTCCTCAAGTTTTTCTGAATTCTCTTTTAACTTCTCTCTCCGTTTCCTTTGGCGCTCTCTTGCCTTCAGCTTTTTCACTTCTACTTGTTCGATAACAAAGTTACATTATCTAAATGGAACTGATGGCACTTCTCCTTTGAACCAAATAAATAACAGGGGATGGTATCATGACACTTCAAAAGCAGTCCAAAATGTGTTCATTTAGAACTTCTAATACCAAAAACAAATGCATATAATTATGTTATACACATGGTGTGGGCAGCAAAATCAGATGTACTCATTTAGCTGGTTGAGGGAGCTAATATTGTGTTCATGCTTCTCCACAAAAAATGCCAGGCAAAATAGACAGATTTCTTTCATTTGTATAAATTTACTTGATAATCAGATACAATACCTGTGACCTTTTGAACAATTTACACCCTTAGATCAGATGATTTCAGTACAGACACCTGAAAGGCTTGAGTCAACATGTGCAAAGAAAATGGTGAACAGCTAAGCTTAGAACTGCTTCCTCAACTGATTTAGCCTGTCTCAAATACGGTTCATTGGTGTCCAAATATATAGTGTGTGAATAGTTTATGTAACATCTGCAGTCGATTTAATAAAAATGCCTATTTTTTTCGAATCATAAACAAATTTATTTTAATTGTTAGATCTGGTAAGGATCAAAATAGCGGATATCCAAAATGTTAAACATTGTGTGGGTCAATGCTGATCATGGGTGTGACTTCCATCCTCTCACCAATCACATGACAAAGTAAAAACATTTTCAATTGAGGAAGCACCTCTAAGATATCTAAATGTTTGGGGTTTGTCTTTTGTTTTACATGGGTAATTAGCATAATATGTGGTGCCATCTGCACAATAAAGTAACATTAACAAAACAGCTGTACACTACAGCAAACTATGAGTAGATTGCCAGCCAATTGTTGGCAAAATGATGATGTTTGGGACAATACAATAGTGGAAATTTTCCAAAAGTAGGCATCTGTTTGTATCTAGTTAATAACATGTAATATCACATGGCTCATGTAGTTTTACTTTGTTTTAGTGTAATTTCAACCAAGAAAAAGATGGTTTATAACAGTTTAGTTTACTCACAGGTGACATCATCGTGCTCATAAAGTGTCTCATCTGCAACAATCCAATCTTACCATTTG
This sequence comes from Lamellibrachia satsuma, assembly GCA_033239005.1. NCBI lineage: Eukaryota > Metazoa > Annelida > Polychaeta > Sabellida > Siboglinidae > Lamellibrachia > Lamellibrachia satsuma. The sequence goes on from BSQZ01000139.1 coordinate 301,950, forward strand.
AAAATGTACTGGCCTAGTAACTGTTATTCTAAATTAGAATGTTTCATACCAAAACATCTGGACATATGCCATTTATCATATAACTGCAAATAAAATTAATTTACTACAGCAAATTGGTCATTCTGGCACTTATGTCCCTTATGTCATGTCTGTCACTGTGTGACAGACGGAATTGGTAAATCCTTTGTTACTTCATAACACCAACTCACTGATTAATGATTTTGTATCTGTGAATTGCAAATGGTTCAAGCTGTGTATAGCATATTTTTAAATATTTTTCTCCCTCTTACTTTTCTGGGAAAATAGGGTGTGACAGACGCGACATAAGGGGACGGAATGTTTTCACAGTTTTCCTTAAAAAAATCTGTATGACTTACAATGTTTGTTAAATTTCTTTTTTTGGAAATCAATTGAGGATGGGTTGTAAGGCAGAAAAAAATTTGTTAATGTTAATGTAGCCGCTTACCTTTTTATTAGACAGATTGTGATACAGCTACTGCCCAAAACTGCTGTCTCTTGAAAAACAACGCCAGGTTCCCACCTCAATAACTCAGCAATGGGTGGGAGTACACAGTTAATTTTTTCACCCAAATATACCTTGGATATATATTCAACACACAAATATAAAAGGAGGCATCCATATCTTCATGTAATTAAAATTTTTATACATGAAATGCCATCTTTGAAAGTTTTTACATTTTTAAGCAAAAATACCCCCATTTTTAGGCCCTCATATAGCTGTAGAAGAGGCTAATCTTGATGAAGCTTTCCAAAGTTGTCTTTGCTGAAAGATAAGACCATTTTTTATCCCCCAAAAAAATTAAAAGTGGGATTATTAATCTAAACAAGCAAACAGCAAAGCTCATAAGTTTACAAAATCAAAGTGTTCCATTTTTCGTGACTTCGCTCATAATAATGCTAACGACCTATACATGTCAAACATGCTTAGAAGAACACAGGTTGAGAACATTGAGTACTTCCACAATATGTCAAAAAAATTACAGTAACGTTAATATTAGTCTATTTTTAAAGCCAGGTATGCTTTTTGATCAAAATAGAAAAACCATATTTTAAAAACGTTGATGGGGGTGTCTTTAAAGTGCTCTAACATGAAAACTAATTAACATACAGCCATACAACTGATACCATGATGTATCATAATAATATACCTAACCAATGATGTATAACACTTAATTATCTCAAAATCGTCCAACATAGCTAAAATCAGATTGAGATGAAGCTTGTGTTTAATTGTAGCGCCGGGGTGGATGGAAAGGGCAAGCCATTGAAACAATGACCTGTGGCTGTGACTAATGGGATAAAAACGATCTGAAAATATATTGGCCCACCGGGCCAGTAAAATATGGAAACTTGTGGCCTTAACTGGCCCGACAACCCCAAAAAGCGCTGGGCCAGTGTAAATGTTGAGGCCTGTATGTATGTATGCATGCATATATACATACATACATACATACATACATACATACATACATACATACATACATACGTAGTATGTAAGGCCCATATAGAGTAGGGTGGGGCGAAGCGCACCCCAGGATAAAACACACCCACTGTATTTTGGCAGATCCAACTATTAGTGCCGCTATCTTCCAATAAACTGATGTACCATGATACCAAACCAATCTGGGCACGTTCGATTTGAGGAGACGCAACACGTATAGTATAAGTTATACCAATTTGAATTTGCTGGCCTTATTATTATAACAAATTGAATAGCTTTAACCGATCCAACAGCATAAATACTTTAACTAATCCAAGATGTGAAGTAGCTCACCGATATATATATATATATATATATATATATATATATATATATATATATGGATTAAACAGAGTAATTTATATAATCACCACATTATTGAAAGCATCCTGAATCATTAACACCTATTATAAAATATATATATATATATATATATATATATATATATATATATATATATATATATATATATATATATATATTGTTATAATAGGTGTTAATTATTCGTGCAGGCGAGTGCGCTTTGCCCCGAATACATTGTGGTGATTATATAAATTACTCTGTTTAATCCATGCCCTGCATTTTCACGAATATGCGTGGAAAGGTAAACAGTATTTATTGACTACTGTATTCCTAAGTTTGTTATATTATTATATCATTGACATATATGAGGTGCGTGCGTGTCAGGGAGTGGGAGGTTCATCCTAAAAATTGGTGGGAGGTTGGCCTCAGAAATAGGTGTGAAGTGGGAGGTTGGCCTAAACAATAGGGGAGGTGGGGCTTTCAGGTGGGAGGTTTTAACACAAATTATATAAATAACGTTACAAATGATGTAAATAACATTGCCACACGGCAGTTGCGCCGTGCCACAGATGTCAAAAATTATAATTTGTCGTTCACTTTGTAGGTTGGAGCCCTGTCCATCATATATGATACCACTGTTATATGTATAAGTTTCCACCTTGTGCGTTGTTTGCAAAGTGTATCTTGTGAATGAGTTGGGGACGGATATTGGTTATTGGATAGGTTATAGGAGGTTCTTCATAATAATATATAACATGCCTGTTCTTGGGGTTTTAAAAAGGGGGGTTTGAGTGTACCAGGTACACAACAGCCGGGGATTTATGGGATGATTTCTAACAAAAGGTTCAGTTTCCTCAATTCTCTCAAAAAGGGGGTTCCAATGCCGAACCCCCCTGGGGATGGGCAAAAGGCTTACATGGGACAGACGTCAGGAAGATGGGATGGTAATTTACAGGTAGTTGTGTGTCTCATTTTTTGAAGACAGCCGACACATTTGCTGTACACCAGTCTGATGACAGGGTGCCCATGTCCACTTACCTTTGGAAGATGTCACAGAGTGGTGGGGATAGGGTGTCAGCACAATTCTTCAGGACTGCCTTGGGGATCTTGTTGGGCTTTGTTTAAATGGTTTGATTGACTTGAGCAATTTGTATACACCCAATATTTCTATGGCATATTTTGTGCGAACGTTCGAATGTCAACTCGACATCTTTCGTGCCAGTGAAATGTTGAAGTATTTGTCAAATGTAATTTGTATTTTTTTGTTTCTGACTTTTTGTTATATTCATTGAAGTGCCAAGATAATACTGAGAGAGGCCAAGAATTACGTTCATCTCTAGTTAATGATCTAGTCTAGTCAGGATGAAAACCAAGTATTAAATGCATTTTCTAGATTTTTCTTTTCTAGATTTTTCTTGTTTTTTTTCAAACATATTTTATATATTCAGTTGACTCTTTGGAATAAAACAGACAGACAAATAAAAAATGCTCTTGTAAAAACAGTAGTTGTTTTATTATTGTGAAAATATGGTTGTGGACATGGATTGAGGAAGATTGAAAAAAAATTTAATGAAAGTACTTGGGCTAGTGAAAATTCCTGTGGGCTAGTAGAATTCATAATCCACTAACCCGGTAGAAATTCAGCAGGCCTGTGGAACTGTTCCAAGAGGATATCTGCCTTCCCATTACTATCACGCACCAACGATCCATTCTTTTTTAGGGGGACTACTCCAACTTTATCTTGTTTCCTACTTTTGATGAAGTGCCAGAAGGGGGTTTAAATTGTTTTTCTGAAGTCCCTGTGAGATAATATTGTTGATGTAGTCCCAATCAGTCTTGCGCAGACTTCTCCTACATGTTTTCCGCACAAATCTGTAATTTATTCAGTTGTTTGTTTGTTTTCTTGGCTTTATTGTACAATTGTTTCTTCTGCTTCAATAATCTTTGTAGTTTTCTGCTTAGTCACGGGAGGTTGCACTGTCTAGAGCTGAGCTGAGAAGAGATGTGTTTGTCAACATATTTCATTAGTTAATTCGTAAAGGTGGTTCTATAATTCTTAAAGGTGGTTCTGTAATTCTTAAAGGTGGTTCTATAATTCTTAAAGGTGGTTCTGTAATTCTTAAAGGAGGTTCTGTATTTGTAACAGAACCGTAATGTGTCTTGATTTCATCAGACTGATGCTACAATCAGCATTGAGGCTATCCCAGTCAGCACGAGCAAATTTCTTTTGGTGTTCACTGTTTGACTCTTACATCAAAATTAGTAACAACAATATCATGATCTGATATCCCTGGCACAGCGGTGGAGTTTGTTACCAATGTAGGATTTGTTGTGAGACGAGATCTAATAACTTGCCTTCTCTAGTAGAGCACGTGTGGACTTGGGTGAGCTGGGCACTTTCTGCTGAATCTATGAGGGCTTGGGGAATATGTAGTTTGTTTTATGCAGTCCATGATTCAACCACAGGAGACCATTCAGAGCCATCCTGTTTAGTACCGGTGTCATAGAATATGGACCCCATGGAAAATGGTCCATTTTCCCTATATAATCCTATACAATTTGGACCTGGCGGATCCATATTCTGTTATTGAATATGGACCCCCCATAGAATTTTGAAAGTTAATTAAATTACAATTAACTCAGAAATGTCCCAATTAAATTAAATTAGCCTTACACATTTATCAGGTAAATTAAATTAAATTAAATTAACCTCCCAACTTGTTCAATTAAATTAAATTAACAATTAACTTTCGTTCAATTAACAATTAATTTCAAATAACTTCTGTTACATTACCAATATCATGATTGGTTTATTTTGCCAGATGGTCACTGCACTTGCCACCCATACTACTCCCAAGAGGATTACTGCCAACAATTCCCATGCAAGATAACAAAACATAATTACATTGCACAAATGTCTCTAAAACTTGAAAGCACATTTCAAGAATTTAAGTTAAATATTTTTGTTAAATGGATTATGTCATGTGGGATTATGTCCAGAAAAAAAGCAATACTCTTACATAATACAGCTGTAGCACCTGGCCAGGCACACTCACAGTTCAGCTTATTCACTGGTTGACACTGGCTGGACATTGATTGGGTCACTGGCTGAGTGGCTGTGTTTAATGGGCACTATGATCATCAAATCTTACTCCTGACAGCAAGCCAGTGGCAGTCACCACCAGATTGCATAAAATAATATACCCAATAAAAAGTTAATTGAAAGTTAATTGTGATTTTTTCAATAAAATTAAATTAAAATAACCTCTTCCAGTAAAGTTAATTAAAAGTTAATGCCTGATATGGACCTCCATAGAAAATGGACCCGGGGTCCATATTCCATGGGGTTCCATTTTCTATATGACATATAGAAAATAGAGCCCCATAGAATATGGACCTGGGGTCTATATTCCATTATGAAATAGTTAACTGGTAGACAATGCATACATACTGTTGATTGCCATAACTTATTTTTACATGTTTTGTACTTTTGACAAGCAAATATTTAGTTCAAAATGTTGCTCTTGTTCTGTATAATTAACTGGAGGCAATGCATAGATACGTGTATTTAACTGGGAAGACAATAACTGAATGAATGAATGTCAGTTTTTGTTATATTCTTATTAAACGATTCCAACAAAAGGACAGATACTAGATTAATATTCACACATATAGCAAGTTAGAGTCCATTTTCTATGGGGTCCATATTCTATATGACACTGGTTGTGATAAACACTGGTTTTGAACTCCTTATTAAACTTTGTTAATCTTGATCTTTCTGTGTTTCCTTGACATCTTTCTTAAAATAATGTTGTTTATATTTTTCATATATGTAACTATAATAAATTATTACAGTGGCCTATAGTAAGAACTCATAAGCCAGCAAGGCTTACATATGCCTGTCAACATACTTCCAGTTACCTACACTAGTGATAGTTTCCAGTTACCTACACTAGTGATAGTTTCCAGTTACCTACACTAGTAATAGTTTCCAGTTATCTACACTAGTAATAGTTTCCAGTTACCTGCACTAGTAATACAGTTTTTCTAATCTGCTTTTAAAACTGGAGGTTGTTTTATTGGTGGAAATTTCGGGGCTTAAGGAATTCCAGTCTGTAACTGTCCATGGAACGAAACTATACTTGAACACGTCGCATTGTATTACTGGTATAAGTCACATACAGCTGAGGAATATTCGAGCTTAGGCCTGACAAGGGTGGTTTATGCTTCTGTGAGCATTTATGTAGGCTTCTTTTGGTTAGCCCGAGAGTTTTATTTGCTTTAGAGGTGATGTTATTGATGTGACTTTTCCATTTAAGATCTTGCTGTAATTCGACTCCAAGATATGGATGGTGACTGACAGGCTCGAGAGTGACACCGTCCACATAGTCCGTTTTTAGTGGGTTTTGGGTTGTAAATATTTGGAGTGTATAGTATTTTTCTGGATTAAAAATCATTTGCCATTTCCGGGTCCAGAGTGACATTTTACAGAGCATCTGTGCCAGCGAAACTGTCAACTGTGTCAGCGACACTGTCAACTGTGTCAGTGAAATTGTCTACTGCATCAGCGACACTATCAACTGTGTCAGCGACACAGTCAACTGTGTCAGCGACACTGTCAACTGTGTCAGCGACACTGTCAACTGTGTCAGTGAAATTGTCTACTGCATCAGCAACACTATCAACTGTGTCAGCGACACAGTCAACTGTGTCAGCGACACAGTCAACTGTGTCAGCGACACTGTCAATTGTCCTGAACAGCTGACAGTCATCAGCAAATAATTTAATGTAGGAAGTAATATTTTCTCCAATATCATTTATGTATAATATAAATATGAGCAGTGCAAGCACAGTACCCCGGGGAATGCCAGAAAACATTTGAATTGTATGTGAAGCATCACCATCAACTACAACCCACTGTGTCCTGTTTGTAAGCCAAGAACTGATCCAACGCCATGTCTGTCCCTGGATGCCAGTGTTTTAGTTTGAGACGGAGCCTTTGGTGAGGGACAGTGTCAAACACTTTGGAGAAATCTAGGATTAGAACATTTGTCTGTTTATGGTTTTTAGAGATCTTGAAAGAGAGAACTGTTGAGAGTAACTGATTTTCACGTGAATGCTTAGCGTGGAAACCATGTTGGGTATTGATTAGGATGTTGTTTTTATCAAGATGTGCCATAATAGAGTGGGATAAGACATGTTGGGAATTGATTAGGATGTTGTTTTTATCAAGATGTGCCATGATAGAGTGGGAAAAGACGTGTTGGGAATTGATTAGGATGTTGTTTTTATCAAGATGTGCCATGATAGAGTGGTATAAGACGTGTTGCGAATTGATTAGGATGTTGTTTTTATCAAGATGTGTCATGATAGAGTGGTATAAGACGTGTTGGGAATTGATTAGGATGTTGTTTTTATCAAGATGTGCCATGATAGAGTGGCATAAGATGTTGGGAATTGATTAGGATGTTGTTTTTATCAAGATGTGCCATGATAGAGTGGCATAAGACGTGTTGGGAATTGATTAGGATGTTGTTTTTATCAAGATGTGTCATGATAGAGTGGCATAAGACGTGTTGGGAATTGATTAGGATGTTGTTTTTATCAAGATGTGCCATGATAGAGTGGGAAAAGACGTGTTGGGAATTGATTAGGATGTTGTTTTTATCAAGATGTGTCATGATAGAGTGGCATAAGACGTGTTGCGAATTGATTAGGATGTTGTTTTTATCAAGATGTGTCATTATAGAGTGGCATAAGACGTGTTGGGAATTGATTAGGATGTTGTTTTTATCAAGATGTGTCATGATAGAGTGATATAAGACGTGTTGCGAATTGATTAGGATGTTGTTTTTATCAAGATGTGTCATGATAGAGTGGCATAAGACGTGTTGCGAATTGATTAGGATGTTGTTTTTATCAAGATGTGCCATGATAGAGTGGTATAAGACGTGTTGCGAATTGATTAGGATGTTGTTTTTATCAAGATGTGTCATGATAGAGTGGTATAAGACGTGTTGGGAGTTGATTAGGATGTTGTTTTTATCAAGATGTGTCATGATAGAGTGATATAAGACGTGTTGGGAATTGATTAGGATGTTGTTTTTATCAAGATGTGCCATGATAGAGTGGCATAAGACGTGTTGGGAATTGATCAGGATGTTGTTTTTATCAAGATGTGCCATGATAGAGTGGTATAAGACGTGTTGGGAATTGATTAGGATGTTGTTTTTATCAAGATGTGTCATGATAGAGTGGTATAAGACGTGTTGGGAATTGATTAGGATGTTGTTTTTATCAAGATGTGCCATGATAGAGTGGCATAAGACGTGTTGGGAATTGATTAGGATGTTTTTTTTATCAAGATGTGTCATGATAGAGTGGGATAAGACGTGTTGGGAATTGATTAGGATGTTGTTTTTATCAAGATGTGCCATGATAGAGTGGCATAAGATGTGTTGGGAATTGATTAGGACGTTGTTTTTTTTTATATCAAGATGTGCCATGATAGAGTGGCATAAGACGTGTTGGGAATTGATTAGGATGTTGTTTTTATCAAGATGTGCCATGATAGAGTGGTATAAGACGTGTTGGGAATTGATCAGGATGTTGTTTTTAGCAAGATGTGCCATGATAGGGTGGTATAAGACGTGTTGGGAATTGATTAGGATGTTTTTTTTATCAAGATGTGCCATGATAGAGTGGCATAAGACGTGTTGGGAATTGATTAGGATGTTGTTTTTATCAAGATGTGCCACGATAGAGTGGTATAAGACGTGGTGGGAATTGATTAGGATGTTGTTTTTATCAAGATGTGTCATGATAGAATGGGATAAGACGTGTTGGGAATTGATTAGGATGTTGTTTTTTTTATATCAAGATGTGCCATGATAGAGTGGCATAAGACGTGTTGGGAATTGATTAGGATGTTGTTTTTATCAAGATGTGCCATGATAGAGTGGTATAAGACGTGTTGGGAATTGATCAGGATGTTGTTTTTAGCAAGATGTGCCATGATAGGGTGGTATAAGACGTGTTGGGAATTGATTAGGATGTTTTTTTATCAAGATGTGCCATGATAGAGTGGCATAAGACGTGTTGGGAATTGATTAGGATGTTGTTTTTATCAAGATGTGCCACGATAGAGTGGTATAAGACGTGTTGGGAATTGATTAGGATGTTGTTTTTATCAAGATGTGCCATGATAGAGTGGTATAAGACGTGGTGGGAATTGATTAGGATGTTGTTTTTATCAAGATGTGCCATGATAGAGTGGCATAAGACGTGTTGCGAATTGATTAGGATGTTGTTTTTTATCAAGATGTGCCATGATAGAGTTGTATAAAACGTGTTCCATGACATTTGGTTTGGTAGTTTTGGTAGCCCTCCGTCACCTTTTTTGAAAATGGCATATTTATCAGCAGTTAGCTGCCCACGAACTACGTACTTAGAATCAAAGATTCTAGAGTAGTATAAAATCTTTGCCTCTGATACTTTCAACCGTGGGTGTGGTTGGCCGTGGCTGGCCGTGGCTGGCCGTGGTTGGCCATGGCAGGCCGTGGCTGGTTGTGGCTGGCTGTGCAAAGCTGTGGTTGGCCGTGGCTTGGCGTGGCTGGCCGTGGTTGGCCGTGACTGGCCGTGGTTGGCTGTGACGGGAGAATCTCGGAGCAGCAGGGGCTTGAATTTGGTGCAATGAATTGTCAGAAAAAACGTGGAATATTGATTAGAATAATTATTACTATTACATATATATATATATATATATATATATATATATATATATATATATATATATATATACTGTTTCTAAATATATGTATAATATATATATATATATATATATATATATATATATATATATATATATATATATAGTGTATATATATATATGTATATATATATATATATATATAATATATATATATATATATATATATATATATATATATATATATATATATATATATATATATATATATATATATATATATATATATGTTATACATAATATATTCAGAAACAGTTTTTGTTAACATTTAGTCAGAGGCAGTATTTTAACGAAAGTTAGTCCCAAACTCCAGCAGAAAGTCAGCGAGCGAAAATGTGTTTGTTTCCAGTTTGAGAATTAGGTTAGCATAGTGAATTGTCAAAAAAAAGTGTAATATTGATTAGAATAAGTATTACTATTACACATATATTATACATAAATTTATATATATATATATATATATATATATATATATATATATATATATATATATATATATTAAGAAACTGTTTTTGTTAACATTTAGTCAGAGGCAGTATTTTTTAGCTATTCCTGTACTCAAATTCAGCGAGTGAAAAAAGGTTGTGGCCGCGTACGTGAGCCATATTTTTTAGACCGCCATTCTAAAAGCACGGCAGTCATTCTGCACATGCGCTTTGGATTTCTTGTGTTCCTAACTTCTTTCAGACATGTGCGTGCATCGTGCGTGAAGTTAGAAACACATGCAACATTGTAGTGAACAACCAGTATATTTATTAACTAATAACCATGCATAGATTTTACAATATAAAAAAGTATTAAAATCCTGAATACAATATATATGGATGGATGATGAGTACACAATTGAAATTCTGTTGCAACATATTAACAGAAAAAATATTAGGGTTGGTGGATTAATAAATAAATTGGCTCAATTGATCATCCTTTTATATAATATACTTGCTATCAAGTTGTTAATGCATTCATTTACGCTAAAAAAAATTATGCCATTAAAAAAAATCATGGATACCATTTATTCAATTGCATACATTTCTACAGAAAATGTTAAATGTTTACATTATATGGAGCACATGGAGGATATTTAATAAATGATGTGGATATCATTACTGCATGCTAACACAAAACTGACATACATGGAACAGAGATAACAAAATCTTGTCTAAATATTATACTATACGAATAACGGAAATCATGACACAACACACTAATTTAGTTATCATTTAGTATGTCAGTTTTTATGTCTGTTCCATGTACCAGTATGTCAGTTTTGTGTTAGCATGCAGAAATTATATGTAGAAATTATATCCGTTGATAATTAATTTAGTACGTTGTGCCAGGATTTCAGTTGTTAGCATAGTAAGGTATTTAGACACATCTATTTTGGTATATTCCGCGTGCATGTGTTTTATCTTAGCATGAAGAAAATATGTCAAATGATAACTAAATTAGTGTGTTGTGTCATGATTTCCGTTATTCGTATAGTATAATATTTAGACAAGATTTTGTTATCTCTGTTCCATGTATGTCAGTTTTGTGTTAGCATGCAGTAATGATATCCACATCATTTATTAAATATCCTCCATGTGCTCCATATAATGTAAACATTTAACATTTTGTTATCTCTGTTCCATGTATGTCAGTTTTGTGTTAGCATGCAGTAATGATATCCACATCATTTATTAAATATCCTCCATGTGCACCATATAATGGAAATATTTAACATTTTGTTATCTCTGTTCCATGTATGTCAGTTTTGTGTTAGTATGCAGTAATGATATCCACATCATTTATTAAATATCCTCCATGTGCTCCATATAATGTAAACATTTAACATTTTGTTATCTCTGTTCCATGTATGTGAGTTTTGTGTTAGTATGCAGTAATGATATCCACATCATTTATTAAATATCCTCCATGTGCTCCATATAATGTAAATATTTAACATTTTGTTATCTCTGTTCCATGTATGTCAGTTTTGTGTTAGCATGCAGTAATGATATCCACATCATTTATAAAATATCCTCCATGTGCTCCATATAATGTAAACATTTAACATTTTCTATAGAAATGTATGCAATTGAACAAATGGTATCCATGATTTTTTTAATGGCATAATTTTTTTTAGCGTAAATGAATGCATTAACAACATGATAGCAAGTATATTATATAAAAGGATGATCAATTGAGCCAATTTATTTATTAATCCAACAACCCTAATATTTTTCTGTTAATATGTTGCAACAGAATTTCAATTGTGTACTCATCATCCATCCATATATATTGTATTCAGGATTTTAATACTTTTTTATATTGTAAGATCTATGCATGGTTATTAGTTAATAAATATCCTGGTTGTTCACTACAATGTTGCATGTGTTTCTAACTTCACGCACGCATGCATGACAAGTCGTTGTGGCTGTTTACAGAATGTGTTTTACAGCACTATGCCACTGACGTTGACAAGTCGTTGTGGCTGTTTACACAATGTGTTTTACAGCACTGTGCCACTGACATTGACAAGTCATTGTGGCTGTTTATAGAATGTGTTTTACAGCACTGTGCCACTGACATTGACAAGTCGTTGTGGCTGTTTACACAATGTGTTTTACAGCACTATGCCACTGACATTGACAAATCGTTATGTGCACTGTCAAGGTTGTCCACGAAACATTTGCTATTCAATTTTGAGTACATTTTCAGCTGGACCTAATTAAAATGTACACCCCTAACCTTCATATTGCTATACTCTATGACACAACTATGGTTAAATGGTTAAAAATAGTGCACTGGTGCGAGGCGCTGGTGCACTGAATTCAGTAAGTGCGCTGATAGTTTGGGTAAGCAAGTGTGAAGTGATCGATTAGTTTATATACTACCACTATTAGATACAATGAAAATTGTTACCATAGATTAATCATGCATCAACATGAAAACTGTACCTATAAAATGGTAGTGAGATTTAGATTTTTTTATATATGCTCCACGTACAAAATTTTTTTGTTCAAATGTAGACAAGATTTTCATTTAGTATGCTGTGCCAGAATTTCTTTTACTGGTATAGCGTACTATTGAGAATATTAGTTCATTACCAGTTCCAGATGCTAAATTTCAGGAGGCTAAATCTGACTATTTAGGACCGTTAAATGTAACTCCAGAAATGGTTGCTAAGAAAGGCAATGAAGGATAATAAATCACCGGGAGTGGATGGAATTCCTCCAAAACTACTAATGGAAACAGTAGAACAAATTAGTATACCACTTGCAAGAGTATTCTACTTATCATTAAAAATTCTGTAAACAGCCACGACTTGTCAACGTCAGTGGCACAGTGCTGTAAAACACATTCTATAAACAGCCACAATGACTTGTCAATGTCAGTGGCACAGTGCTGTAAAACACATTGTGTAAACAGCCACAATGACTTGTCAATGTCAGTGGCACAGTGCTGTAAAACACATTCTGTAAACAGCCACAATGACTTGTCAACGTCAGTGGCATAGTGCTGTAAAACACATTCTGTAAACAGCCACAACGACTTGTCAATGTCAGTGGCACAGTGCTGTAAAACACATTCTGTAAACAGCCACAACGACTTGTCAATGTCAGTGGCACAGTGCTGTAAAACACATGCTGTAAACAGCCACAATGACTTGGCACAGTGCTGTAAAACACATGCTGTAAACAGCCACAATGACTTGTCAACGTCGGTAGCACAGTGCTGTAAAACCCATTCTGTAAACAGCCACAACGACTTGTCAACGTCGGTAGCACAGTGCTGTAAAACACATTGTGTAAACAGCCACGACGACTTGTCAACGTCGGTAGCACAGTGCTGTAAAACACATTGTGTAAACCGCCACAACGACTTGTCAACGTCAGTAGCACAGTGCTGTAAAACACATTGTGTAAACCGCCACAACGACTTGTCAATGTCAGTGGCACAGTGCTGTAAAACACATTGTGTAAACCGCCACAATGTGTAAACTATTTATCGCTTACATTTTGAAAATTTATTTAACTGAAAAACAGGATCTCTGCATAAAACTGTAATCAAGACAATATGCAGTAATAGGTAAATTTGACTGTTTATGATGGATATGTTTTGGTGTATGTAGTTATGAGCGGTCTAACCTCATCGTTAATAAGGAACGTTTTTAAGGGTATTTCTGTGAGCATTTTTATGATTTATTCTTAGTGAAACACAATTTTCTGTTTCGATCATAGCTATAAGGAGCGAAATCGATTTTACAGAGCGAAATTATGCTAATGAGCTCATAAGAATCTTAGTGAAATGGTCCCCTGTACTTTGATGAATGCATGTGCGTTGTACTGGTTGGTGTGGTTTTTGCCTCACGTAATATAATATGCTGTTTTCATGAACATTTGAAGAAACTTTTATGCATTGAATCAATATTCGAAACAATTACCAGTTACTTCATCTGTCGAGTACAAACAAGTTGTTAGAAAAGTTGGTTTGAGTGAACAATATCGAACGACGGAAATATACCTTTCTCAAAGTGAGGCTAGTGCTGGAATTTGTCTTAAAAAAGAGCGTTTTCAAAAAGCCTCACTACGTAATATATGATTACATTCTTGTGGTAATTATTATGAACAGTTGCATATATTTTTATTCGATAAAGTTAAATATGACGTATTTACAAAATACACTGATGTGTCATACCAGTAAGGTCACCTGGCGATTAATGTCGAACTAGATATAAAACAATATGTCTCAAAACCTGTTTATGCATCATTGATAGTATTTTAATACCAGGAAATATGAAATATGCCAAGTTTTTAATTGATGTTCCCCTCCACTTGGATACCTCCAACATGGTGACATACATAGATGAGTCACGCGCTATGTGGGGGATACACCTGGGACCAATGATGCCTTGAGACCAACAGTCGACCAAATGATGTATGTCCTGAACACAAAAGTAGGCCAATTGGGGTAAAGCAGTAGACAAAATGGATGCAAAACAAGTGGGTTAGGACCGAACAATATTGGGTCTAGTGCTATATCAAATAGTATATACATTATTACAACATACAACACTGGCAGAATAATTAATATTAGAACAAATGCTTGTTTATCAGGAACATCTTGTTTAATTAATAGGTCATCATATAAATAAGATATTCTGTGATGCAAATTATTTTTAGTCAGATCTGTACTTTGATGAATGTCAGCATATTGTTGTGGAATTACCTGCAAGTGACACCTCCTGTAAGTGACACCTCCTGTAAGTGACACCTCCTGTAAGTGACACCTCCTGTAAGTGACACCTCCTGTAAGTGACACCTCCTGTAAGTGACACCTCCTGTAAGTGACACCTCCTGTAAGTGACACCTCCTGTAAGTGACACCTCCTGTAAGTGACACCTCCTGTAAGTGACACCTCCTGTAAGTTCTGTATTGTTTGTTCCCAGCTGCTGGAAGCCTCTGTCCTGGAGCTCTGCTGTTGACTCAAGGCTATCGTGCCTTGAAGTTTCCATTGGACACAGACCCTGCGAGACATGGTCCACCAACAGTATTCACCACATATACACGTACGTAACAACAGACACAGATTTCAGGCTTCACAGTGTTCTCACATAGCTTGGTGTGTACAAGTCTTAGTTTCATGAATGGGTACACTCTAATATTTTAGGTGGTGATGTAATGAATTAGTGTACAAGGCCAGTGTGTTCGTGGTATTCCTTTATGGGTGCCCATGACGGCCAGTATCATACGTATGTGTATTCACTTCTTCTTCAGTCCAGGATCAAAATATGAATTGAAATAACCAATATTTTAGATCTATCGTATATTGTTACTGTTTGCAGTGTTGAGATGTTGACCTGATAAACTGTAGCATGAACAGGGAAACGTGGCCTGTGTTAATATAACAAATAATACTAACAGCAGTAAAACAAATGTCATTGTTTCTGGCTTAGGAGGGAATACCTCGAGGAAATCACTTAAACAGTTTCAATAATTTTCAGTAATTGGACTAGAATTTACTAAAATCTACTGGTACAAAGATAATATAAAAAGGAAAAGAGAGAGAAAAAAAAGTTGTCATATATAAATGTATAGTGTAAACTTAATGAGGGCCAAAGGCGTGGGACAATAGGATAACCATTTAAATTGATTAATTTTGTAAATGAGTACACATGAGATAAAGTTAAGTTCCCATGTTTGAGGGAGTATTGCTCGTACCCATCCAGCTTGTTTTCCAGGTTTTCGACTTTGTTTTCCAAATCTGCAATCTTTTGCTGATAAAGATTCAGATAGATAATTGATTTTGGATTTTAAATAATCCATCCCGTCCATTAGAGCTTTCGGATAGAGGACTGCTTAAATTTTTTTTCAAAACGACTTCATCAGTTAACAGATCTTGAATGATGAGCTTGAATCAGATAACGTCTGTGTCATCAGTGTTACTGTCTGACGTGACAGAATCAGAGCGCGCACTTTGTTTTGGTTTGGGGGCCATGTTGAATGACTAGGTGCCAGACGTCCAGTTACGACAGCCGCTCGTGCTCCTCTGGTTATAAATAGATACCGCAGTTAGGCAATGGCATACTACCCAAATCTCGGTCAATTTAGATTATTCTCTTGGATTAGAACATTGCTCTAATTCAGTAAGTTCAGTTCCACGTATGTTCACGAGTCATGTGCGCTATTGTCTATTCACATTTCAGTCCAATTTGATATGAAATTTACCTCTATTTCTCCCACCTATGCGACAACTTAAACACGTGTCGCCATGATGTGAAAGATGTAGGTTGGCTGCCTGGGCTTTCCTCCTACAACATAAGAAATATTATGTGAAGAAAACATTTTAATAGTTTACTAATTGTTTTGAAGATAAACATTTGTACTAAAGGGAAATATGATGGGTGTGTCATGATATCATTGCATGTCATTACAAAATATTTGATGTCAAAGATGGTGATATAGAATATGTGACTTTTCAGATGAATTAAACTTTCTAAAAAACATTTTTCATCATATTTTCTTTTATGCAAAATAACAACACAAGTCCAGTGTAGATTGAAATAGACCAAAGAATGACATTTAAAGTATTAATGAACCAGAAATTAGGCAAGCATACATCATCAAACGAGATACATCACATAATCACAGCAAGCATGCCGGCCTCCAAAAGGTGTTTACACATAATAGTTATTAAATTATGCCTAGCAGCTACCCGCTATCAGTACTGTCTATACCACTACTGACTGTTATTTACAATTCTCATGGTATCGGTGGGGGTCACTCCGCACATTGTCTACTAAGTTCCATAGTAGGGACGTAATAACAAAGTGGATTAACCAGACACATACATGTACAAACAGAAAGACTGGGTACTCGATCCCCCCCAGCCAAACATGATAAATGAAAAAAGTGGGCCAACCACCCAAACATTCGTGAACAATTCATAATGAAAATTATGGTAACAAAACACAATTTATAAAGGTGTTACATATCTATACAATAGTCAACCAATAACTACTAACACATCACACCGAGAGGTAAGGCCAAACAGCCACACAAATTGTACTCATAAAAAGTACCCGAACTAAAAATCCTGTGTACCCTACTGAAAACTCAGTGGAATGAAAAGCGTTAATGCAAAACCTTGTGTATCAAACTATAACAGGGAAAAGTGTATAAAAATTCAAAAACTTTGTGAACTACCTCTCTGTCTTCAGTGTTTCACAGTGTATCTACACATAATGCACGACTTGATTTATTAGATAACAACTGGGTAACATCTGTTAACGCAATATTAGGGAGGGTGGTTGGGATTTTAAAATGGAGCGGAAACGAACGTTGCTCACAGTGCAATACAGAAACAGCAACTGGATTTGAAATATCACTCGTCTAGCACAAAGCCGCCACCGATCAATCAGGGCTATGCGCCCACATTGGCCGATACCATTTGCGCCACCTTGTGATTACTTGTCAAGTTGCCCTGTCTGGACTTCTAGTTAAGGCTAATAATAGAGGGGGCGCCACCAAATACTGTCGGCACCTCACAAGCCTCACATGTATATCTAACCGCTCGGCGAACCTCAATTAAGCGTCAAAGCATTAAGTGCATCTTAATAATCCAACTATCGATTGCGCTGTCTACCTTATGCTAGAGGGAGGAGGGTGGGAACAAAAACTCCTGATAAGATCACTTGCAACAATGAACTGTGCAGCAAAACTGATCTTACATAAAACCAACCATTTAGCAATAGATAACGATTAACAAGTAACAATAGAAATTTGGAATATTTGCAGAGCAAAATTCCCACAACGGCACAAGCTAGCTTAGAAATAGGGTGAGGCTGGATCTAGGTCAAGCGGCTGCATAAATACCCTCGAAACCAGGGTCGGTCTAACTTCGAACACATACATTGCCTTGTTATCCCGCATACAATCCTTTATGCGCCGCTGTCACATAAATTCATTTTTGTTCCATAATATTTTATTGTAGTAATGAAATAGAGTGACATAGTAATCTGTTAAATTTCATTTCTCTGTGTTCAGCGTGATTAGATGAATCCTGATTTCAATTTGGGTCACATCAGGAATGTACGTCCATAACACAAAATTTTTATTTTTTTCTATAGTCTAATAATTGCTTAATAAAAATTATAATACTATAGGCAAAATTCTGAGTATGCACAAATACTTAACTTTATTTTAATCATCATAGTTTATGGTTTATCTCTGTTATGGAAATTTGTTGTATGTCCGTAACGCTGTATATCCATAACACATTTCTCACAGTGCAAAGTTGATAGGGCTATCACAATTTGTCAAATATTTGAACTACACTGGATACATACCACATATAACTCACCATGTGGCTCTGAAGCCATTGTTTTCACTTAATGCTGGTTCTGTCACAAGGGAAAATTACTACACCCAGCATTGGAATTCTACATTGACTGGGACTTCAGTAAGGACATATCAAGAAGCACGTGTATAACACAACATTGTAATTGTACATTGACTGGGACATCAGTAAGGACACATCAAGAAGCACGTGTATAATACAAGATTGGAATTCTACATTGACTGGGACATCAGTAAGGACATATCAAGAAGCACATGTATAATACAACATTGGAATTCTACATTGATTGGGACATCAGTAAGGACGTATCAAGAAGCACATGTATAATACAACATTGGAATTGTACATTGACTGGGACATCAGTAAGGACATATCAAGAAGCACATGTATAATACAACATTATAATTCTACATCGACTGGGACATCAGTAAGGACATATCAAGAAACACGTGTATAATACAACATTGGAATTGTACATTGACTGGGACATCAGTAAGGACACATCAAGAAGCACATGTATAACACAACATTGGAATTGTACAGTGACTGGGACATCAGTAAGGACATATCAAGAAGCACGTGTATAACACAACATTGGAATCATACATCGACTGGGACATCAGTAAGGACATATCAAGAAGCATATGTATAATATGACATCCTAACAAAGGAATTTGATTAACCAATTATATGTGAAATAGAGTATGTCCCAACTCCTAAAGCAGTTTATCTTCGAGAGTTTTGTCACCTTAGTCAAATCTGGTCCATTTCAAATAAAAAATAAAAATAGCACGCAAACATTTGAAGAACTAGTTTATTGTAACTGTTTTCTAAAAGTACAAATAAATAGAAAAAAATCTTTAAAAACACGTAAAGAACAATGAGGGGAAGAACATAAATACTCGAGCACATGAACATCATTTTGTTCTCCGGTAACATCAAAGTCAGTTTGTTAGAGTTCTGATTTTATTTATACTAAGTTGCATACCCTAATTTATTGACTATGAGACAAGTTATGCATCTATGTTTTGTTGAATATTGCAGTTCACTGTTCTTCATTTTCCAACTCAGCCAAACAGTTCTCCTGTTTCTCTCTTTATTATGCTGCATAAGCCGGGATATGATGGCTTCTTGAAAAACCCAACAAATTTGTCTTTTAAAAGAATAAGAACAGATTGTACATTATTCATAGAACAGCAGAAGAGATTCAAAATGTATTTTATATTAAACAAAGTAGAAAGAATCTTGATGAAAGGGCTTCCTGAGAAAGCCAACAGATTTTTAATTTAACAAGAAAGAGGACAGACTTAACATCAGGCTTTCAGTGGAACTGCTGAAAATTATGATTTTGTTTATAAAACATTAAGTAAAATAATATGAATAATCTGATTCTTCATAATATATGTATTTTAAAGTTTTATTTAAAACAGTAATGCTTTGAAGTTGATATTATGTCATTTGTGCATTTTAAATAGGAAATGCGAATGAACGTCCATAAAATTCAGAGATGTACGTCCATAACAGGAAACGGGTACGTCCATAACAAAATACTCATCATACTAGCATGAAATGAATTAATTTCTATTTTATTTGGAATCCTAAAGTCTAGTGTACACACACATAGTTTTGTTATATCTTTATGTATTGATACTTCAAGGTTTAAAAAAAATTTGAAGCAGCATTTAAAATTATGTTCTCTGAGTACGTAATGGGGCTATTTTTATAACATTCCTCAAAAATTAGTAAAGCTTGAAAGCTGTCAGTTGGCACGTTAATAGTACTAGCAAAGAGCCTTATACTGATCAATATAAGCTCTTTGGTACTAGGTAGGTTATACACTATGTTAGTAGTACTAGGTAGGTTACACACTATGTTAATAGTACTAGGTAGGTTACACACTATGCCCATTTCAAAATCCACCTATTCCAATTGTGCTGTATTACACGTCTTGACAAAACGTCCAAAATTCTCTTAAATGTACGTCCATAATGCCGGAATTGCCCATACACAACAGTTTTGTATCCGACATTTGGTTGAAATTAACCAAATGACCTACACAATATGACTCAAAGCGTGATTGTTTTCATAATTAGCATATCATAACAAATGGTTGCTTCCTAACAAAGGTGTTGCTGAATAGGAGTAATTATACTTAAGTCAATTGTTCCCAGCTGCAATGGTTCACTTGATGAAGTCATGGTAGAAGCATGAATCTTCCTCTTTCTTTACATTTGTAAAACATTAATTTGTTTAGTTACACTGAATAGGCAAAGCCATAATTAACTACACAATAAATAATATATTTGCAATAGCAACGAAAGTGACGGTAATCATGTATTTAGTTAAGGTAGCTGGGGCAGCTAGCGTGTCAGTTGATTTTTTCTTTATAGCATGCTAGGAAATATTGAACTGAACGTCGACACTACAAATAATCACCTGGCACTAACGTCATATTTCACCAATCCATCCTTTAAATAACAGTCCTTTTGGAAATCCCCTTGATTTCTTTGAAATGCTTACAACGTTTCTGTATTAACATAACCGTTTTTGTTAACAGAGGCACTATTTTTGAGGTAGTTGTGTCCCGAATTAAAATTCAGCGAGTGATAAAGGGGGTTTGTTTACAGGTCCTGATTTAAACTGGTGTATCAAACTATCGTTTACATTGTTGAACACATATGAGATAAAGTGATAAATTTATATAAATTATGTACATAAGGTAATATCCGACATAATATCCGTATTCGCTAGGTGGCAGGCATTTTTTTGGCTCATGCGAGCTTAGTAGAAAAGACATAGTTAGCAAGTATATTATTGTTAATATCAAATGAAATCCTAAATAACCCAGTCTAAAGTGTTCTTTTGAACACAAAAACAGCCTTATTCAAGGCTAGCATAGCAATCAAATTAAGACTAAATTATGTGATGGCATCATGCAAACGGCAGTTAAAGGCCACCAGGCATTTAATGTGGCAGTTGCAACAACTGGGTGGACTTCATCAAGTCTGGGTGTGAGAAGTCCTGGGCTGAGGTTCAGGCGGATAGTTTTACTTTAGTTTTGAGTGTAGGGAATGTGTAAAGATGAATGAACTAGAGGTGGAGTTGGAACAGCTGAGGCAGCTATAGCATACTTTGGTATAACCCAGTAACTAAAAGTTATGATACAATGACTGTAAACCTTTTGAATGACACAAAAGAAAACATTATGATCATTTGCAATTAACAATTGATGTGAACTATGCACACGTACAAAGGATGAAGATACAAAAAAATTGCAAATGCTCCTCTTATCGATCTCCGACTGATGAACAGCTCCTTGTTAGTCATTGTCAGTTACTAATTTCGCCACCGAGTGTCTTGTAAAAGTTGTCATTCTTTCATCTGCATAATCAATATGTCTCCTGATGAACAAAACACTAACAACCAACAGTGTAATCTACTACTGTTTTTTCAACATCAACAGAATCATGTACGTCATAATCAGAATTATATTACACGTTATCCTGGCGCGCTCGCCATTTGTGACACTGTCACACAATGGTCGTGTAATAATTAATACCATTGGACTATAATAGCCAGTTAACATGTTTAATTTACATTCCATTACTGAATGTATATCATATACAATACATACATATTTAATTTCATAACTACCAAAACAAAGAAAATAAATAATAATCAACGCCTCGCTACACTGCGAGTATAACTCGAATTAAAATGAAATAACAATGAAAACGATTCACATTATTGCTCGAACGCAGTTCACGTATCGCTTGATAACAATTCACCTATCACTTGAACAACAATGGTCGACACGCTTTATGCAAATAATGGCTTAATTCTAGGTCAATTCTAAAAACCATATTTACAGTAGATGACTCTTCACCTTCATAACATGTATTAACACATAGGACATATGAATATATCTAAATACATACACACATATTATCAGCTAACAACGTAATAGATAATACTTACGCCAGTCGCTTCTGGCATTGTTCAAATTGTGTTGCGTCACGCAGCTTTCTACTGACACACAATTTCAGTATTGCAGTAAAGTTGCCTTCTCACAGCTTAACACCGACCGTCTATTAACTATTGCAGTATAACTGCCTTCTCGCAACTTATATCACCAGCCGTCTCTTAACTATTGCAGTATAACTGCCTTCTCGCAACTTATATCACCGGCCGTCTCTTAACTATTGCAGTATAACTGCCTTCTCGCAACTTATATCACCGGCCGTCTCTTAACTATTGCAGTATAACTGCCTTCTTGCAACTTATATCACCGGCTGTCTCTTAACTATTGCAGTATAACTGCCTTCTCGCAACTTATATCACCGACCGTCTCTTAACTATTGCAGTATAACTGCCTTCTCGCAACTTATCACTGACCGTCTCTTAACTATTGCAGTATAACTGCCTTCTCTCGCAACTTATCACCGGCCGTCTCTTAACTATTGCAGTATAACTGCCTTCTTGCAACTTATCACCAGCCGTCTTTTAACTACTGTAGTATAACTGCCTTCTCTCGCAACTTATCACCGGCCGTCTCTCAACTATTGCAATATAACTGCCTTCTCACAACTTATCACCGGCTGTCTCTTAACTATTGCAGTTGCCTCCTCACGATCTACAATCGATCGACCCCGGTTAGAACAGTCCCCAGCGTATATATAGTCTACCAGTCAATGATACGCTTCAGTAAACATTACTGGCCTGTTACCTAACATAATGCCCATTGCTAGGACTACTGCCTAGCCTGGCTCGACAATAGCTATGTAACCCTTGTTACGTAAGATAGTGTACTTTACTACAACTGTAGCATAACCATAAAATAAATGTATAATATACACATTGTCTCAACAACTGTCATAAAATAAATGGATAATATACACATTGTCACAACAACTGTCATAAAATAAATGTATAATATACACATTGTCACAGTAGCAATGGTGGGAAGGTTCCGGTATGGGACATTAGATGATAAAGTGGGGGAAGATGATGAGAGAGATGCTAGGGAGAATTCACCTCAGCCTGGGAGGAGGCTGAGAGGAGGTAAGGTGACAGGTTGTAAGGAGACAGGACGTAAGGAGATGGGACGAAAGGAGATGGGAAGGGAGGAAACGGGAGGGAAGGAGATGGGAGTGGGATAGTCGGGAGTGAAGGAGACGAGAGTGAAGGCGATGGGAGTAAGAGAGATGGGAGGGAAGGCGAAAGGAATGAAGGTGTCAGGAGTGCAAGATAGCCATGAGATGGGAGGGAAAGGTGACAGGTTGATGGGTGAGAGGGAGATTGATAAGTCTGCCAGGTGACAAGACTGCAGGACAGAATGTGACAGAAGGCATCCAACAGAAGAGCTATTCTGAAGTAGTGATAGAGGGGGTGAGGAAGAGAGCGAGGGTGTTTGTGGGGGACTCGATAGTTAGGGAGACCGACAGAGTCTTAAACAAGGGAGATGACGTAGTTTACTTGTCTGGAACCAAAATAAAGGCGATAACTGAGAGGGTAGAAAACATCATGTGTTCGGGCAAGGGTGGATTGGCTTTAGTACACATAGGAACAAATAACGTAGAGAGGAAGGGTACAACTGCCATAGTTAGGAAATACAGGCAGTTAGTCAGAACACTAAAGCAGACGCAAGTTAAGCAGATAATTCTGTCAGGGATATTACCAGTAAGGTTAAGGAGGGGTCTGAGATATCGAAATTGCCATTGGATGGCAATTAACATGCTAGTCCAGAAGCTATGTAGGGAAGAGGAAGATGGATTTGTGGGTATGTTTTGTTGGGAGGGCTGATATGTACATGAGGGATGGGCTTCATCTAAGTGGAAAGGGTGCAGCAGTGTTTGCGGATGAACTCTCAGCAGCAGTAGACAGTGGCATGGGTAGCATACCAAATATTTTTGGTAGCAAACATTGTTTAAAATAGAAACGCAGGTGGGTTACTTAGTGCCTCAAACAGGACAAGAGGCCACTAGTACATATAAACAAGTAACAAAATGTCTGGAAAACATCTCTGAAGTTGGATATAAATGCGTGGGGTTTAAATGCAAGGAGCATTACAGTAGAAGATACTGACCCTCACATATTTGGAATAACCGAATCATGGGCCAACATAGACATAACAGATGCTGAATTAGGACTGACAGGATACGTAATGTTTAGGAGAGATCGAATATGAAGAGGGGGAGGGGGAGTTATTTTATATGTTAAATAATCTATTCAGGCTTATGAAATAAAATTAGAATGGGAAGCAGATTGCGATGAAGCTGTTTGGTGCCAAATAGTTTCAGGAAATTCAACAGTAACTATTGGATTAGTTTATCAAAGTCCAAACATAAACAAAGAGGATAACACAAAAATACAAAATGCTATAAAGAATTAAGTGAGTAAAGGGGAATGTATCATAATGGGAAATTTTAACCATAGACACATACAATGGAAATCTGTAGATAGTACAGGGGGTGAGAACCAACAATTTCTATTTTTAATTAAGGATAGCTTCCTTACTCAGCATGTGCTAGAACCAACCAGGGGAGAGAATGTATTAGATATAGTTTTGTCATCACAAAAGAATTAGTGGACAATGTAAAAATACATAAACCATTGAGCAACAGTGATAATATTCAAATACATTTTGACATCAAAGTAAAATCAGAAATTAAAAATAAAAAAAACGTACAGGAGAAATTTCCACAAAGATAACTATAAAGATATAAAAAAATACTTAGCAAAGCTAGATTAGAATAACATTCTGAGGAATAAGACCACATTTAAATGTTGGAACATCCTAAAATATGAAATGGAGAGTATCATTGATAAATTTATTCCCTTGAAAAAAACAAGGAAAACAGTCTAGAAAGAAACACTTGTCAAAAGAAGCTATTAGAAAAATAGTGTTTAAGCAAACTATGTGGAGGGTTTATAGGCGTACCAGAAAGGTTGAAGACTGAACATTATAAAGAGGCACTTAATGCAGCTACAACTAAAAATAGACAATCTAAAAGAAGCGATGACCAAATACTAGCATGTAACATAAAACATTACAGCAAGAGTGTTTATGCATGTCAGGAGTAAACAAAACGTACGAGACAAGGTCGGACCTCTAGAAGACAGTGTTGGAAATATAATATCACAAGATTTTTTAATGGCGGAAAACCTAAATGTTTACTTCTGTTCAGTGTTTACCAGAGAGGATATTAGTTCATTACCAGTTCCAGATACAAAATTTCAGGAAAACTCCAGAAATGGTAGCTAAGAAAATAACGGCAATGAAGGATAATAAATCACCTGGAGTGGATGGAATTCCTCCAAAACTACTAATGGAAACAGTAGAACAAATTAGTATACCACTTGCAAGAACGTTCAACTTGTCATTAAAAGAGGGAGTTGTTCCTTTTGAACTAATTGAAGGAAAGAAGCAAACATCATACCATTATTTAAAAAGGTTCAAGGAATAAGTCAGATAATTACAGACCAGTGAGTTTAACGTTAGTGATTTGTAGATTATTAGAAAGGTTAATTAAAGATCATATGGTAGACTTCGTTGTTAGGCATACATTATTATCTACTTAGATTTTCAGAGAGCTTTTGACAAAGTGCCACATCAAAGATTACTATTTAAAGTAAAAGCCCATGGTATGGGGGATGGCATAATTGCCTGGATAGAACAATGGCTGGCTGACAGAAGACAGCGTGTTGTAGTAGATGGAGAGGTTTCAAACTGGAATTCAGTTTTGAGTGGGGTACCATGAGAATCGGTATTAGGACCTTTATTATTCTTAATATATATCAATGATTCGGATGACAATATAACAAGCAACGTACTGAAATTTGCGGATGACACAAAAGTGTTTAGAAAGGTCAACAATGATTGTGATCAACAACATTTACAAAACGATCTAGACAAATTAGTTAAATGATCTGAAAAATGGCTCTTGTTATTCAATTTTGGGAAATGTAAATGCTTGCATACAGGACACGGGAATTGGATATAAACTATAACATGGGAGATGCTGTTCTCGGAACTACTGTAACAAAAAAGGACTTATGGAAGTTTCAGAGCAGTGTGGTATTGCAGCTTCAAAGGGTAATCAAATTCTTGAGTTGATTAGGAGAAACATAGCATATAGAGCATATATATATATATATATATATATATATATATATATATATATATATATATATATATATATATATATATATATATATATATATATATATATATATATATATATATATATATATATTATATATATATATATATATATATATATATATATATATATGAATTATATAAATTATATAGAAGGGTAGGATGGTGATTAAACATGCAGGTGGCTAACATCTCTTCCCTTGAGGGACTGTGACAGGGTGATGGCTGGACCCTTTATCAGATGTGTATAGTAGATAAGCGTGGTGGTCATTAATCATAATGCAGGATTAATGACCACTTATTCTTTGGAGTCACCAATTTCATAAACAAGACATCACAACCTGACACCTCTTGAGAGAAACCCAGCTATCAATTCAAATAATTTACTGCTAGAGAGGGATGATCCAGAGGTTGGCAGGAATTTCCTATGTAGGGGCTCTTCGGTATTCCATGCCTATGATTACTGTATTAAATAAATGGACTGCCATTTTCTCACTCATACATGTTTTCAGTTATGACTGATATGTACAGAAACTAGCTCAGGCTCCACACCAGTTTTTGGTATCATTAAGACCAGGCAGTCAGATTAAGTAGGGATATTAAATTCAATGACACAAGACGCAGGCATGCGAAATGCAATTTTGTCCAAAAGACGAAATACGTTTTTGCGAACAAGTCGCTGTCTGCCGAGCAGATAACTATACATGTCAGGCTTGGAGAGGGGTATTTGGTGGCGCCCCCTATATTATTAAATTTGACAGGTCCATTCAAAGCAGCCCGACCGGTAATCACAAGGTGGCGCAAAGGTGCCGTCCAGTGTTTGTACGCGGCCCCGTGGTGACAGGTGATTGGCAGAGGGCAACTTTGTGCTGGACGAGAAGTATTTCAAATTCAGTTGCCGCTTCTGTCTTGTACAGTAAGCAACGTTGCGTTTACGCTCTGCTCAAAAATCCCACCCACCCTCCCTAATAGTGTGTTAATGGTGGGGGTCCAACAGATCAGCTCGTGCACAACGTGTAGGTACATTGCGAAACATTGCTCACAGAAAGGTACTTCACAAAGTTATTTTTGACGCTTTTCCCTGTAGTAGTTTGGTACACGAGGTTTTGCATTATGTGTTTTCCTTCACTGAATGTTCAGTAGTGTACGCAGGGTTTTTAGTGCGGGTACTTTTCGAAGTACATTTGTGTGGCAGTTTGGTCCTGCCTTTCTGTGTCATGTGTTAATAGTTGGCAGTTTTCGTTAAATGCGTGTATATATGGCACCTTTACACATTATGCATTGGGTTACCATACATTCATTATGGTTTGTTTATAAATGTTTGTGTGATTAGCCCACTATGTCATGTATCAGCAGTAGGTTTATTCATTATATATGTATATGTACAGCACCCTTACTCATTAGGTGTTGCGTTACCTTTAATCGCATTTGATTTGTTACCATTGTTAGTTTACCATTGTTAGGGGTTTAGCCCAATTTTTCATGTATACTATTTTGCTGGGGGGATCGAGTACCCCAGCCTTTCTGTTTGTACATGTATGTGTATGGCTAATCAACTTGGTAATTACGCCCCTGCTTGTTAGCTGTTAAAGTTAGGGGTTAGCCAGGGACTCTGTCTGTGAGACAAGAAGAGTAAAGTGTTTCATTGTCAGTTGGTTTAATGTTTGGAATGTGTTATTAGCACTTGAGTGTAAATAAAAGATTGTTATTGTAGTAAACTCAATTTGGTTGTTAGGGTATTCTTAATTGGTACCCCCCATTGTTGCATTAATAGAGATTACCTTAATAAAGGATCAGTGTAGATTGGATATCAGGAAGTACTTGTTCTAACAGAGGACAATAAATGAATGGAACATATTGTCTATGGAATTTGTAACTGCTAGCAACGTGAATATGTTTAAAAACAAGGTTGACACATCTCAGGAGGGTACTTACTTACTTATGTCCATCGTCCCTCTTGGGGCATAGGCCGTCGACAACAGATCGCCAGAGTCCCCTGTCCTGGGCCATCCTCTCTAACTGGTTCCAGGTGTAGCCCATCTTCCTGGTGTCTGCCTGGAGGTCCCATGGCCACGTGTTTCTTGGTCGTCCTCTTCTCCGTTTGCCTTGAGGATTCCATGTCAGCGGTTGCCTGGTGGTGCTTGTTACTGGTTTTCGGAGTGAGTGGCCAATCCAGGCCCATCTTCTTCTTCTGATTTCCTCTTCGACAGGTCGTTGTGTCTTTTCCCACAATTCACTGTTGCTGATGGTGTCTGGCCAGTGGATCTGGAGGATTCTTCTCAGGCAGTTGTTGACAAAGGTCTGCACTTTGTTGATGGCGGTGTTGGTTATCCTCCATGTCTCTGCTCCATACAACAAGACCATATTCACGTTGGAGTTGAACAACCGGATCTTTGTGCGTGATGACAGTACCCTGGAGCTCCAGATGTTCTTCAGTTGCAGGAATGCCACTCTTGCCTTGCCTATCTTTGCTCTGACGTCTGCATCTGTGCCGCCCCGCTTGTTGATGACACTGCCGAGGTATGTGAAGGTCTCTACCTCCTCCAGTGCATTCCCCTCCAGTGTGACTGGGTCAGTGCTGGCTGCATTCATCCTGAGGACCTTGGTCTTTCCTTTGTGGATGTTCAGGCCCACTTGTAAGGAGACAGCTGCCAGTTCTGTCGTCTTGTCCTGCATCTGTTGATGGCTGTGAGACAGCAGTGCCAAGTCATCGGCGAAGTCCAGGTCTTCAAGTTGCGTCCATAGTGTCCACTGGATCCCACTTGTCCTCTGTACTGTGGTCATCTTCATAATCCAGTCAATGGCCAGGAGGAAGAGGAATGGGGACAGCAGGCAGCCTTGTCTTACTCCAGTCTTTACCTCGAAGCGACAGGTGAACTGTCCTCCATGGATTACCCTACAGCCTGTTCCGTCATAGCTGTTCTTAATTAGGTTGACCAGTTTAGTGGGTACCCCATAGTGTCGTAGCAGTTTCCAGAGGGTCTTCCTGTCAACACTGTCAAATGCCTTTTCATATTCAACGAAGTTCACGTAGAGGGAAGAGTTCCATTCTAAGGATTGTTCTACTATGATACGCAATGTTGCGATCTGGTCTAAACATGATCTGTTCTGGCGGAATCCGGCTTGCTGGTCTCTAAGCATTGGGTCGACCATGTCTTTCATCCTTTCCAAGATGATCCTGTTGAAGACTTTCCCTGGCACTGACAGGAGTGTGATCCCTCTGTAGTTAGCACAATTTCTGAGATCTCCTTTCTTGGGGATCTTGATGAGGTAGCCTTCTTTCCAGTCTGCTGGCACTTCTTCCTCTTCCCATATCTTCCCAAATAGAGGGTAAAGTAGTTCCACAGAAGTGTTCACAACTGCCTTGAGTGCTTCTGCCGGAATATCGTCTGGCCCTGATGCCTTATTGTTCTTCAGCTGTTGTATAGCTTTCTTGATTTCTTCTCTGGCAGGTCTGTCGCAGTTAATAGGTAGGTCATCTTCTGCTGGGTGGATGACAGGCGGGTTTGGCGGGGCGGGTATGTTCAAGAGTTCCTCGAAATGCTCGGCCCATCTGTCCAGCTGTTGTTCATTTTCTATGATAGCATTTCCCTCTTTGTCGTTCACTGGTCGCTCTGGGTGGCAGTACTTGCCTGACAGTTTCCTGGTAGTGTCGTAAAGCTCTTTCATGTTTCCTCTTCCTGCTGCCTGTTCCGCTTCCTCTGCCAGGCTGTCGATGTAGTTTCTCTTGTCCACCTTTATGCTCTTCTTTACTTCTCTGTTGACTTCTGCATATTCTTCTTGCGCTTTTGCCTTTGCTGTTCTTGTGCGGCTGTTGTTTACTGCTGTTTTCTTCTCCTTCTGCATCTGGACCTTGCGCAAAGTTTCCACTGAAATCCACTCTTTCTGCTGCGGTGTCCTGGGGCCAACAACTTCCTGGCAGGTTGATGTCCATGTCTCTTTTATGTTCTGCCACTGCTTGTTTAGGTCAGTTTCTTCTTCGAGCAGCTCTTGCAGCACTTGGAATCTGTTGGTGAGATTCAATCTGTATTCCTCTCTTGTTGTGCATCCTTCAGGAAGTTGACATTGTACTTTTTTCGCTTCACTGGTGTCTCCATTCGGTTTTTCTTCAGTTTCAGCTTCAGTATGGCAACAAGCAGGTGGTGGTCAGACGCAGCATCGGCTCCTCTCTTCACTCTCACGTCCTGAAGGGACCTTCTGAATGTCTTGCCTATGCAGATGTGGTCTATCTGGTTCTCTGTCACGTGATCTGGTGATACCCAAGTAGCTTTATGTATCCTTTTGTGTGGGAAGATGCTGCCTCCGATGACAATCTTGTTAAGGGCGCATGTGTCAGCAAATCTCTCGCCGTTTTCGTTTATCTTTCCCAATCCATGTTTTCCCATTACTTCTTCATACCCATTGTTGTCCTTTCCAATCTTTGCATTGAAATCTCCCATTAGGATGTTGACATCTTTCACTGGACACTTGTCGATGATCGTTTGTAGTCTGTTATAAAACTGATCTTTGTTTTCTTCATCGCTGTCGTTTGTAGGTGCGTAGCACTGGATGACATTCATTTTTATCTTCTTCTTCTTCTTTGTTCTGAAGGATGCTGTGATGATTCTTGGTCCATGAGCTTCCCACCCTATCAGCGCACTCTGTGCCGATCTTGACAGCATGAGCGCTACACCTTCTGTGTGGGGAGCGTTGTCCTCCTCATGTCCTGAGAAGAGCAGTATCTCTCCACTAAGCAGCCTTCTCTGTCCTGTCTGTGTCCATCTTGTTTCGCTGACTCCAAGCAAAGCGAGGTTGTAGTTTCTCATTTCCGCTGCCACCTGTGCTGTCTTCCCTGTCTGGTATAAGGTCCTCACGTTCCACGATCCAATCGTGGTGTTCCTGGACGAAAGAAGGGTGCTCGACCCTGTGGCTTCCGAGGACTCCCGGCTTTCACCACATGGCGTCATAAGTCTTCGAAACGAAGAACCCTCCTCTTCCAGGACTGTAGTCTCTGTATCTTTTGTCGGCGTTTCTGTAGCAATCTTTTTTTTTTACGGGGTGGGGGTGCTAGCCCCACGCTCAACCCTCCTCTTTTCCCATCCGGGCTTGGGACCGGCCATGGCAGAGTTTCAGGAGGGTAGATTACACGTAAATGAAAATTGTGTGGACTCTCGATAAGCCAATAGCTTCCTTGTCCACTTGCCATCTGGGCCTTTGGCTTGGATGGCAAATCTTGTTAAATCTTGTAACGACCACGTGTGCTACGATGTTTGAACCAGCTATAATATTCATTCGCCGTGAAAGCGGAACATATTGTCAGGTTACTGTGATTTCAGTGCACATCAGTATTATATCTACCTAACTTAATCATGTCTTTAAACCAGTAAATATCAGTGCTAACGTAGTTTATTGTGCCTTTGAACCGATAACTGAAATGGCCTTTGACTCCGACCTAGTGACCCCGCCAGATAACGAGTGTTTTCATTAATAACCAGGAAATTATACTTAATTAATTATTTTTAGATAAACTACAAGGCTTACGATGCTGCAATTTGGCACATGAATGCGCGTACATGTAGGCAACATAACGCGAATTTGAATTATGATTGGTGAAGGGTTTGTGTCAAAAATACACTGCCACTTTAGGCTGTCATTCAACTTTTGCTTAATTAATTCATGGTGGTGTAGCAGATGTAATTCCTTTATGTTAATAAAAATCTCCATTTTGAAGTTATCAGTGACACTGTCATACTTGTATGTATGTCATTTATTTCTTTGGGAATTTTTCAAAACTATATAATTTCGCATTTTGTGGTTATTTTGTTTACATTTACAAAAAAATCTTGTAACATAACCAAATAATTTAATAAATAATTATTAATCCTACCTTATTCTACATAATCTATTAGTATGTTAAATCATTGATAATGAATGTCCAAAATTAGAAATAAATAACATGTTTGTCCAGGTGAATCATCACAGTCATTTCGAGTAATGACTGACATTTTAGGCATTACATGAAATGACTGTTACACTAAGGCATTTCGCGAAAATGACTGAAAATTCCAGTCATTACGCGAAATGACTGGGAATGAAGCACAGTTATTACACAGTTTGACAGGCAATGCACAATAGCCAATTGAGACAGTCACCGTTGTTAGGCAATTAGCATTCCCAGTTGGAGAATGGTTGGGTCATCCATTACCTGTCCATCAAATCAGAGAACACTAGTGGGATAGCTGTCAATCAAATGTCAGGGGGAGGGTTGGAGTCTTGTACTCAGAGAGGGATAAATTATTAGCAAAATGTTCCCATTTGCAAATATATAGCAAATATTTATTCACTTTGTTTATCTACTTAAGTAATGTGAATGTCAGAAGAATTATGAAAGCTGACATTAATGCACAATTAACATTGGAACAATATATAATGATAAAACTACAAATTGTTATTACGCAGTATTACTGAAATGGTTACCAGTTAAACTGTGTAATAACAGTGCCTTATTTCCAGTCATTTCACGTAATGACTGGAATTTTCAGTCATTTCGCAAAATGCCTGAGTGAAACAGTCATTTTGCGTAATGCCTAAACATGTTAGTCATTAAGCGAAATTACTGATTACGCAGATTGACTGTAACATATATATTTTCAGGAATATCTCTGAAATGTCACATGTGATCTAGATGTTGTATTGTGTTTGTGTAGGTTATGCAGAGTCTGTTGCCGTGGACGAGGTTAATGGCTTTGTGTACTTTGGTCATGATGGTGGCAATATCACACAGGTGACACTTGACGGATCCAGTACAAAGGTCATCTTCTCTACAGGCAAGTTGAACTTACATGATTGTTCACAAGTTGTCATGGGCTATGATATAATACTACATGCCATTTTATTGCTAATACATGATCCCTGTAGCTTACTCATTACTAAGTTCATTTATTTTATTAAAATGTCAATGCAATCTCTAAACAGATTTCTGTCATGTTTATGCTTGTAATATTATAATGTTAGAGCACAACAGAATGTTATATTGAATCAATATAAGTGTAGCACACCTTCATGGATCAGGATCAAGGCCAAGGTCAAATGAATAACGCGTCGTTATTCAATCCATATTACATAGCTGATACATAAATTACTTTGTCTCTTTATGTTATCTGTGGGTATAATGCATATTCAAAGTTACACATTATGCACAACTCCAGTCTAACAAAAGGCAGAATATTTATACCTCTGTTATATTGGCATATAGTTGAGCTGGCATTCCCCTTTACACTCTAGACATAGTGAAGTGCATGGCAGCCTTAACACACTTGCATTGACCAGTACAACCTTTCACACAGCCACATCGGATGAGACCCCTGCACACCTCACTAGCAACTGGGAGGGAAGACCATAGTGGCATCTACTTTCCAGACTCCTTGGTCCATCCCCATTCAGCAGGGGATACCTCCAGCAGTCGTGGTTCGTGAGCATGGCCCCAAATGTAACCTCCCTGTAGTGCTGCCGGCCTGGCGTGCTGTTCGAGGGTAGCTGCAGTGTGGGAATGTTCTGGAGCGTGCGCCCCTTTGCGGTGAAAAGGTGCTTTCGAACCTCATTGACACTGTTTGATTCGCTCGTGCGGTCGTACAGTAGGACCGTGAAGCGCTCCAGGCACTGAAGGATGTCTTCGTTGATTTCAGACGGTCCGTCAGCAAGCGCTCCCTTGATTGTTACATTGCAACGGTATCTCTTCCTTCTTCATTGTACTGTTACTCACTGGTTCGATAGATGTGTAGTACTCTGGAAAATCCAGAGAATGTGTGTGTTCAATACTATTCATACCTGGGTGAGATCCTTCAATCATGCCTGCATAGTTTCGACAGAGGCATTGGAACAGTGAAACAGCTGTACCATGAAGATTCGTCATGGCTGTGGTAGAGCTCGAGTTGATGTCTATGTTATCAATGGCTGCCAGAACAAACAGGAGACGATACAAAGGAGGGACAACAACACCAATGTTATCAATGGCTGCCAGAACAAACAGGAGACGATACAAAGGAGAGACAACAACACCAATGTTATCAATGGCTGCCAGAACAAACAGGAGACGATACAAAGGAGGGACAACAACACCAATGTTATCAATGGCTGCCAGAACAAACAGGAGACGATACAAAGGAGGGACAACAACACCAATGTTATCAATGGCTGCCAGAACAAACAGGAGACGATACAAAGGAGAGACAACAACACCAATGTTATCAATGGCTGCCAGAACAAACAGGAGACGATACAAAGGAGGGACAACAACACCAATGTTATCAATGGCTGCCAGAACAAACAGGAGACGGTACAAAGGAGAGACAACAACACCAATGTTATCAATGGCTGCCAGAACAAACAGGAGACGATACAAAGGAGGGACAACAACACCAATGTTATCAATGGCTGCCAGAACAAACAGGAGACAATACAAAGGAGGGACAACAACACCAATGTTATCAATGGCTGCCAGAACAAACAGGAGACGGTACAAAGGAGAGACAACAACACCAATGTTATCAATGGCTGCCAGAACAAACAGGAGACGATACAAAGGAGGGACAACAACACCAATGTTATCAATGGCTGCCAGAACAAACAGGAGACAATACAAAGGAGGGACAACAACACCAATGTTATCAATGGCTGCCAGAACAAACAGGAGACGATACAAAGGAGGGACAACAACACCAATGTTATCAATGGCTGCCAGAACAAACAGGAGACGATACAAAGGAGGGACAACAACACCAATGTTATCAATGGCTGCCAGAACAAACAGGAGACAATACAAAGGAGGGACAACAACACCAATGTTATCAATGGCTGCCAGAACAAACAGGAGACGGTACAAAGGAGGGACAACAACACCAATGTTATAAATGGCTGCCAGAACAAACAGGAGACAATACAAAGGAGGGACAACAACACCAATGTTATCAATGGCTGCCAGAACAAACAGGAGACGGTACAAAGGAGAGACAACAACACCAATGTTATCAATGGCTGCCAGAACAAACAGGAGACGATACAAAGGAGGGACAACAACACCAATGTTATCAATGGCTGCCAGAACAAACAGGAGACGGTACAAAGGAGGGACAACAACACCAATGTTATCAATGGCTGCCAGAACAAACAGGAGACGGTACAAAGGAGAGACAACAACACCAATGTTATCAATGGCTGCCAGAACAAACAGGAGACGATACAAAGGAGGGACAACAACACCAATGTTATCAATGGCTGCCAGAACAAACAGGAGACAATACAAAGGAGGGACAACAACACCAATGTTATCAATGGCTGCCAGAACAAACAGGAGACGATACAAAGGAGGGACAACAACACCAATGTTATCAATGGCTGCCAGAACAAACAGGAGACGATACAAAGGAGGGACAACAACACCAATGTTATCAATGGCTGCCAGAACAAACAGGAGACAATACAAAGGAGGGACAACAACACCAATGTTATCAATGGCTGCCAGAACAAACAGGAGACGATACAAAGGAGGGACAACAACACCAATGTTATCAATGGCTGCCAGAACAAACAGGAGACGGTACAAAGGAGGGACAACAACACCAATGTTATCAATGGCTGCCAGAACAAACAGGAGACGATACAAAGGAGGGACAACAACACCAATGTTATCAATGGCTGCCAGAACAAACAGGAGACGATATAAAGGAGGGACAACAACACCAATGCCAATATACCTCTTACAAACCTGACTGTAAAGACACTTATGTATGTACATAACTCAGTCAATGCAAACTTTCCATTAAATGACTGACCGTGATCAACCATATCGCGTCTGAGAATATTAGCTGCCTTGAGCAATGCAATGGCCTCGTCATCCTGTTGTTCATTGTTATCCAGTTTACCAAATATAAGCGCACTTACTTGAACATCGAATACAAAGCACACAAACTTTCCCTGCTTAAAGCATCTGATATCTGGGATCTTTCATAGAATTTTTTCCTTGAGTTTGGTGCTATGCACATATGTATGAGACACACCCAGTTTCGTCAAGCGGTGTTTCAGCAGCAGAGTGAGATCAGATAATTTGAAGGGTGGACACTCAAGATCCCTCGACCATCTTCAGTATAGTCAAGCAGCTCAGCAAAGGCCAAGCTGTGCCACAATGAATGACACAATTCTGAATGACCGTGGTCCTTTCTCTACCTTGCCTTTGCTTCATTGAACAAGTTCAGAGCACACCGGTCGTGGTACTTCGCTTCTTGGGCTATCAGATTCGCAGCACTCAACCTCGTGATTAGTTGGTCATCCTCTAGTACTTTAGCGTATTCCCTCAGTCGACTGTCCAGCTGTTTCGTCTGTCTCAGTGGATTTTCTGTATTTGTTTCAGTTGTGCAATTAAAAAAACAATGCTTCGTTGAAAATGGCTCAAACTTACTGCGTGTGTATTTAGGGTCTGGGGCACTGTGTGTCGGGGCCGAGGCATGACGCTTCTTAATGGCCTGATGCAGTCTTTTGATTTTCAATTTCTTTATCATGGCTTTGCATGATGGATGCCACTTTGCACTATGATGCAACAATGTCAATGACACACCGTCTCCTTCATCAAGGGCATCTAAATTCAAGCTTTAAAGGCAGTGGAGCCAGATCAACGTAATTTTTGAGATTGTCAGCAAACACAACATAGTCATTTTCAATATTGTCACATTTTGAGTTATTATTACACCACATGACTTGTAGATGAATGTAGACCTCTTTGTAAGAGGTAGTGTTTATGTAATGCATTCATTTTGGTATGTTGTTGTTCATATGCATAATGTGGGCCTTTTTATAATGTGCTGACTTAAAATATGAGGCAATGCCTGATTACCTTTATTGGTCCACATTTGTTTGTATTTGTTTAATTTTAAACCAGGCTATCTAGTAGTTAATAAATCTTAGAAAGAAATTCTAGCATTTTTCAATATATCTGGTGTTGTATTGTTGCATTGCAAAAAAAATTATTTATGCAGTTAGATTGCATACTAATTTTTATGCAAGGCAACAGCACTACTGCTATAACCATACCTTTGTGATTGGTTGGGAGGGTGGTGCCTCTCCACCTCGGTCATCTTGACACAATATGCATTTCGACCAATCCATGATAAATCAGTAATGGATCCTTATTGAAAGAGTGGCATACGTGCAGGTTGTCACGTAGAGGTTGGCGTCTGCCTAACATTTTCCTAAGCAAGAAAAGAACATTCGTTACCGTAGTAAGTTCCACATCTCAATATTCCATATAAAAACAGGTATGTGCAAAAAAACATGGTAAAATGGCTAAAAAAAATGATTATTTTGACAGTTTACCTTGACCTTTATCCATGAATTTGACCTCTGAAGGTCATGAACCCAATTCCATTCGATTGTTCATCCAAAGAACTATCAAGATAGATCCTAAGTTTGTCTTAATCAGCCAAGTAGATGCAGAGATATGCACATTTTAGACAGGGGAATAATTTTTGGTGGTCGCCATCTTGGATTTACACAAATGAGGTCGTTCCGGGTGAACTTTTTGTAGGCCACCCATCTGAAAAATTTTAATAAATATTAACCAACATCTGTGCAAATTTTGACAGACTCTTCCAAAAAGGCACTATCATAGCATTTTTTTGCACATAGCCGCTGGACTAATATAGGTGTATACCTTAGAGTGGTTTTAATAATACATGATCACTTATGAGATGTTTTAACTTGGTAATTTCAGAATCTTTCAATAACATTTTTAGTTTTAAGGACAATATAACTATGGGATATCTTATCCAAGGTTTCAAGCAGTTAACAGTGTCCCATTGTTAAATCACTTTAGATAGGCCGTCTGTTAACACTGATTGGCTGGACGTTTCCACCCTGTATTACTATGCAGCACTTTGTGCAAATGTGCAGCTGCATGGTTAATTTAAATATTGGGCCATGACCTGGTCAAAGTCCACCACCCTCCCAACCAATCACAAAGGTATGGTTATAGCAGTAGTGCTGTTGCCTTGCATAAAAATTAGTATGCAATCTAACTGCATAAATAATTTTTTTTGCAATGCAACAATACAACACCAGATATATTGAAAAATGCTAGAATTTCTTTCTAAGATTTATTAACTACTAGATAGCCTGGTTTAAAATTAAACAAATACAAACAAATGTGGATCAATAAAGGTAATCAGGCATTGCCTCATATTTTAAGTCAGCACATTATAAAAAGGCCCACATTATGCATATGAACAACAACATACCAAAATGAATGCATTACATAAACACTACCTCTTACAAAGAGGTCTACATTCATCTACAATCATGTGGTGTAATAATTATGGCAATACATCAATTGCTAACACTACTAGAGACTAAGACGACACAGCGAGGTGGGGCAATTCCACCACCCGGTCACCCAGACATGTGACCGCCCCACCAAAGCCTGTTGTGCTTGTGAAAGACTCATTTCTTATTTACACAGACCAAAAGAACTTGTCTGAGACAAGTCTTCCTAACATATCATCAAAGTAAATATAAAATGTTAGGTCATCACACATTCAAACTGTAGTTTCACAGTGTGTAGTGTCCATGGATTAGAAGAACTCGCCCGAGACAAGCCTTTGCAAAATCTCATTAAATATGATGAGACGCCTAAGAAAAGCCCTGCCTGGTGTGATCACAGAACATGCAACATTTAGCACATCAGTGAGGGACTGAAGCTGCTTGAGGCTAAATCTTCTTGTGGACAAAAAGTTGCACAATAACGACGTACATTTATCCAATTAAACCTCAGTGAGTATAGCTTCTAAGTTCAGCATATCCAAAGTAATATCCAAGAAATACAGAGTTGTATCAGGGCCCTGTATTAATGGGACGCCCAACAGCCCAAAGAGTTGTACCAGGCCCCTGTATTAATGGGACGCCCAACAGCCCAAAGAGTTTTACCAGGCCCCTGTATTAATGGGACGCCCAACTGTCCACATAGTTTTATCAGGCCCCTGTATTAATGGGACGCCCAACTGTCCACATAGTTTTATCAGGCCCCTGTATAATGGGATGCCCAACTGCCCACATAGTATCAGGCCCCTGTATTAATGGGACGCCCAATTGCCCACATAGTTGTATCAGGCCTCTGTATTAATGAGATGCCAACTGCCCACAGAGTTGTATCAGGGCCCTGTATTAATGGGATGCCCAACTGCCCACATAGTTGTATCAGGGCCCTGTATTAATGGAACGCCCAACTGCCCACATAATTGTATCAGGTCCCTGTATTAATGGGACACCCAACTGCCCACATAGTTGTATCAGGGCCCTGTATTAATGGGATGCCCAACTGCCCACATAATTGTATCAGGGCCCTGTATTAATGGGACACCCAATGCCCACAGAGTTGTATCAGGCCTCTGTATTAATGAGATGCCAACTGCCCACAGAGTTGTACCAGGGCCCTGTATTAATGGGATGCCCAACTGCCCACATAATTGTATCAGGTCCCTGTATTAATGGGACACCCAACTGCCCACATAGTTGTATCAGGGCCCTGTATTAATGGGATGCCCAATGCCCACAGAGTTGTATCAGGGCCCAGTATTAATTGGACGCCCAATGCGCACAGAGTTGAATAAATGCATTAATGCCAGCTGCACCTTTTGCAGAAGAATCGGTTGAAAACAGACAAATCCTCAATCACATGTACCATCCATGTCAGTCCTAATATACCATCCATGTCAGTCCTAATGTACCATCCATGTCAGTCCTAATGTACCATCCATGTCAGTCCTAATGTACCATCCATGTCAGTCCTAATGTACCATCCATGACAGTCCTAATGTACCATCCATGTCAGTCCTAATGTACCATCCATGTCAGTCCTAATGTACCATCCATGACAGTCCTAATTTACCATCCATGTCAGTCCTAATGTACCATCCATGTCAGTCCTAATGTACCATCCATGTCAGTCCTAATATACCATCCATGTCAGTCCTAATGTACCATCCATGTCAGTCCTAATGTACCATCCATGACAGTCCTAATGTACCATCCATGTCAGTCCTAATGTTGTCTTTGCCATTCATTCCAATGCACTACTAAATGATTCGAAGATGTTATAGGAGCTGACTAGTCCCATTGGAAGAATGGTGTCCATGTAGAATTTCCTTTCCACTGAAGACCCAACAAAGGCTTGTCGAGTGGTGACACAGGAATGATTTGGAATGCCGACTGTGTCAACTTTACCTAAGACAATAGTGCAGGGAGATTTCTTAATGAAAGCAATGACATATTGAATCGTAGCGTACTGCATGCAAGAAAATTCCTGTGGATTGAAATTTTTGACAGAATCCGTGTGAGGCTATTCAACACAGCCCCACACACCGGCAATATGCCCAAGACAGATCAAGAACATTATCAACAACTGGCCAGGGTTCAGAAGCCGCCACTTTGTGCAGGCTTGTGAGGAATGCCAGATCACATACCAACTGCATGGAGACCGTCACTCCGGCAGGCCTGTAGGAATGCCATCTGTGGTAAGTCGTTCGCCGAATGACTCGAGGCCA
This sequence comes from Lamellibrachia satsuma, assembly GCA_033239005.1. NCBI lineage: Eukaryota > Metazoa > Annelida > Polychaeta > Sabellida > Siboglinidae > Lamellibrachia > Lamellibrachia satsuma. The sequence goes on from BSQZ01000139.1 coordinate 343,088, forward strand.
TCACTTGGCTCGGTGGCGTGTTGGATGGGCAAACCAGCACCAGAACATTACCAGGTACCGTGTTGCTACGGTCAGACAGCATCTGAGGCATTTCTTCAGCAATCTGCTTGACCGCTGCATGCATTCTTAATGGTCTGCCCCCACCGCTGTCAGTCCGCCGTCGCTACATCATTTCAACAGTGGTGCGGCCACCTGTGGGACAATATGCCAATATTGATTTACTCAATGTTTGCTGCAATGGGTCGATTCGCACTCTGGCTCTGTGCCCTTTTTGGGCACCATCCTGGAATATTTAGAGCATGCCAGACATGGTGCTGATTATCTGAATGGAAAAGCGTTATGTACGTCCTAGCCCACTCTGATGACAACCTCACTGTACCTGTAGGGAATTCACTGTGTTGACATGTCAAATGGGTGACAGTAGTAACTACTGAAGTGTCCAACCGAACATCTGGACCAAAGCGCCGAACTGGACATCTAGGCCGAAGCACCAGGTACTGGCCAGTTCGCCCAGACGCCAGTTCGTCACAGCATTCATACAATATAAAAGCTAATTACTTGTTGGCTATCCAAACTGATAGGATAAAATGAACATTTGGACCAAAGCGCCAGGTACTGGCCGGTTCACACAGCCACCAACTGGCCAGTTCGTAACAGCATTCATACAAGGTAAACAGCAAATTACTAGTTGGTTAGCTGATAATATATCAAACGACGAACAGCGCTTGTCACTGGCACAATCTGAGTATGTGGTTGAAGTAGCTCCTATGCCCAGGTTCACATTTTCAGTGGCAATGACAAATAATTTTCGTAAAATCCACCGTGATTTACAACCCACTAGGGTGGGTAGATCGCAACATTTTGCAACAGTCCCTCGTTCTAAGGAACCCGTATACAACCCCTTAGAACTGCCGTCAGGAGGCTTCTCCTTTTCTAAGGATCCTCCAGTCATCCACTGTGGATTCGCTGATGTTTCACCCTCTCGTGTGGGTGGGGTGGGGGAGCAGCACACTAATAAAAATTGTTGCGGAACAGCGCTATTTCTGTAATCTAGTGTCCATGTCGCGAAGATGGCTGTGTATATCCTCCTTTCAGGATTGGTCTGGGGCAGCCCTGAATAGCTCAGTCCAGGGCCTCATCGACCATGTGAGTGTGGAGAGTGTTCCAGCAAAGTCTGCTTGAACAAATTAAGAGCAGCATTACAGCTTTCCCAATATGTGACTACAGCTTGGTCCGATGGTGCGGCATTGGATTGCTCTATGGCATTCAACATATTGCTGCACCAACGGGCCCAGGCTCTGCTGGATGCCTCTCCTCATTTATCACAGGTTGAAAAGGAGAGTCTACGTACTGCCCCATTCGGGTCCTCGTCACTTTTTGACGATCTCCTGACAAAGCTGCATTTGCTAGAAAAGGTGGTCGGTCGGCAGAGAGAAAACATCTTGTATCGTGCCTCTGCACCTTTTCCGGTGTCTAGACACTCACACTTTACTTTCAGAAAAGGTGGGAGCTCGACTATCCCGGTTCTGCGATGTCTGGAGACGAAAGGGATGCAGCGGATGGGTGTGTAAAGCTCTGGAAATCTGTTTCCAGCTACATTTCAGGGAGTGTGCTCCCAGGACATGTACCCCTTCACCATTTGTGGACAGGGGCCCCCTCTTGAAGAGGAAGGTATTATCAGCCTTAGTCCACAAAACGAGAGAAAAGAGGTGATCAAAATTACCTGCAGTGCATCTTCTCCCGGTTTTTATAGTCACCTGTTCCTCTTTCCAAAGACGTCAGGAGGAAGGAGGTTTGTTACCTCTCACTCCTCAACACACTCCTGGAAATTCCCCATTTTATTGACCTGATCGATGCCTACTTCCATATTATAATCCATCAGGGTTACAGAAAATTCCTTTGGTTCCAGACTCGGGATACCTTCTACCAATTCAGGGCCCTACCTTTTGATCTCTCTCTAGCACCTTGGGTATTCATCAAGGTTATGGTAGAGATCCAAGTTCTGGTGCATGGAATGGGCATCAATCTATGTCAGTACCTGGACGGCTGGCTGATATACTCAATCAAAGCCTCCGGAACACAGGCGAAGTTCTCTCTATCTGTCACACGATGGCACTTCTTATTCACGAAAAGATGTCCGACTTGATTCCCACGCAAAAGTTCCTGTTTCTGGTATATTAATTCGACCTGATTTCCTTCCATGTGACCCCAATGTTGGAATATCATCGCAAGATCCAGGAGATCATACAGTCCCTCCTGAATCGATGGGGGGGTCAAGCTCATATGTGGCAGATCCTGTTAGGTTTGTTTGCGCCAACAGAGAAATTAGTTCGTCTGGGTCGCCTTCACACCCGCATGTTGCTACATTGAGATTTAAATCCGTCAACAAGCGACATGTAGATCCTCATTTCCTCTGCGGGGGACGAGGATCTACAATGGTGGGTGTCTGGACGCAACGTTCGTATGGGAGCTCGGGTAATCCCCAAGAAACTAGGCGCATATTTGTTCATGGATGCTTTGAAAATAGGTTGAGCATTGGAACCCCTTGTCAGTCTCCGATAATTGGTCAACAGTAACTATTAGATATTGTTATAACAGTGTGTAACATATTTTTTTTTTGCATTTTAATTATTTATTTATTTGTATTACTTGATTTTAAAGCACAGTTTACTATATATTTAGCCGATCCGTTATTTTGCATCACCTATTTCTTTACAAATGTATATGCAAATGTCTTATTATATCCTTTTTGTAGCGATTATGTTTTACAGATGTTGTATTTTAAACGCCTCTGAACAGGTTTTATATCCAGATATATGGTGCTATACAAATAAAAGTTATTATTATAAAGGCCCCAAATGTGTTCTTTCATGCACTATACCAGCACTGGACAGTCATTTGAACGACGACATGGCCAATGACGGAATCCTGTGCCCTGTCCAAGCTTTGTGATTCTACCTAGAGAGATCTATGTAATCCAGGACGTAAATCAGATATTGTCCCATCAACAATCTCCAGTTAGATCCACCATTATTGAATGTTATGCGCAGTCATCTTCTAAACTCCTCGACTTCCATCGGGTTAAGGCACACCAGGTACAGTCTATGGCAACATCCCTTGCATTCCACAGACAGGTCTTAATGGAACAGATACTGAGGGCCTGTATCTGGCGGTGTCATTACAATTTTACAGATTTTTATCTGAAAGACCTATCCCTCTACCCCTCAGATCTCATTCACCTGGTACCAATAGTGGCTACCGAAACAATTCTGCCACCAACAGGCCATTAGGTGTAGATTTGTTTATACCCCACCATCCATTAATATATACTCTGCACTTTGTGAAGCGATGGAGCCAGGATAAGTCCATGATAGGCTGTAAATTCTATATTTTTATAATTAAAATATGTATTTACGAATAATATACTTACTTGACTTCGTCGCTTCACCATCTTACCCTCCCTCCTGCCCAATTATAAAGAGATAACCTATAACAGGACAATCCTCGTAGCCAGTGGGAATGTGAAACAGAACTGTGAACCAATCAACAAAACACAATAGAAATGCAAATGGAAACCACCAAGTCTCATTAATTTTGGGTACCTGTTCCGTTACATATGCTTATTGAATGTCTGTCAATTTATTACAGACATGCGAGTGATATTCGTCTGTCAGGCCTCAAAAACATAACCCCTTTTATCGCCCTTTGAACTACACAGATGTGTGGCCCACAAACAACACCCTTGGGCCTGGGCCTTGGTCTGGGCCTGAACCTGGGCCTGGAACTTCGATAAACATTTTTTAAATGGTCACCATTGTCCACAACAGTTTTGTTTTGTGGGTTCCAGAAACCTTAAAGTTAATTTGACTTTGTGTCACAAGAACACAACCTGGTAACCCCCTCGCAAGCCGGCGGAACAAAGTTGTTGACAACAGCGGCACACTCGCCCCCTCCTGAGCTTATGAGGTGACAAATGGTGCCAGCTCTCACACCTAAGAAGCTGACAGATCATGTCGTGACTAAAACCAAACTCCACCAATTCTTTGGTAAAAGCAAGAAGTTGTGAACCGACCAGTTGAGGGGACGAGTCAATGTGGTTTACAGCACAATGTAAAACCAACAAATCAATTGTGGGTTTAAAATTTCAATGTGACCCCAACTATCAACGGAACGCAAAGATGGCTGTTTCGCTCCCCGAATACCGATGTCATGGACATGGCAACCAGGTCCTTAACCAAACATAAAATGTTGTCAGTCTTGAACTTTCTAAAAAAGTGTAACCTGAAGTGCGCGAATGGCTTCCACGAAAGCCGTTCGCGCGAATGACAGCCATTGTTGGCCCAACTGTTTGTTTTCATCTGCAAGCCAATGCTGGTTGATATAATGACAGCCATGAGTGGCCCATTTGGTTTTTGCACTGGTAAGACAATGCAAGTTGAGACAATGTTAAATGACAGCCATTATTGGCTGAATTAGTTTTTCAAAGGCAGTCCTAGTCCAGTTTAGCCATTATTGGCCCAATCAAGTATTGCTAGCTGAGCAGCGAGGTTGGCATTATCACCTCTACATTAGTAACAACTTTGCATTCATTTAAACCTTAGTATTTAGCATGGTTAAAAAATAATGAAACCAAAATGTGGCACGATAATGACAAATAGGAAAATTATTATATGGTAAAATCTACATAATAAAGGAAGAGCCAACACATAAAGGTTCGTGAAAAGATAACTTGGAACTCTATTTTAAATATATAAACATGGAAGTAATGCTTGCAACATCATGACTTAGTCTTAAGTATATGCCTACAAACAAATATGTCTAATATGGATAAATTGGATTACAAAATAAAAATTAAAGGCTTGACCCTAAAAGTAAAGGATTTACACTAAAAGTAAAGCAGTACAACATATGTCAATTGAAGATAGCACTTAATTGGCTTTGAAAGTCATAAATTGAAGTATTACTTTTTTAATAAGACAGATCCAGTATTGCCTATTGGACAAAAACAATATGCATTTACTAGACTGAGTACAGTCTAGTTGTTCGTGGTTTGCTTTCGTTTGAGTTTTTTTTCTTTTTTCTTTGTTATTTTCTTCTTATAAAATTCTTCGAATGCCGACCACGGGCGCTAAAACTAAGTTAAACAATTATATTATGAAAAGTCCACCTCCCTCGTATCTAATCACTAAGGTGTGGTTATAGCAGTAGTGCTGTTGACTTGCATAACAATTAGTATGACGTATAATTGCATACATCCATTTATGTGAATTCCTACATTAGGCAATTACTTAATAATGGTAAGCATGTCATTTATTTAATGATGATGCTGTTGGCCAATAATCCAATGATAATGGGCTCAATATATGAATTGACTTGACGTCACATCTACGTGTACTAAAATGGCCCCATCGAATGTGGTGGAAAATATTTAACATTCATAACAATTTGTCATTAATACAGCAATAAAACACTTTGTTATTTTCTTCTTATATGTTCAGGTTGTGTAGAATGGCTTGATGGGCTCGCTATTGATCCAGTAGAAGACAAGTTGTACTTCTCAAACTACTGCGACAAGAAGATTGAAGTGGTCGGGGTGGACGGCAGTGGGAGGACAACAATCACCAACTGTACAGGCCAACCAATTGCGTTGACCTTGGATCTGAAAGAGAGGTAACTTATTTCCTGCAATTTTACAATTGTAACTTAAACTTACAATACAGAAATAATATGCTATAAAAGTGTACAGGGCTTAGACATTGTGTACATTATGTAGCTTGTGTAATATGCAAATTGCAAACATGTGTAGAATGCAAATTGCAAATAATACAATTAAATTTGTACAACGTGTACTCTTTACAATGTTAATACCTGTCACCTACACACTGGGCTTTTGCTAATGTAGCTTGCAAAAAAAGTATTTACATTTTTAGGTGTTATTGCGTGTTAGATAAATTTGATTAAAAAACATGTAATTACCAGAAGGTGGCAGCAGTCTAGAACATTTACAATATGTACTTTATGAAGAAATACTTATTCAGTGGAGCACAAAGTTTTATTCTAGAATCCTGAATATATATTACGTTGTAGTTAAAGTGAAACAAAAGGCATTGTTTTGGGCCTTTGCACCTCAAGTCTCAAGTGGTTATACTCCAAACAGCTCAAACTTGGGCTAACGCAGCATGCAACTGGTTTACTGGGAATCTGTTCTAAAAGTGCGGAATTCTGGTCTAATGTCAGTGTGGATCGCGTGTATTTTTAACATGGTTGAAATGTGCAGTTACAACTTTAGTTGCTTTCATATTGGATTTACACGCAGCAAAAACTCTTACACTGCCATACTGTGCAGCATTCGGATGTAAACATGATTCAACGAAGTATAGAGAGTTGTCTTGTTTTGATTTCCTCTGGAAAAACAGACAGTAGTGAAGCAATGGATTCACAATTGCGGGCAGGCTGGTTGGAAGCCGACGCAATATGCTAAACTTTGTTTGGCCCATTTTGAAGAGTCGCGTTTTGAAGTTGATATATTTTCATCAACTAATGGGTCAAGATCCTTCAAAACATTGGAACGTTAAAGCCTGAAGCAATACCGACAATCTTCCAGCATGTACCTCAGCCAAAGGCTTCAACACAACGCAAACACTAGATCAAGAGAACTGTCAAATTCGAACACACTGGGCTTTTGCTAATGTAGCTTGCAAAAAATATTTACATTTTTAGGTGTTATTGCGTGTTAGATAAATTTGATAAAAGTATGTAATTACCAGAAGGTGGCAGCAGTCTAGAACAATTCCAATATGTACTTTATGAAGAAATACTTATTCAGTGGAGCACAAATTTTATTCTAGAATCCTGAATATACATTACGTTGTAGTTAAAGTGAAACAAAATTAACAAGATTTAACAAGATTTGCCATCCAAGCCAAAGGCCCAGATGGCAAGTGGACAAGGAAGCCATTGGCTTATCGAGAGTCCAACAATGTTCATCTACTTATAACCCGCCCTCCTGAGATATGTGTCAATCTTGTTTTTAAACATATTCACGCTGCTAGCAGTTACACAATCTGTAGATAATTTGTTCCATTCATTTATTGTCTTCTGTGAGAACGAGTGCTTCCTGATGTCCAATCTACATTGATCCTTTACTAATTTTACCTCATGTCCTCTAGTTCTGTTATCCTTCTTGAGTGAGAAAAAAATATTTCTATCAATATTTTCATACCCATTCAATATCTTAAAAACTTCAATCTGATCTCTTAACCTCCTTGTCTCTAGAGTTGTTAAACCACATTCTTTCAGGTGTTCATAACTAAGGTCTCGCAGTTCTGGAATCATTTTAGTTGCTCTCCTTTGTATGCGTTCAAGCGTATCTATATCCTTCTTACGATATGGTCTCCATGCTTGTATACAGTATTCTAAATGAGGTCTAACTATTGCTTTATAAAGAGGTATAATTAACATTTTTCCCTTGTATGTTATGTTTCTTCTAATCAATCCAAGAATTTGATTACCCTTTGAAGCTGCAATACCACACTGCTCTGAAACTTTCATATCAGCGCTTATTGTAACTCCTAAGTCCTTTTCTTTTACAGTAGTACCCAGAACAGTATCTCCCATTTTATAGTTTACATTCAAGTTCCCATGTCCTGTATGTAGGCATTTACATTTCCCAAAATTGAACAACATCTGCCATTTCTCAGACCATTTCACTAATCTGTCTAGATCGTTTTGTAAATGTTGTTTATCACCATCAGTATTAACCTTTCTAAACAGTTTTGTGTCATCAGCAAATTTCAGTACTTTACTTGTTATACTGTCGTCCAAGTCATTGATATAAATGAAGAATAATATAGGTCCTAATACTGATCCTTGAGGTACCCCACTCAAAACCGAATTCCAATTTGAAACTTCTCCATCTACTACAACTCGTTGTCTTCTGTCAGTCAGCCATTGTCCTATCCAGTCAGTTATGCTATCCCCGATACCATGGGCTTTTAATTTAAGTAGTAATCTTTGATGTGGCACTTTGTCAAAAGCTTTCTGAAAATCTAAGTAGATAATATCTACTGGCGATCCCACGTCTATCCACTTAGTGATTTCTTCCAAAAAACATAACATATTTGTTAAGCATGACCTCGCTTTAAGGAATCCATGTTGAGATGAATTTAATAATTTATGCTTAACGAGGAAGTCCACCATATGGTCTTTAATTAACCTTTCTAATAATTTACAAATCACTGACGTTAAACTCACTGGTCTGTAATTCTCTGACTTATTTCTCGAACCCTTTTTAAATAATGGTATGATGTTTGCTTCTTTCCATTCAAACGGAACAACTCCCTCTTTTAATGACATTGTTTTGGGCCTTTTCACCTAATATCATGCAACTGGTTTACTGGGAATCTGTTCTAAAAGTGCGGAATTCTGGTCTAATGTCAGTGTGGATCGCGTGTATTTTTAACGTGGTTGAAATGTGCAGTTACAGCTTTAGTTGCTTTCATATTGGATTTACACGCAGCAAAAACTCTTACACTGCCATACTGTGCAGCATTCGGATGTAAACATGATTCAACGAAGTATAGAGAGTTGTCTTTTTTATTTCCTCTGGAAAAACAGACAGTAGTGAAGCAATGGATTCACAATTGCGGGCAGGCTGGTTGGAAGCCGACGCAATATGCTAGACTTTGTTTGGCCCATTTTGAAGAGTTGAGTTTTGAAATTGATATATTTTCATCAACTAATGGGTCAAGATCCTTCAAAACATCGGCGACGGAGAACGTTAAAGCCTGAAGCAATACCGACAATCTTCCAGCATGTACCTCAGCCAAAGGCTTCAACACAACGCAAACACTAGATCAAGAGAACTGTCAAATTCGAACACGAGGAAGTTAGTATACAATGAATGAATGGACTATCTTGCCAACTAAGTTGATTTTAGTTACAAACAACATGTCCAAACTTATTAGCAAGTGTGCGACTAAAATCGTCTACGTCTACGATCAGGTGTTTAAAGTTGGAGTAGTGGGAAACCTAGTCAGCACCCTTGACGTAGGATTCTGGGCAAATATGGTGCTGCCCATGCAAAAAAAGATTTTCTGTGTTCAACGAGGTATATTTAATTAACCACTTGCGTGATATTCATGATTATAGTTGCAAATGGTTAGTTTTCAAGTACTCTTATAGGTGCAAAGGCCCCCAAAATGCCTTTCGTTTCACTGTAAGACTTAGTAAAAAAGAAATTAGTTTCTCGACCCCGCCCACTTCCTGTTTGGTCGCCGCCTCCTTTTTTATTACTTACTTTTTCAAAAAAAAAAGATTATTTTTAAATGTTTTTCGGTTCTGGGAAGATATCTCTGGCAAAAACTTGCCATGCGAAGTACTGTTAGAATCTTTTTATTAACTTTTTACGCATCATACAGGGTCTGTGACTACAGAGTCTAAAATACAAGCAATGATTTAACAAGATTGCCATCCAAGCAGGGTTGTTTGATTTAAATCATTTGATTTAAATCGCTAAAAAAAAATCATTGATTTATGATTTTTTTTTTTACTTCCGGTTTTTTTCATCGCTGATTTATATGAATTTAACACAAATAATTGTTTATAAGCATCGAGATCAACAAAGTTTTGTGTTTTTTAATACAAAACACAAAGTGTGCACACTTGTGTAGCTGTATTGACACCAGATAGCCCGATAGTCAAATATTTTATGACATTGTGTATATCAGATTTCAAAAAAATCAAATAAATAAAAAAAATCTTATTTAAATAAAAAAATCCGATTTTTTTTTAAATCATGATTTTTTTCAACCCTGCATCCAAGGCAAAGGCCCAGATGGCAAGTGGACAAGGAAGCCATTGGCTTATCGAAAGTCCAACTTTTTTATCTATGTGTAATGAGTACTTCCTGATATCCAATCTATAACGATCCTTTACTAATGTTGACCAGAGTTGTTTGATTTAAATCATTTAATTTAAATCATGATTTAAATCACTCCAAACAAATACAAAATTCATCCATCCATTTAAATAACGATTAACACATCACAAAGGCCAAGATATTGTTGTTCATTGCATTCTGTCGTAATTTTCATTCGGTCGTGATGCGACTATTTACATTTTGTTATGATGATGTCGCGATGTTTCAAAGTCGCCTTCGACAACGGGCGCCATTTTCTGTTGACTTCTTGTAATGAATATTCATTGTCGTCATCATCAACGATGTTGCAATTGCAGTTGATCCATAGGTGCATAATGAAATTACATCAGTGATTCTTTCAACGTTAAACTAATTATTGCGCTTAAACGGGGACACTAATTAAAACTAGTGTACTACACATGATATAATATACTCTATCATAAATGTTATGAAATAATGCTTACTATGCTAATAAATGTTTACTTGATGGGTTTTGAAAATTCACGGATGCGATGATGTTGCACATTACAGCTGTATAGCCAAACTTTGAAGACACGGGTTCATGAAATTATAAAAGTTAAACAAATTATTTTGTTATGTTTCCTGATTGCAGCATCAAATTTTATTTTAATGATTAATGCCCATTAACTGATCAAACAACTTCTTGCACCATTTATGAGTTGTTTGTTTTGTTAATATCCCACTAACTCTGCTTGATGTGCCATGTTATTGCCATCACATTGTTTTACATGTACCATTTTAGACTGTTGATTTATTCACAATATGGTGGATCATCACCTGGTATCTGGAAGGTGAATCTGGATGGAAGTGGAAACACTCCGATTGTGTCAACTAGGGACACGGTGATATTTGGTGTGTCCATCAACTACAACAACAGCAGCAGCAGGTTGTGTTGGAGTGACAACAGTAAGTTGACATCCTATCTCTGACAAACTAAGAATTTACAGTGGAATCTCTAGAAAATAATTTTGCCAATTTGTTTCTTCCTCATTTAAACTTGAAGATCATTTGCTCGCAACGTATTCACACCAATCATGTTTTTTTAGGTATAGTGAATCCACGAGAGGATATCGTTTTCCCTGGTTGGGATCTGTTGCTTTCCTTAGCATAGTTGACCCAGTTATAGTATACAAAACTGAAGTCCCACTGAAGTAGTAATTTTAGGAACAAATAAGTTATGCCTGTGTGCGTGTGCACGTGTACTCGAGCGTGCGTATGTGCTTGCACGTATGTCACGATAGCACAATTACCTGGATGTGCTCAAAGTCACCACCATGTGAACGGTGATGTGAAAATAAACACTTTTTTGGGAAAACCTAAACTAACTAAAACTTACCCCCTTCCTCCATGAAATCAGTGTTATGTAGTGTCATATATTGGTGTTTTAATATAATCCATCAGCATTTTTTCACTAGCACAAGGTGCATTAAACAAATTTAAATCAAGGAAAGGTATTGTATAAGTCATATTCTCTATATGTTATCAATGCATTCGTTCAGGTGAAATCCTAAGCCAGTCATGGTATTGCAATTTACAAAATATAATTTATGTAATTAACCCAATCTATTATTAACACATGTAAAATAGTATGTACAATTAAGTATATATAGTATAGCATCATATACACGCTTTTAATTATTTTAAGACTATCCAACACAACAAATATTTAATTTGGGAACTGATAATGTACAAACAACAAGAAACAGTCACTTACAGTTATAGTGAAACATACTTTCATTTGCAAAACCAATTTAATTATTTAAGTAACCAAAGTCATCTTTTGATTTGTATTCTGTACGTGTCATTTTCTAGTTGCTCACACTGCTTTACTGAATGTCAAATGTCTTTGTTACAGACCAGAAGCATGTACAGTGTTGTGACTACTCAGGCAACAACCCACAAGTATACAATGTCACTGGCCATCCAAGAGGATTAGCAGTTGTAAATGATGTTGTTTATTACTCACAATTTAATCCACACAGGTAGTACACTTTGTAGCTTCACTTCCCATGTTGCATTACTTTGAATTGTCTACATTTGGAATATGCAGACTGTTAATTAAGTAATGTCTTTCTACTTAGGGACAGGTAGTTATACCCCAAGTGGCTGTTCACTACAACAATATATAGGATCTCACATAGGAGGGGCCAAAAGGGGAGGTCAAAGGGGGGGAGGGCAAAGGGGAGGTCAAAGGGGAGGCCAAAATGGGAGGCCAAAGGAGGGACCAAAGGGGAGGTCAAAGGGGAGGCCAAAATGGAAGGTCAAAGGGGGAGGCCAAAATGGGAGGTCAAAGGGGAGGCCAAAATGGGAGGGCAAAGGGGGAAGCCAAATGGGAGGTCAAAGGGGGAGCCCAAAATGGGAGGAGCCAAAGGAGGAGACAGACTTAGTCACCCGTAGTCTACCAAGCCACCATGTAGTAGTACAACAGTTTACACACAAAACAAATAAAAAAGCCAAGAGGGGCCATGGCCCCCTCCCTTAAATACACCACTGGCTCACACAGCAAGAATTACAACAAATACTGTACATGTAGTGTAACCAAACAAGTGGCTACTGTCTCCTGGTGACTGATTATTGGTTTGTTTTCTTGCAGAGTTGGTTCAATCCAACTGAAAACAGGACTCCATACCAGTCTCAACATGGGGTCTTACGATGGCTCCTACACCTACAGCGTGGCATATCTGCACGGGGAATGCAACATATCAGGTACAAGGAAGTATATTGATTATGTGTTAGTTTGAATTATTTAAGTTTTCTTGCTGTTTGAACTCTCCTCTCTATATTTCTGTTTCTTCCCGTAGGTTTCAACTCTCCTCTCTATATTTCTGCTTGCACTGCTCTCCAGTCAGTGAGGGGTAAACAGCATTGACTGTGGTGACACTGACTTGTTGCACATGTTCTCTAGTATGTCTTAGTCCAGGTATAGCAGGTAAGGACGTCACACATTAAAACGTCACAGCTGATGACACTCCAGTACAAACACTAAAGGGCGACATCCACCATCTCCTGGGTGGAGATGAACTGATCAGTTAGTTCAGTGGCGTCACAGACAGGATGAAGTACCAAGGTGACCAAGTCGTCAGTTGACAGAGGGCAAGTGAAACGTGGACACATTTTCATTGGGGTAAGGACAAATACTTGCATCATCATATTGATGTGACATATTCTAGCAGCATTATTTTATGATATTGGAACATCTCTTTTTCTCCCCCCATGGACCCTTGCAGGGTAGGGCCATTGTTCTGCCCTCTAAACAAACCATCCTGAGCCATTCTCTCCCACTCTTGGCTGATCACCTCTGCCCTTTCGAGATATCTCTTACATAACATACACAGATCCACCTGGTGGAGTATTTTCCTAGAAAGATCTGGTTATCCGAGTTATAAATGAGGGCAACTTTCATTCTAATTGTTATGGAATCAGTAAAGAGAATAATTAGACTGTCATAGACAGTCGATTAAACATTATTGTCTGCAATTAACAGCCAATCTGCCTACCATCTGACATGTTGTAAAGGACGTAGACACACGTGATACACTAAAACATAGACCCTACTAACAGTCTGTGTGCGAGAAAGATTCTACACAACAGCAAATTAGCTATACATAGCTATGTAACAAATTAGCAATACATAGCTATGTAACAAATTAGCTATACATAGCTAGGCAACAGTTTTGGATTATAATTAAGGTAATATAATATGAATGTCTTCATTTCAATTGTACATTGTAGGACGACCAGAACGTATTCAAGGTCTGGCTGGAAAACGCACTATGGTCTTTGACGTCTAAACAGACAGTGTCAACTTCAGCCATCAACACAACAAACATGGCGCCATATACATATCAAGGTATTCAACTAACAAAACTTTATATTTCTTTAGATATATCAACAAATTATTCTTGTATATTTTATAAAAATGTTGCTATGATGTAGTAGATGTGTGATATTTACATAGTTTCATATTAAATATGCACATCATTAAGCTGCTAATAAATGTATAGTTATGTAATGATAATTGGGTTCAAAGATTTGTTTTAATATTTTATTTTAATATAAACCCCAATAGCACAAATTTACATGTTATAGTTCATGTGGATTTACATATCATATTATCAGTGTAATCTACCAACATGGTACATCTGACAGTTAAATAAATGAATCAGATGAGATAAGCACTTTCCTACTATCCATTTTCATACATGGATTTTCATACATACCTTTAAAATCAGCTTAGCTCACATTCCTGTAACATGGTATTGATATCAAAGTCATGCAATGTAGCTAAATATACGTTCTGTTAAAACAAACCATTGCTATCAACATTAGCCCAGTTATGGTTTGTTAAACAAAACAACCAGTGAGGTTTGTTTTTGTAGCTGTGTCAATGACGCTATGTTGAACCAGGCTGCTAGCCAGAAATCATGATCCAGAGATCCAGACGTCAGCATAAGGAGAATATCGTTGTCACAGACTGCAATACAGGCAAGTAGAAGATCATTGTACGAGAGAAAGCAGAAGTTCCAGTAGTCACAGACTGCAATACAGGCAAGTAGAAGATCATTGTACAAGACAAAGCAGAAGTTCCAGTAGTCACAGACTGCAATACAGGCAAGTAGAAGATCATTGTACAAGACAAAGCAGAAGTTCCAGTAGTCACAGACTGCAATACAGGCAAGTAGAAGATCATTGTACAAGAGAAAGCAGAAGTTCCAGTAGTCACAGACTGCAATACAGGCAAGTAGAAGATCATTGTACCACATAGGTCAATTAAGGATGTAAAATAGCCACAGAGGACGACAAGCACCCGGCAGTGACCATGCCCATAGAAGGTCGACTAGGCGCGATGTTCTGAAAAAGTGGACAAGTTAAATAATGTCTCACAAGACCATCAGTTTTTTCATTACAACAACATATATATAAATTAGTTAGTAGAACATGTTGAGTGAGGGAAACTAATTAGAACTAGCAAATATTATGTTTCAATACTTTCAACCAAATCGCACATATTTATGTTGTTAAAGTATGTAAATATATTCCATCTTAGCATATTTAATAGTTAGATAAATGCATCATATGATATAACAGCTATTGCGCAACACATTGTCAGACATTTGTCTTAATATAGATTTTCAAAAACATTTGACCTCAAATTAAAGAAATGCATTATATACCATATTGATGTCATCAAAGTAAATATAGGTTGGAATAAAACAAATCACAGCTAAGGTTATTCACTATTTACATTTGCATAACAAGCAGTGCAATTTGTTTCTAGTTCAAATATAGTTTTGTTAACATAAAATATATTTAGCTAGTGCAATTTATTTCTAGTTGCAGAGGTGTTGAAAAGTTGATTAATTACATTACAATTAACTAAAAAATAAAGTAAATTAAACTAACCACATACATTTCTTATGTCAATTAAATTAACCTCCCAAATTATTCAGTAAAATAAATTACTTTTAATTCAATTAATAATTACATAGTGTAGAAATGTTTACACATTTAAAACAGTTCTAAAATCACAAGAAAGAAATGTGTTTTCTAACTTTGTTGGAAAGAGATTTGCTCATACAATATTTACAATACATTTCTTTCCGGGGCATTTAATAACATTTTAAAAGTTGCAGATACTTGTTAAAATTAATTATTTATGGCAGGCTTTTGATTAAAGTTGGCTCTACAAAAAGATCTCAAGCTGAAGCTATGTTACTTTTCTCTACATCACCCCATTAACAGTTATATGTACACTCGAACAAAATATAGATTCATATGTCTAATGGCACCATAGATTCACTTGGCTGCAAGATGGCAGCCCCAAATGTTTACTTTAAACAGAGATTTGCAGAAACCAAGATTAGCCAGAAACCAACTTATCACCCTACCGTAGAAGATTCTGTTGTATAGGAATTCCCTCCAATTCACAAGTGCCTGAATGACCAGCCCACCCCAGTTGGTACAGGTCATTTGTGCTCTGTTATGTTTTCCCTCCCTTTCACCCATGCCTTAGCCTGATCTCTCTCTCCCTCACCCTCTCCCTCTCTCTCCCTCTGTCTCTCAGGCCCCATGATCTACCACTTTTCAACCCAAACCTACCATCACATTGTATGTTCAAAGTAACATAAAATAAAATATACTCATTTTGAAACCAAACCACAATTTCACCTAAAAAAACACCTAAATTTGTTTTTATTAAATATACCCTAAATAAAACATTCAGCAAGGGGGAGCCCCCTTCCACGCTTCCCCCTCGCAACTGCGGCTCAAGGCCCACTGTGCTAGATTTTCATCTACCCCATCACGTAATGAACAGTGTACTTTTTGTACAATGTTATTGGCAGCTCTGGAGTTGTAACAGTGTGAGTGATGTCATGTTACAGAGCCAGGCAGCAACTTGGAGATCACAAACAGAAGAGACAAGTACCACAGACCCAGTCCCAGCTGTCACAGACCGTGGAAGTCCCAGCTGTCACAGACCGTGGAAGTCCTAGCTGTCACAGACCGTGGAAGTCCCAGCTGTCACAGACCGTGGAAGTCCCAGCTGTCACAGACCGTGGAAGTCCCAGCTGTCACAGACCGTGGAAGTCCCAGCTGTCACAGACCGTGGAAGTCCCAGCTGTCACAGCTGTCAAAGGACCAATGAGTAGAACATCCTCATAACACAAACTACAAGACAGGCGAAATGGTGTCATAGACAGGTAAGAGTAAATGTCAAGTAAAAGTTGGATACTGTGTGTAATACAACACAGTACTGGCAAATACATTAGAACATATTCTGCTGTTGATTTATATTTTCCATTAATGATACTGGTCAGTGGTTACAGAATTTCTCTGATTAACGAATTCAGAAGATAAATGGCATATTTGTCAATCTTCAGAATTGTTATGATCAAATATGTTTCCAAATTCTCCATGCAGATTCAGCTAAAAACATCACATTGCCACTGACACGGTTGCTCTCAATTCTAAGTCTTTTCAAAAAGCAATTTTTTACCAAATAAAAAACCACAGTAATAAAATCCACGACTTTACACATACAGACGATTATTATCTTTCTCCCTAAATATATTAATTCACAGCGATCTCACAGAGGGTTCTCGTAGAACTTTTAGGAAGAACCATTAAAAGAACCGGCTGCAAGATCGCTGTTGATTATCACATTTAGTGACGAAAATATAACCTGTATGTGTGAAGTCATGGATTGTATTACCGTGAAGGTTTTCTATTTGGCTAAAAGTTGGTTTTTAAAAAAGAATTAGTCATTCACTAGCCACAATGATGTCATATTGTTTCAGCTGAACTGCTTTGACCGAGGAAGCACAGAGATATGACGAAGGCAACAGAGACACACACTTCACAGAAGATGTCAACACAACTCAGACACGAATCACTTCCCAGATGTAAGACGTCTACACCACTTGGTCAAAAGACAAGAACCACTTCACCAAATCAAACAAGATGTAACATCATTTGAGAAGACAAATATATACAATTTATTATCGTTGCTCAAAAACTGATCGAGCTACTTCAGTACGAGTTCAGTAATGAGGCTCTGGTGATGAACCTCTGCTGCAACGAATCGTGGTGAGACTAGGTGAAATAACAACTGGACACTATGCAACAAACAAGGAGAACAATGACATTGTGACAGTCACAGAGATTCACAGGAACACTTGTGATGGCCTTGATGGCTGTGTGAACAATAACAACTGGACACGTTGCAACAAACAAGGAGAACAATGACATTGTGACAGTCACAGAGATTCACAGGAACACTTGTGATGGCCTTGATGGCTGTGTGAACAATAACAACTGGACACGTTGCAACAAACAAGGAGAACAATGACATTGTGACAGTCACAGAGATTCACAGGAATACTTGTGATGGCCTTGATGGCTGTGTGAACAATAACAACTGGACACGTTGCAACAAACAACGAGAACAATGACATTGTGACAGTCACAGAGATTCACAGGAATACTTGTGATGGCCTTGATGGCTGTGTGAACAATAACAATTGGACACGTTGCAACAAACAACGAGAACAATGACATTGTGACAGTCACAGAAATTCACAGGAACATTTGTGATGGCCTTGATGGCTGTGTGAACAATAACAACTGGACACGTTGCAACAAACAAGGAGAACAATGACATTGTGACAGTCACAGAGATTCACATGAACACTTGTGATGGCCTTGATGGCTGTGTGAACAATAACAACTGGACACGTTGCAACAAACAAGGAGAACAATGACATTGTGACAGTCACAGAGATTCACATGAACACTTGTGATGACCTTGATGGCTGTGTGAACAATAACAACTGGACACGCTGCAACAAACCAGGAGAACAGTTACATTGTGAAAGTCACAGGAAAACCTGTGATAGCTATGTGAGCAATATTGTGTTATTCTTGATTTGCAAACGTGGAAGTTTTGTCAGCCAGTAGATTAAGTTGCTGGTCTCCTAGTGGTTGTGCCTGCGAAGCTCAGTTGGTGAATACAATACAAACTGACTGTATGAGTTGATCACCAGAGCAATATGTTGATACCTAAATATATTTGTACCAAACTTGATACTTGGACGACTGATTCAATGATTTCTCGTGCACACACACGCGCACGCACGCACACACACACACACACACACACACACACACACACACACACACACACACAGAATCAAATACAAATTACTGATTACTAATGACTGATTCAATGAATGCACTCTCGCACGCCGCAGGCATATACATTTATATATATATATATATATATATATATATATATATATATATATATATATATATATATATATATATGAAAGTTTCGTCAAAGTTTAAGCACGTTTGTTCAAAATCAAGTACAAATCTACCCACCTTAGTTTAATTTATAGTACAGATTGTGACAAAGCTTAGCACTTGGATAGAGGGATACCATACTACCTGTAAATCATGATTAAAATGTAACAGCATATGTAATGTATATATTTTAAAGTGGTCTCAATCCTAAATACTAAAATGTCGCGACCATTTTATATGGATTTATATTTGATCCTTATCTATGGCAGAGTGAAAATATGCCATTCCTGATAGTAGGATTGTATTGGTGCCATTAGGTATTTCTGACATCATGTAATAACACTATTAAATCACTATTAATGATCATTTTGACCATATAGTGTTCTTGATTCATATAGTTTTACTTGTCTCGTGTATTTTAACTTCATGTTTTGTTAATGTTGTATAATAATAATTAATTTTGTAATTCATGTCTGGATGCACAATAAAATGTATGTCATAAATGTTGATATATTTTGCAATACCTTGTTTTTTGTAGCCTAATAGATTCCCCACAGACAAATCCGAAATAAATTCCAGTTTTGTTTTTAAAGTACACAATTTACAGTTTGAAGCAGTCAACACTTTATAACCCACACAAGTGCACTATTTGTATATATACATACACTGATATGGGCGACATTTCTGAATGGATATTGTATTCTTAAGATATTCCAATATCAAGTATACAAGTTTCCGTTTACACTATGAGGATGAAAGACAATATTATTTCTTTTAAAAAAATGCATTTTTCGCGTTTTGCCCTGAACATCTTCACATAATATTATATTCTAAAGCATGCGGTTCTCTTGAAATCAGACAGAACCATTTAAGCACCTGAAATACCTATTTAAACATTGTGTTCCACAAAACAACACAGCAAATACGTAAAAATGTTCAATATTTAGTGAGTGGCGCCACGTGGTGGCAAGCGGTTCAACCAACGTTTCAACGAGAAAAGTATACTGAAAATGTTGCATTACATCATACAGTTGTGTTGAACTTATAACACATAACATTATTGCCTTTCAAAGCCGCATTCATCATGTGAACAAAGTAAGGAAATCAATAGTATATGACATCTAGATGTGATGCCTACCTTTTAAATACTTTTTTCTATTTTGGTTTTAAATAAATCCACATTGCTAGCATAATTCATACACCTTCATATAGTGTGTCAATATATCAAGAATTTCCAAACAAAACACTGTATATTAACGTATATTAAACACATGTATGCAAACATTTCTTTTGATTCACCAACACTATTAAATAAAAGAAAACATTGCAATGCAAATCTTGTATAGGTTTCGTTTCGTCACCTACACTCACGCACACACACACACACGCACGCACGCACGCACAAAAATTCCGAAGTGGGCGTAGGTGTAAGAACAGTGGCGCCACGTAGCTGACAATGGACCAACCAACGCTTTCACGTGCAGCCCGGACACGTCATGGGTGTTGTTTGGTTCATAATAACGTCCTGTGTTCTTGCTCTTCTTTCATTAACTTGCATCATAGGTTAGTTAAGTGGCCTTTCTGAAATGCTGTTGTCTACCTAAGATTGTATACTTCCGTAATTTCCGCGAAGGGAACACTTAATGTACCAAAGAAACACAAAATATATTATTTCATACAGTGACCTATGAGAATGTGGGTCTGCCAAGAGATGACAAATACGGCAGGTTTTCTTTCGTCTGCCGTAGAAAAGTGCACCGAGTACATTACAATTTTACAATCTCGGTTTTGTTTCCAATCTCGGTTACGAAGGTCTGGCTTGCCTTTCTATAACTAGTCTTCTAAAAATTCTATAAATTGTCTTCTCAAAATGAATTAGTTGACAATGTTAAAGTACACGAACCGTTGGGTTCAAGTGATCATAACCAAATCCATTTTAATATAAAAGTAAAAACAGGGAATACATATAAAAAACAATGGAGGAGGAACTTCAACAAAGGCAAATATAAAGTGATGAGAACATATCTAGCAAATATAGATTGGAATAACTTGCTGAAGAACAAAGACAGCAAAAGAATGCTGGACTTGTTTAAAATATGAGATTGAGGGTATTATTGAGACATTTATTCCATTAAGAAAACAAGGGAAAAGATCCAGGAAAAAACACCTGTCAAAAGAAGCTATTAGAAAAATTGCTCACAAACAGATGCTGTGGAAGGTCTATAAACACACTGGAAATGTAGAAGACTACACAAACTACAAAGAGGCACTTAACCTAGCTACAACTGAAATTAGAAAATCTAAAAGATCCTTTGACCAAAAATTTACAGGTAATATAAAAAAATGACAGCAAGAGTTTCTATGCTTATGTAAGGAGTAAACAGAAAGTTCGAGATAAGGTCGGACCACTGGAAAACAACAGTGAAAACATAATTTCAGATGGGTTCCAAATGGCAGAGGTCCTGAATGAGTATTTCAGCTCAGTTTTTACCACAGAAAATATCAGCTCACTTCCAGTTCCATTGACTAAATTTGAGGGCAATACATCAGAACATTTAGGGCAGTTATTTGTAACTCCTGAAATGATAGCATAGAAAATTAAGAAGATGAAAGATAATAAATCACCTGGCTGGAGTTGATGGGATACCACCAAAACTGCTAAAGGAAATTGTTGATCAAATTAGTACACCACTTGCAAACTTATTTAACTTGTCACTAGAAGAAGGAATAGTTCCTTCAGAATGGAAAGAAGCAAACATTACGCCGCTGTTTAAGAAGGGATCGAGGAAGAAGCCAGAAAATTACAGACCAGTGAGTTTAACATCAGTTGTATGTAAATTATTCGAAACATTAATTAGAGACCACATGGTGGAATTCCTCATAAAACATAAATTAATAAATACATCTCAACATGGATTCCTAAAGGCAAGGTCATGTCTAACCAATCTCTTATGTTTTTTAGATGAAATTACAAAGTGGGTAGATTACGGGTCACCAGTGGATGTTGTCTACTTAGATTTTCAGAAAGCTTTCGATAAAGTGCCACATCAAAGATTGTTACTTAAACTAAAAGCCCATGGCATAGGCAATGATGTAATCAACTGGATAGAAAAGTGGCTTACACACAGAAGACATAGAGTAATAGTAGATGGTAAGATTTCAAACTGGAAATCTGTTTTGAGTTGGGTACCACAGGGATCAGTGTTAGGCCCTATACTGTTTTTAATATATATAAATGATTCGGAGGATGACATATCTAGCAAAGTACTCAAATTTGCAGACCACATTTGGAATATTGTATTCAAGCATGGAGGCCATATCATAAAAAAGACATATATAAGCTAGAAAGAATAACACGAAGAGCAACTAAGATGATTCCAGAATTAAGAGACCTTAGTTACGAAAGTCGCTTATTACAATGTGGTTTGACAACACTAGAGACCAGGAGACTAAGAGGAGACCAAATAGAAGTGTTTCAAATAGTGAACGGTTATGAGGATGTTGATAGGAATATGTTCTTCAAACTTAAAGAAGGCAGTAGAACCAGAGGACACAAAGCAGCATTAGTTAAGGAGCAGTGTAGGTTGGACATGAGAAAGTACTCAATCTCACAGAGGGTGATAAATGAATGGAACAAACTGCCAAATGATTGTGTTAATGCTAGTAGTTTGAATATGTTTAAAAATAGAATTGACAGATATCTGATAAGGGCGGGCTACACATAGATGAGAAAATTGTTGGACTCTCGATAAGCCAATGGCTTCCTTGTCCACTTGCCATCTGGAACTTGTTGTTCGAGATGGCAATCTTGTTCAATCTTGTTAAATAGTTTACAGTGGTATGCCATGGCATCATCTCATATGGGAGGTCTGGCTATTTCGGTAGACATTAACTGGAATCTCACATGGAGGCATGTTAAAAGAGTTTGAAGTTTGTGGCTTTGAATATATGTAAAGTTGTTCAGAGTATCACTGACATGATGCCAGTGACTGTGGAGAAGTTTCAGAATTTGTGATGGCTCAGCTTTCTTTTAATCAAGCAAAAGGTTACCGTGACCATGTAGCCTATCTACTTACTGTATACATCAAAGTGTATGTTTCACTGTCTATCTGTTTGTATGTTGTGTCTCATGCACGGCCGCATTTGTGGGCCGATCTGGACGAAACGAAAAGGTGACCCATGGGACCCGTCTGACGGACATGGTGGGTCGGATGTGGAACCATTCCAATGGGGGCCCCCGGGGGTGGGGACCAAAATAACAATGTTACTATAATGTAGCTAGTGCTGTTTGCCATGCTATATATATATATATATATATATATATATATATATATATATATATATATATATATATATATATATATATATATATATATATATATATATATATATATATATATATATATAATATATATATATATATATATATATATATATATGATATAACTTGTATGCATCAATAAAAACACGTACACCACATGCATTTCGCGAACATCTAGTCAACAACGATGCCATTGATGCCTTGCAGTAAGACATATTTGCCATATGGCGATTAAAAATACGCCTTTTTTGGTAACTATTATTCAGAGACGTACTACCATTCAGCTAAAGCATGGTGCATATACGTTTCGCTACAATCACCCAGTAGGACATATACTTATAAGGGTGATAATACGTGTATTAAGAAGAGATGATCACTTGACAAGTATTGATTAAATGTTTATCCATTCCTTATACATATATTAAAGCAGATGTTTTACACATGGCGATTAAGATGCTAAAACACGGAGACACAACACTATCATCATGAGGTTGGCGAATTTTTTTCAGCTGCTGCTAGTGGTTGTGACGTTCTGGTTGGAACGCAGATTCCATGCTCATGATTCCAATGGACAACTGCACAAATCATCCACGATTTGGTCTTCCAAAAAATAAACCAATAATAACTGGAGGTAAGCGGTGAAAAGTGATATTTAAAAAAGCATACGCAATTTTGCTTTAAGCATGAATCCATCGACAATGATTATGGATTGAAGTAGATCGTTGCTGACATTTCGATTCAATATATTTGCGACGCCAAACTTGGTAAATCAGTATTGTTGATGCTATGAGGCAATTTTCGAAATGTCCTTGAAATCTCGTTGGCGCGCCATTTTTAAACAAACCGGAAACACGTGTTGCCTCCAGTGGAACATACGTCACGGAACGACGACCCGTTTTTTTCATGCCTGCTTACGATGCGGACATCAAACATTGTTATAATACTTTAGACGGCCTAACAATGGTCACAACTTAGACGATCCAAAATTATGTCTTTCGTTTTCATAGTGGACATTTGTTTTAATTACGGAGCTTCTATTACCCTTAATATTGCATGAGTTTTAAGATAGATTAAGTGATGTGGCCCCACTCCACAAGGGACCAGAGGGGGAGGAGACTAACCCTGGTGTTGTGTCCACTCCACAAGGGACAAGAGGGGGAGAAGATTAACCCTGGTATTGTGTCCACTCCACAAGGGACCAGAGGGGGAGGAGACTAACCCTGGTGTTGTGTCCACTCCACAAGGGACCGGAGGGGGAGGAGATTAACCCTGGTGTTGTGTCCACTCCACAAGGGACCAGAGGGGGAGGAGACTAACCCTGGTGTTGTGTCCACTCCACAAGGGACCAGAGGGGGAGGAGATTAACCCTGGTATTGTGTCCACTCCACAAGGGACCGGAGGGGGAGGAGACTAACCCTGGTGTTGTGTCCACTCCACAAGGGACCAGAGGGGGAGGAGATTAACCCTGGTATTGTGTCCACTCCACAAGGGACCGGAGGGGGAGGAGACTAACCCTGGTGTTGTGTCCACTCCACAAGGGACCGGAGGGGGAGGAGATTAACCCTGGTGTTGTGTCCACTCCACAAGGGACCAGAGGGGGAGGAGACTAACCCTGGTGTTGTGTCCACTCCACAAGGGACAAGAGGGGGAGAAGATTAACCCTGGTATGGTGTCCACTCTACAAGGGACCGGAGGGGGAGGAGATTAACCCTGGTGTTGTGTCCATTCCACCTTTTTCGCCGCCCGATTATAAACACTTTTTGTAATCTCTTTGATCATCTCTGTAATGTACTAAATAAACAACATTTCAGCTTTCACCCAAACACTTTATTTCAATGTTCTGTTAATCATTGTTGAATAGTTGAAGCAGTGAATACTGAGTGAGGGTCGACGGGTCGCATTTTACTTGTTATTTTTCACCCGCTTTCTGATCTTTTATTGATCAAACTCCAACAATTAAAGGAGAAAATGTTGCCCAAAGATTGATTAACTGTTCCTGTAGGAATAGTCTGGGGACATCATCATGTCGCAATCAGTCCCCTCCCCTGCAACAGGAATAGTCTGGGGACATCATAATATGGCAATCAGTCCCCTCCCCCTGTGACAGGAATAGTCTGGGGACATCATCATGTCGCAATCAGTCCCCTCCCCTGCAATAGGAATAGTATGGGGACATCATCGTGTCGCAATCAGTCCCCTCCCCCTGTGACAGGAATAGTCTGGGGACATCATCATGTCGCAATCAGTCCCCTCCCTCCATTAGTCCGCGCCATCTCGTCCGGTCAGTCGCCATCTCTCTGAGCCTCACAAGGTTTCTGTCCGACCGCAGCCTGACGCCCGTCTGCTTAAATCTGATTTAAGGTTATTCGCCCCTAATTTTAGCCATGACGGAGATAACGGAGTAAAAATTTGAAATTTTTCAAAGTATTTTTTAATGAAATCACCCGAAAGTAGATTATCTAAAGTTGCAAATGCCCCCAAAAGTATTTCTTAATATACAGAATTGCGTATTTTATGGCGTAATCGTAGGATCTCAATTCACGATGAAAACATTAAAGGGGTATACTCCTGGACACACTTGCTTTGTTTGAATAAGGTTTTATTATTTCATGGCATTCGTGTTCTACATCCAAATACCATTGGGAGTGAAGATATATATTGTACATGTTTACATATTTCCCCCCATCCAAATTTACCCTGTTTCAAATTGTCTAACGTTGTTCTGGTGGGGTTGTAAAGTAAACCAATGTTTCAAATCATATATTTCATAGAATGGAAGTATTTTATCCAATCCAATTATTCCACGTCTTCATTGACTTCAAGGAGGCTTTTTACATGGTTTGGCCTGACGCACTCTGGGCTACACTGAAGAAATATAACGTTAGACGAAAGCTTGTTCACACCATCGAACAACTGAACGCAAAAGCCAGAAGTGCAGTACTCGTGCACGGCAAAATAGGTGAACGGTTCCACACATCAGTCGGAGCCCGTCATGGATGCCTCCTGTCACCGACACTGTTCAACACATTCCTGGAACGAATACTGACAGATGCACTGGAAGACCACAATGACGACGCACCATCACCAACCTTCGGTTCACAGATGACATCGACGGGTTGGCTGGAGAGGAAGAAGAACCCGTCAACCTGGTGAACCGACCGGACGGAACAGCCAGATATGGAATGGGAATTAGCGCAGAAAAAAACAAGATAATGACAAACAGCAGTAATACAATTACTGGTCCTATTCATCTCCCTGTATGCATGTGAGGACGCACTAGAAGACCACACCGACACAGTTAACATTGGAGGACGCACTAGAAGACCACACCGACACAGTTAACATTGGAGGACGCACTAGAAGACCACACCGGCACAGTTAACATTGGAGGACGCACTAGAAGACCACACCGACACAGTTAACATTGGAGGACGCACTAGAAGACCACACCGACACAGTTAACATTGGAGGACGCACTAGAAGACCACACCGACACAGTTAACATTGGAGGACGCACTAGAAGACCACACCGACACAGTTAACATTGGAGGACGCACTAGAAGACCACACCGACACAGTTAACATTGGAGGACGCACTAGAAGACCACACCGGCACAGTTAACATTGGAGGACGCACTAGAAGACCACACCGACACAGTTAACATTGGAGGACGCACTAGAAGACCACACCGACACAGTTAACATTGCAGGACGCACTAGAAGACCATACCGGCACAGATAACATTGGAGGACGCACTAGAAGACCACAATGACACAGTTAACATTGGAGGAAGCACTAGAAGACCACACCGACACAGTTAACATTGGAGGACGTACTAGAAGACCACACCGACACAGTTAACATTGGAGGACGCACTAGAAGACCACACCGGCACAGTTAACATTGGAGGACGCACTAGACGACCACACCGACACAGTTAACATTGGAGGACGCACTAGAAGACCACACCGACACAGTTAACATTGGAGGACGCACTAGAAGACCACACCGACACAGTTAACATTGGAGGACGCACTAGAAGATCACACCGACACAGTTAACATTGGAGGACGTACTAGAAGACCACACCGATGAAGTTAACACTGGAAGACGCACTAGAAGACCACACCGATGAAGTTAACACTGGAGGACGCACTAGAAGAACACAATGACACAGTTAACATTGGATGACGCACTAGAAGACCACACCGACACAGTTAACATTGGAGGACGCACTAGAAGACCACACCGACACAGTTAACATTGGAGGACGCACTAGAAGACCACACCGATGAAGTTAACACTGGAGGACGCACTAGAAGAACACAATGACACAGTTAACATTGGATGACGCACTAGAAGACCACACCGACACAGTTAACATTGGAGGACGCACTAGAAGACCACACCGGCACAGTTAACATTGGAGGACGTACTAGAAGATCACACCGACACAGTTAACATTGGAGGACGCACTAGAAGACCACACCGACGCAGTTAACATTGGAGGACGCACTAGAAGACCACAATGACACAGTTAACATTGGATGACGCACTAGAAGACCACACCGACACAGTTAACATTGGAGGACGCACTAGAAGACCACACCGACACAGTTAACATTGGAGGACGTACTAGAAGACCACACCGACACAGTTAACATTGGCGGACGCACTAGAAGATCACACCGACACAGTTAACATTGGAGGACGCACTAGAAGACCACACCGACACAGTTAACATTGGAGGACGCACTAGAAGACCACACCGACACAGTTAACATTGGAGGATGCACCATCACCAACCTTCGGTTCGCTGGTGACATCGACGGTTTGGCTGGAGAGGAAGAAGAACTCGTCAACCTGGTGAACCGACTGGACGAAACATTAGCCAGACATGGAAAACCAAGATAATGGCAAACAGCAGTAATACAATTAGATCAAGCATAACTGCCAATGGACAAGAAAGGGAAACAGTGAAACAGTTTAAATACATCGGGGCCATCATCAATGACGAGGGATCCAAGACTGAATTCCTTGCAAGGTCTGCACAAACACTGAAACTGAAACCAATTTGGAGAGACAAGAACATCGCAATGAAGTCAAAAATGAAGCTCTTACATATACGGGTCCTTTTCATCTTCCTGTGTGAATGCGAATCGTGGACTCTCACAGTGGAACTACATAGAAAGATGGCTACAGTGGAAAGGAGATGCTTCCGTAGAATCCTCGGCATCTCCTACACCGACGACGTCACCACTGAAGAAATCCGCAAAACCATCGCTCAACACCTGGGTCATTGTGAAGCCTTTTGACCACAGTGAAGAAGACGAAGCTGATATGAGCATGTGACGAGATCAAGCAGTCTAAAACAGTCATTCATAGAACAGTGCATGGAAAAGAAGACGAGGGAGACAGGTGAAGAAATGGACAGACAACATTGACGAATGGACAGGAAAGACCTTTGCAGAAACCCAGGCACTACCAGACAACCGCCAAGCGTTCATTGGAGCAGCGACCCTACGACCCAGGCGGGTTACGGATCAGTAAGCAGTAAGTAGGTAAGTAAGTAAGTAAATAAATAAGTAAGTAAGTAAGTAAGAAAGTAAGAAGTAATTCAATAATTTAATAGTTAACATTATCTTCGTAAATGTATTAAATTTTGTTATGCATTAGTGACTGGATGACAGGATTTTCTTGCAATTGATTCACACTAAGTGTTTCTTTCAATGGCACCCAACTCTTGTTCTATATAGTTAATATTATTAAAATATACGACCAGTGGTCGTTTCATTTAAAGTAATTTTATACGTTTTCGGACAGATGCATTTTCGTCCGTTAAACTGTTTAGCGCTTCCTTCGGCGACCGGCTGAGAGACTGGTGTGTTTCGCCTCAGCCCTTTTCTTCTTAAAGACACTCCTTATTTCCCTCCATCCTGGACAACCTCCAATGAATGTGTTGTTTGCGGTTTTGAAGCAGCATGAAACATGCTGGGTGAAGACGGATGACCCCTTCACCATAACACCGTCTGTGACCAAGTATTTATTCAAACCATGGGAAACAGTGGTTCTGGTCGTCACAGCGCTTCACAATTATAGGACATTTTCGCAGTTATCTTGTTTTCGGAAGATGCGATACATACAAAATGCCTATCGCCAAGCATGCATACAAACATACATGCTACATATAAACCCTTTCCATTTTTAATAACCCGATTATAAATAAGCCTGTAGCTCCCGTTATTGTTGGTTGTTGTTGTTACCAAAATGTTGACGTTAGTGGAAATAATTTGTGTGGGTCATATTTTGAGATATTATAGTCAGAGTTATATTTTCAAACAATTCTTACGAAACTCATATACTTTAAAATACATCCAGGACAATTTCTTAACAATAACAATAATTACCTGCAAACATGCCTTAATGTATTTTCTAAAAGGAGGAGGAATCCAGTGGTGATTGGCTTAATTGAATTAGAGTTCATTTGACGATTTCAAGGCCAATAGAAAATTTTACTTGACAAAAGAAATCGCATAAACAGTTTTGCGGAACACGCAGACCGGTCAATACATATACGTTGGTACGATGCGCTACACATGGTTGGTGCAATATCCTGCTGTAGTATATAATGTCAAAGGCACTTATTCTCTTTATAACTAATTTGCTTAGTAGGGGAGACCGGGGCTAGTTGTATACAGGTGCAAGTTGTTACAGAATCGTTTTACAAAAACATTGCACACATGTGGATATACCATCGACTGTAGTTGGTTGGAAGTCCACCTACAGACATACTGTCCAAAACTCTGGAGACAAGAAGACAAAATTAACGTGGCAAAAAAATATTTTAACCACCTACAACTTGTTTTGGTATGTCTACAAAATATTATCTCACGCAGCCACTTTATGTTTCGTGAATGAAACTTAAAACATATCTACTATATTGTATAAGGGGTTATGCCTAGTATAATTTAAACTGATATTCAGGATTTGTCATCGTCCACGTGCGTTCAACTGAAAAAAATATGTTTGGGGATAGTTATTTCACTTGTGAGGCCTAGGGTATTGGTTTATAAACAGTAAATGACAACAGCGTCCAACAAAACATATATTTCAGAAGGGCGGGTTACATTGTTGGATTCTCGATAAGCCAATGGCTTCCTTGTCCACTTTCCATCTGGGTGGTTTGCATTGGTTGGCAGTCTTATCAAATCTTGTTAATGTTATGGCACAGCCCTATTTGAGTAATTAATTGCACGACTAAATAAAATGCACGTGTGCGTGAGTGCTCTGGAGAGTGCCGACCTGTTTGTATCAGTCAATCAAGTAGAAGTCGCGTTACATGTGCGTTGTCATTCACTATATCATACTCCATTCACTAATTTATATTCCATTCACAATTGATTGTTATGTAAGAACCCGGGGAATGAGTGGCTTTTGGTAAGTAAAAATTAAAAACTTAATATACGAAGCTGTGAACGCCTAAGTTGTTATGCACATTGTGTATAAGATGTATAAGTGTGTATAATCCAATTAATGTAATAACAGTAACATCACCGAGTGACAGTTGCTTTACGATCCACACGTTCTTCGCTGTAACAACGTACCCCGTATGATGTAACAACGTACCCCGTATGATGTAACAACTCGCCCCGCTTACAGGGCTAATTGTTACAGTCGACCGCACCTGGGAAACTTCGCATATCTACCTAACTACCATACGGAATATCAATGGTATGGTACATTTTATTAACACGAATAATACATATATAATGTATACGTTGACATAAATACTGCATCTAACATACTTTTTACAAAAAGTGACTTTAACTAAAAATTGTAACAACTAGCCCCTACAATTAGCCCCGGTCTCCCCTACAGTTAGAACCAGTCTCCCCTACAACTAGTCCCGGTATTCCCTATAACTAGCCCTGATATCCCATACAACTAGCCCCGGTCTCCCCCACAACTAGCCCCGGTCTCCCCCACAACTAGCACCGGTCTCTCCCACAACTAGCCCTGGTCTCCCCTAAAACTAGCCCCGGTCTCCCCTACAACTAGCCCCGGTCTCCCCTACAACTAGACCCGGTCTCCCCTACAACTAGCCCCAGTCTCTCCTACAACTAGCCCTGGTCTCCCTTACAACTAGCACCAGTCTCCAGTACAACTAGCCCCGGTCTCTCCTACAACTAGCCCCAGTTTCCACTACAACTAGCCCCGATCTCCCCCACAACTAGGCCCAGTCTCCCCTACAACTAGCCCCGGTCTCCCCCACAACTAGCCCCGGTCTCCCCCACAACTAGCACCGGTCTCTCCCACAACTAGCTCTGGTCTCCCCTAAAACTAGCCCCGGTCTCCCCTACAACTAGACCCGGTCTCCCCTACAACTAGCCCTGGTCTCCCCTACAACTAGCCCCGGTCTCCCCTACAACTAGCCCTGATATCCCATACAACTAGCCCCGGTCTCCCCCACAACTAGCCCCGGTCTCCCCCACAACTAGCACCGGTCTCTCCCACAACTAGCCCTGGTCTCCCCTAAAACTAGCCCCGGTCTCCCCTACAACTAGCCCCGGTCTCCCCTACAACTAGACCCGGTCTCCCCTACAACTAGCCCCGGTCTCCCCTACAACTAGACCCGGTCTCCCCTACAACTAGACCCGGTCTCCCCTACAACTAGCCCCGGTCTCCCCTACAACTAGCCCCGGTCTCCCCTACAACTAGCCCCGGTCTCCCCTACAACTAGACCCGGTCTCCCCTACAACTAGCCCCAGTCTCTCCTACAACTAGCCCTGGTCTCCCTTACAACTAGCACCAGTCTCCAGTACAACTAGCCCCGGTCTCTCCTACAACTAGCCCCAGTTTCCACTACAACTAGCCCCGATCTCCCCCACAACTAGCCCCAGTCTCCCCTACAACTAGCCCCGGTCTCCCCTACAACTAGCCCTAGTCTCCAGTACAACTAGGCCCAGTCTCCCCTACAACTAGCCCCGGTCTCCCCTACAACTAGCCCCGGTCTCCCCTGCAACTAGCCCCGGTCTCTCCTACAACTAGCCCCGGTCTCCCCTACAACTAGCCCCGGTCTCCCCTACAACTAGCCCCGGTCTCCCCTACAACTAGCCCCGGTCTCCCCTACAACTAGCCCCGGTCTCCCCTACAACTAGCCCCGGTCTCCCCTACAACTAGCCCCGGTCTCCCCTACAACTAGCCCTGGTCTCCCCTACAACTAGCCCCGGTCTCCCTTACAACTAGCCCTGGTCTCCCCTACAACTAGTCCTGGTTTCCCCTACAACTAACCCCGGTCTCCCCTACAACTAGCCCTGGTTTCCCCTACAACTAGCCCTGGTCTCCCCTACAACTAGTCCTGGTTTCCCCTACAACTAACCCCGGTCTCCCCTACAACTAACCCCGGTCTCCCCTACAACTAGCCCCGGTCTCCCTTACAACTAACCCTGGTCTCCCCTACAACTAGCTCTGGTCTCCCCTACAACTAACCCCGGTCTCCCCTACAACTAGCCCTGGTCTCCCCTACAACTAGCCCCGGTCTCCCCTACAACTAGCCCTGGTCTCCCCTACAACTAGCCCCGGTCTCCCCTACAACTAACCCTGGTCTCCCCTACAACTAGCTCTGGTCTCCCCTACAACTAACCCCGGTCTCCCCTACAACTAGCCCTGGTCTCCCCTACAACTAGCCCCGGTCTCCCCTACAACTAGCCCCGGTCTCCCCTACAACTAGCCCTGATCTCCCGTACAACTAACCCCGGTCTCCCTTACAACTAGCCCTGGTCTCCCCTACAACTAGCCCTGGTTCCCCCTACAACTAACCCCGGTCTCCCCTACAACTAGTCCTGGTTTCCCCTACAACTAGCCCTGGTCTCCCCTACAACTAGTCCTGGTTTCCCCTACAACTAACCCCGGTCTCCCCTACAACTAACCCCGGTCTCCCATACAACTAGCCCCGGTCTCCCCTACAACTATCCCTGGTCTCCCTACAACTAGCCCTGGTCTCCCCTACAACTAACCCCGGTCTCCCCTACAACTAGCCCTGGTCTCCCCTACAACTAGCCCCGGTCTCCCCTACAACTAGCCCTGGTCTCCCCTACAACTAGCCCCGGTCTCCCTTACAACTAACCCTGGTCTCCCCTACAACTAGCTCTGGTCTCCCCTACAACTAACCCCGGTCTCCCCTACAACTAGCCCTGGTCTCCCCTACAACTAGCCCCGGTCTCCCCTACAACTAGCCCCGGTCTCCCCTACAACTAGCCCTGATCTCCCGTACAACTAACCCCGGTCTCCCTTACAACTAGCCCTGGTCTCCCCTGCCCAGTTTGTTCGTGGAGTTTGTCATGACAGACACGAAGAGCTCAAGAGTTCAAGGCAGATACCAACCTCAGATTTGACATTAGATATACAGCACTTATATCCACCGTGTTCGAGAACATATAGTATTACGTATTGGTGGTTTGATCGTCCCACGTTTTGTAGGACAAGTGAATCTCAGCAGCAGTGGCGCCACCTCAAGTGTGCACGAATACGAATACATTTCTGCCTTTCTTTAACATTTCTGGTGCTTTTTGTGTATTTTTTATTTTAACATAACATTTATATTTTATATTTTAATGTTTGAAAAAATGAATTAATAAAATTAATGGTGAATAAATAGTTAAGCTTCTTGTTATGGTATGTGTTCAAGGTTACATATAGACAGGAGGACGGCGGAAATTGACTGTGTTTTTTATTGGCAATATGCGCGTAATCTTATGTCGACGCCACGTATTGGAGGGCGGAGGTCTGAACTAACACACACCACGTATTGGAGGGCGGGGTCTGAACTAACACACACCACGTATTGGAGGGCGGAGGTCTGAACTAACACACACCACGTATTGGAGGGCGGGGTCTGAACTAACACACACCACGTATTGGAGGGCGGTGTCTGAACTAACACACACCACGTATTGGAAGGCGGAGGTCTGAATTAACACACACCACGTATTGGAAGGCGGGGGTCTGAACTAACACACACCACGTATTGGAGGGCGGTGTCTGAACTAACACACACCACGTATTGGAGGGCGGGGTCTGAACTAACACACACCACGTATTGGAGGGCGGGGTCTGAACTAACACACACCACGTATTGGAGGGCGGTGTCTGAACTAACACACACCACGTATTGGAGGGCGGGGTCTGAACTAACACACACCACGTATTGGAAGGCGGAGGTCTGAACTAACACACACCACGTATTGGAAGGCGGAGGTCTGAATTAACACACACCACGTATTGGAAGGCGGGGGTCTGAACTAACACACACCACGTATTGGAGGGCGGTGTCTGAACTAACACACACCACGTATTGGAGGGCGGGGTCTGAACTAACACACACCACGTATTGGAGGGCGGGGTCTGAACTAACACACACCACGTATTGGAAGGCGGGGGTCTGAACTAACACACACCACGTATTGGAGGGCGGTGTCTGAACTAACACACACCACGTATTGGAGGGCGGGGTCTGAACTAACACACACCACGTATTGGAAGGCGGGGGTCTGAACTAACACACACCACGTATTGGAGGGCGGGGTCTGAACTAACGCACACCACGTATTAGAGGGCGGGGTTCTGAACTAACACACACCACGTATTGGAGGGCGGGGGTCTGAACTAACACACACCACGTATTGGAGGGCGGGGTTCTGAACTAACACACACCACGTATTGGAGGGCGGGGGTCTGAACTAACACACACCACGTATTGGAGGGCGGGGGTCTGAACTAACACACACCACGTATTGGAGGGCGGGGTCTGAACTAACACACACCACGTATTGGAGGGCGGGGTTCTGAACTAACACACACCACGTATTGGAGGGCGGGGTTCTGAACTAACACACACCACGTATTGGAGGGCGGGGTCTGAACTAACACACACCACGTATTGGAGGGCGGGGTTCTGAACTAACACACACCACGTATTGGAGGGCGGAGGTCTGAACTAACACACGCCACGTATTGGAGGGCGGGGGTCTGAACTAACACACACCACGTATTGGAGGGCGGAGGTCTGAACTAACGCACATCACGTATTTGAGGGCGGGGTCTGAACTAACACACACCACGTATTGGAGGGCGGGGTTCTGAACTAACACACACCACGTATTGGAGGGCGGAGGTCTGAACTAACGCACATCACGTATTTAAGGGCGGGGTCTGAACTAACGCACACCACGTATTGGAGGGCGGGGTTCTGAACTAACACACACCACGTATTGGAGGTCGGGGTCTGAACTAACACACACCACGTATTGGAGGGCGGGGTTCTGAACTAACACACACCACGTATTGGAGGGCGGGGGTCTGAACTAACACACACCACGTATTGGAGGGCGGGGTCTGAACTAATACTAAACACTTTACGGTTTTTGGACTTTGATAATTGATGCGACGCCCCCTTACCACCATACTTGTTGACTCGAGTCATAGGGGCTGACCCGAGTCGGACTCAACAAATCTGGCATCCAGGAGATGCGATGCTCTCGGGTGTGATCTTTCTGAAATGTAATCAGTAATTATTCCGGTCTGCTGTCTGAAAGTGATTACAGTGAGTGTTTTGTTTCAGAAACGTAATGGCACAAGTCATTTGTTAGCTGTGTGAACTATGATATTTACTAAGTCCCGCGTAATGGCAAGATACAAAGTTCAGTTTCATGAAATAGTCATAAGATAATCATAATGATCATTATAACTTTGTTTTCATTAAAACATGGTTTACTATCAGTACCATTTTGCACCTAACATCGCATCACGATAATGACCGTATCCTCGAGGGTTGACTGTTGATAGTAGGTGTACGTTTGTATTTTATTTCTATCGCATTAATCATAATCGTAATAAATAATATAATAAATGTATTGACCTGTTTATCATTGATATAACTAGATATGAAGTACAGTCATCATGTGTTTGCGTGTGACTTGACTTGTGACTCGAACGGTGAACGCTAGTGTCTGGACTTGATACTTGACTTGGACTTGGAGGTCATTGACTTGAGACTTGACTTACAGGTCATTGAGGTGTGACTTGACGTGACTTCCCAGTTTGTGTGAATAATCTGCTGTTCGTACTTGATTTCTTTCATAACATGTATATCATCAACAGTTGAGGCGACACCACACACCCTTGCCGCACTCATTTGTATGCACTAAACAAGTCAGTTATTCATCTGTCCGGTCTCACCGCAGATTGGTGTTCGCTGTACTGCGCTTGGATAGTGACACGATCCTTTCAAGAAATTCCGCATGCCGCATACCGGTTAGGGTTTGGGTTCGATGTATGGTTTGGGTTAGGAATTGCTAACTGGTTGATTGAATAAGCCTTGTCTGATGAATAATCACAGTGCACATTTAAAGAAAATCAGTTCAGTAGTTTTCAAGATATTGCATTATATATTGATATAGAAATTTCTGGGTTATATATATACATATATATCTAGATATATATATATATATATATATATATATATATACATATATACATATATATATATATACATATATATATATATATATATATATATATATATATATATATATATATATATATATATATATATATATATATATATATATATATATATAATTTAATGTATGTATATATGTTGAATGTATGTTAGTGTTGTATCTGTTTGATGTAGACATGTTACTGTTACATTTGTTTATCTGATATTTGTGATATATGTTGTAGAAGTGTCAGCAGTTTCACTACACGGTCCACTTGTCAACATATTCTGACACCATCAACAGAGTGACGTGTCCCAGGCAGCACATGAGTAGCTCGCCATTGAGTGGCTCTTCAAACATACCCACACGCGCGCTGGAACTGGGAAGACAATAAATGTAAATGTTATATAATTATGTGGATCACAGATTGCTGGAAGTGAATCATCATGATGCATGTTCGTATTCACACTGATGAGAACCCATTCAAATGTGGTACATGTGGATCACAGTTTTCTAACAGAGGGAATTTGAAGAGACATATCCGCTCTCAGACTGGTGAGAAACCTTTCAATTGTGATACGTGTGGATTACAATTTGCTGAAAGAAACATTTTGAAGAGTCATATCCGCACTCATACTGGCGAGAAACCCTTCAAGTGTTATACGTGTGGATCACAGTTTGTGCGGAGTAGGCATTTGAAGAGTCATATGCGCAAACATACTGGTGAGAAGCCCTTCAAGTGTGAAACGTGTGGATCACAGTTTGCTGAAAGTGGAAATTTGAAGAGACATATCCGCACTCATTCTAGTGAGAAACCTTTCAAGTGTGATACGTGTGGATCACAGGTTGCTGAAAGAGGAACATCGAAAAAACATATGCGTACTCATACTGTTGAGAAGCCCCACAAGTGTAACACGTGTGGAACACAATTTGCTGAAAGTGGACATTTGATGGTACATATCCGCATTCATACTGGTGAGAAACCATTCAAGTGTTACACTTGTGGATCACAGTTTACTAACAGAGGAAATTTGAAGAGACATATCCGCTCTCATACTGGTGAGAAACCCTTCAAGTGTGACACTTGTGGATCACAGTTTGCTATGGAAGAACTTTGAAGAAACGTATGCGTACTCATACTGGTAAGAAGCCCTAGAAGTGGTACACGTGTGGTACGTGATACGTGTGGATCACAGTTTGCCGAAAGAGGAACTTTGAAGAGTCATATGCGCAAACATACTGGTGAGAAGCCCTACAAGTGTTAAACGTGTGGATCACCGTTTGTCGAAAGAGGAACTTTGAAGAAACATATGCGCACTCATACTGGTGAGAAACCGATCAAGTGTGACACTTGTGGATCACAGTTTGCTGAAAGTGGACATTTGAAGAGACATATCCGCACTCATTATGGTGAGAAACCTATCAAGTGTGATATGTGTGGATCACAGTTTGCAAACACAGACAAATTGAAGAGACATGTCTGCTCTCGTTCTGGTGAGAAACCCTTCAAGTGTGACATTTGTGGGTGACAGTTAGTCGAAAGAGGAACTTTGAAGAAACATATGCGTACTCATACTGGTGAGAAACCGTTCAAGTGTGACATTTGTGGGTGACAGTTTGCTGTAAGTGGATCATTGAAGATACGTATCTGCTCTCATGCTGGTTAGAAGCCATTCAGGTGTGGCATTTGTGGATTGAAGCGTGTCTGGAATAGAAGCTTGAGGAGACATCTCCACCATCAATACTTAGTAGAAACCTTGGCAGTGTAACACATGTGGAGCGCAGTGTTGTCGTACTACTACATTAGCCGTTTACATGCGTACACATACTGCGGAGAAATCCTTCAAATATGAGTAGTAGGGAAGTCCTTTAAAAGGAAGTGTTGCGACAACGTAGGTGGCACCGTCAACCACCAATGTGATCTCTCAACGGAGTGCCTCCTGGTGATCAATTTTTGTATTGATGGCGCATCTAGTTGCTAATCTGGGACTACTGAAAACCGCGCCCTGGTGCCTAGCAACGGAACTATCACGTCACCTGGAGTATCGTAACAGCATTAACGAAGCGCCCCGATAGACAGTTTTGGTGCTAGAAACGACTCTAGCGGCTGCTGAATGAAATGTTTTTGTGTAAAACAGCACCCCAATTGTCTAGTAATCAGCAATTTGCGTGTTAAAAACTAAAATCATCGCCCATCGCGTGCATCCGGTTGCGCATGCGCGACACCTGCTTCTTAAAGAGGTGCGTCTAGGGGAAACAAAATTCATGAGGTTTTCTTGTAGTAGTGTATGCTAGCGTGTGAAATAAATGTCGTAAGACAGGTAGTCAGGCAGGCATGCATATGGACATATATACACTCGAAGAAGTTGAAGCTTTTTAGTTATTTTTGAAACAAACCTCCCAAGCAGTGTTGTTGCGATAATACATGTAATAGTTTGGCCTATTTTCCTTCCAAACAGTGCCTCTCGTGTCCAACTATGTACTAACTTAACCTACATTCTGTCCAATAAGCGACGCTATGTGTACTAACTTCATCTGTTTTCCTACCAAGACAGTGCCCCTAGTGAGTATGTATGTATGTATGTATTAACTTGACATACAGTTCGTCCAATCATTGTCTTTATCGATCGTATATGTATTAATTTGACTTATTTTCCGTCCAAACAGCGCCCTTAGTGGGTATGTATGTACTTAAATACGAATAAATAAAAACTATTTCTGCAAGAATAATATTTAGCATGCTTATTCTCCATCATATGTGGATAGTTATATACATACGGGTCATTCAGTGTCAAATAAAAAAAAATAAAAACAATTCAGATGTTGACATCATAATTTAAAAAAAATTAACCAATGGATAAGTAGCTTTTCATGAGCACTTTTGCAAACGAACTAAGCATTTACATGCACATTTGTCTGTAACGCCCTATAAAGTGAACAGGAGATAAGCGTCCAAGAATGGTTGGTGCAGATTATATATACAAAATTGAAGAATGATAGGACAATGCGTATATCGGTTGCACGGAAATTGAAAAGAACTAAAAAAAATTCCGAAAAGGATTTGAGCAGTCTGTATTTCATTGTTATGTTACAGCACAACGTCCACATTTCTACCATCTGTTTTCAGAGATACAATAACCTACCAATTCAGGAGGCTATAATTTCAGAATAATTTAGCCTTTAACTTTGCCTATATTTTACGATTTTCAACATTCAAAATGAGAATGTGGGACCACCATTTTAATTGCACATATTCATTTATTAGGTAAACAACGTATTAAAATTTCAGAATGGTTTCATGTCTCATTAAATTATATATTGCAGCTGAAAGTTACTGTTCTGTTCAATGGCGTTTTCTCCTAAATTAGCCAAACATATCCAAAATAAATGTGGCAGAACACCATCAAGTTACTTCTATGTGTTGTTTACACAAAAAGGACTATGCTCAGATTTTACTACCTATTCCATCTATAGTAACAAAAATATGTAAATGTTGACTTGCGTCAAAGTGTTTTGACACATGAGCAAACCCATTATATCACTAATAACTTTTACAATTTATTGTTCTCTTGTAACGCATGGTAACCATGGTAACGAAGTGGACAGTAATACTAGCATCTTATATTTATATACTGTCATGACATGAAACTAACTGAATTCATAGATTCATTAAGTTCATTATTCCATTGTGCTAATACTTAATTAAATAAAATAATAATTAAGTTAAAAATTCCGTTCCCTGTTGTCAGGCCATTGTTAGGTCATGCTGTGGTAACCTGTCAAACTGGTATCTGGTATCTCAGCACGTAAAGAAAACTGTCAAAACAATATATCTTATCAACGAACTCTTCTTTATGTTTGACACCACCTTCAGATTGGACATAACGCTTCCATAAATATGAATGGCCTAAGTAAGAATTAGGTTACAAATGCAACACAGCTTAATACAGAATAAAAAATAACCTAACATGTTAGAACAAATTCTTACGGGAATCAAACTCGTGGTTAAAACTACACAACTAAAAATAACTAAAGGAACAAATATTGTGCATGGCACACCTGGTCTACCATAGAAGTTACACTGCTTGCACTCTATTTGTGATTAGGGGATTGTCTTGTTGACGCTTGACGACAACGCCTCTAGGTGTGGCTGCGTGTCCACACCCCTTTATAACGAATGGATTTTGTAGCAGTTTCATTAGCTGGTTTTTACAGATTTTTTCACAAACTGAAAAATATTGCCCACAAATGTTTTTTAATAACTTGTATGCCCCCCTCTTGCATTTACACCCTCCTGGCAACGACGTGACATACTCCCACATATGTTATATTGGGTTCAGGTCAGGATACCTAGCCGGCCAGTCCATCACAGTGATACCTTCGTCCTCAAGGAAGATCATGAACACCCGAGCTATGTGTGGACGTGCATTATCCTGCACTAAGATGCAATCATCCCCACAGCGCCTGCATACGGTCTGGCAATAGGCTCCAGGATATCATAGCGATAGCTTCCACAATGTTACAGTCAGAATAACGCTCTCCCTGGCATCTCCACACCGTAACACGCCTATCATTAGTTGACACAGATAACCTGCTTTCATTTGTGAAGAGTACCGGCCTCCAGTGACGCAGCTGCCAGTTCTGGTGCTCACGTGCTCACATACCCTCCTCATGGAGTCGATTCCTAACAGTCTGGTTGCATAAGTGAACTTGAGTAGCACGGCGGAAGTTAATTTCCAGGGATTGAGCTGTACTCATGCATTTGCGATGAGACAACATGACGAGATAACTGTCTTGTCTTGGGGTTGTCATCCGCGAACGACCTTGACCTTGTCTCCTGGTGTACTGCCCAGTCTCCTGGTAATGTGTCCATAGTCGGTAGACTAAACTTGGGGATACATCAAACCTCCGAACTACCACCCGAGCCCGTTCACCATCTTCTAGCAGTTGCACAGCCGTGGCAACCTCATTGGGGTCAAAATGCCGCCTGACAGCACAAGCGACCGTCAGGAGGCAATCAATATCGACGCAGCAAACAACATGACGCCCAAGGACTGAAAAAGTAACTAACGCAAGTGCCATTAAATCGATTCCTTAGGGGTGTGGACATGCAGCCACACCTAGAGGCATTGTCGTCACGCTTCAGTTCATTCAAACATGAGCTGTTTTGTAGCTAAGACAATCCCCTAATCACGCATAGAGTGCAAGAAGTGTAACTTGTATGTTAGACGAGGTGTGCATCCCAAATATGTGTTCCTTTAATTATTTTGAGTAGTGTATATCGACCATTTACATACCCCTTCTTAATTTAATTCGTACACACTTATTATGTTTATTGAGACACAACTGGTTAATGGGCGGGCGGCAAAGAGAGGGGGAGCGAGGAAGGGGATGGGCAGGGAAGGATTAGATGTTCATCTTGCTAATGGCACTCACTTTCTTGATTTTGTGGGTACTTTTGCAGGACTTAATCCAATGTTGACCAAGGGCAAGGTCAACTAGAGCTCACCGATCCCGGTAACAATCTCCTCGAGAAATGGTGTGTGTCTATGATGGTGTTCCGTATTCAGGAATGATAACGGATTACGATGGTGAATATGTTGAAGAGAAATCATTGAGCCGCATTGCCCATGGACACAATGATTCTTCTGGCCCATGCGAAATGACGTATGACTATCAACATGTCCTGTCATTGGTTTCTCCGCCCAGAACAGTAACCCATCGACATGTCGAGATCGACAATGTATGGGCCCGTCACAAACACGTCGCGTCGCATTTGTATTTGTATGACAATATTATAGCGGTCAATTACAAAGCAGTGTTTCAGGGGGCCGGGGCCAGAGGAACGTGACGTCATATAGTGACGCCCCTAGCGGATTGTGACAACACAATGGAGCAACAACCCGCTTTCTAAAGACAAGCCGGTGGTTGGTAACGCCTGGCGCCACTTCCAATTGTGCATGCGCAAGATGACTTCGTATAATTTGCCTACTAAAACGTTAATTACCGCAACCACTTCCAAAAATAGCGACGCAAAACTCTGAATACTTTATTTTGGACTACGACCTATGCGGCGCCACAGGCTTTTCCTTCCGGTTACTCCTTCGTGTTGACGACGGCATTTAACAAATGCACATATCTGAATTGACGGCATTTGATCAATCGATCATTGTAACATTTAATGATTAAAAGTGCGCTTTTTTGCAACGCTAATATTTTATCTATGAACTGTTTCAAATGTTTTTTTAATACAACTAAAACATGATTTTTTTAGTTAATAGGCAGTGTATAATTGCAGATATATAATAGTTGTAACGGCACTTTTTTATTTGACGAGTATAGCTAAGGAACCAAAATAAGTGTATAACATTTAAGGATATCACACGGAATGTATATTTATAATATAAATTATTATTAACTGTAACGTGTTTATTGCACACACAAAATGGAAGGTGTATTGAAACATTAGAGACAAAACATACACATTTATACATAGGGTTGAATAAAACCAAATGAATTTATTTTCCAAATACATAAGTTACATCTGAAAACATGCCGGCAGCATAGTGTTGACAATATCACTGATTTGATAATTAGCTAACTCTTATAAAGGTTGGGGCTCTGAAAAGAGTCGTTTATTTTGTTGCTCTTAATGGTAGTCCTATGTGGTGGCCTGGTGTAATGACTAAGACCTCCAAAATACATTAGGCATACACTATCTATAACAGTTTATTGTTAGTTAATGAATCTGAACATTAATTAATAAATCTGAATTACATATAGACAGCAAGAAATCCACACATGCATGGCACAATCCAGCAAAATTTAAGTAATAAAAGTTAATTAATTTGAAATCCACACATGCAAATCATTTAAGCAAAAATTTAAGTAAAACTAAGAGAATGTATTAATCAATGGAAGAATTGTGCCGTGAGACTGTGTTTGCCGAGCTGCCAGGTGGCTTGGACTCCTTTCTTGTTGCACGTGTGGAAGAGAAAACAGAGCAGCAGAAATTGGTCTCGACATACCTCTACATTTGTCGAACCTGATATAACTTCACTGACCTCCTGGCCTAACTAATCATTCCCCCTAAACTGACTGCTGGCCCAACTAAACTGATTGCTTGCCTAACTAAATTGATTTTTTAAGTTGAAAGGCCAAAATAT
This sequence comes from Lamellibrachia satsuma, assembly GCA_033239005.1. Lineage (NCBI taxonomy): Eukaryota > Metazoa > Annelida > Polychaeta > Sabellida > Siboglinidae > Lamellibrachia > Lamellibrachia satsuma. The sequence goes on from BSQZ01000139.1 coordinate 386,820, forward strand.
TTGCATTTTCCGTAGGTATTTAATTTTTTGTCAGCATTTTTTGGCATTCCCCACCGATGTGTCGCTGCATCAGCTACAATATTAAATTCCAACGAATATATTGCTAGTGTGAAATTATTAGAATGTACAATACGTTTAGATTCCCATGCATTAGTTACTTGCAAACTGCCCATGAAATATGTACCACCATAACAAGAAATTTGGCATTGAGCATTAGACAAAACAGAAGGCAATTTGAAAGCCAGCGTTCGCCAAAGAGGTATGTCATATCCTCAAGCGAGGATATGACATACTTATGTTACCTGTTATAATGACTCATGATTCAATACTATCATTTTCAGCATGGTCCAAAACATTGTTTAATTATAGCTGAGAAACACTATCTATGGTCAAGTTATTTTGCTGTCTGGCCCAACCCAATACCCGTGATAAACCCTTCAAGTGTGATATGTGTGGGTTACAGTTTGCTCAGAGTGGAGTTTTAAAGAGACATATGCAAACACATACTTGTGAGAAACCTTTCAGTTGTGATATACGTGGGTTAAAGTTTGGTCAGAATGGACACGTAAAGAATAATCTGCACACTCATACTGGTGGTGAACCTTTCAAGTGTCATACGCGTGGGTCAGACCTGGGGTCGAGTACACTTTCATGAGTAAAGTACAAGGACGAGTACATTGGTCATGTTTGACAGTGAGGTCAGCATGAAATCTCAAGTGTCGAAACTGTGCTTGGTAGCATACTTTTACGTACATCGTATTCGCTCCATCAGAGATTGCTTGGCACAACATGCCACTGAACTCCTGGTTCACTCCGTTGTCATATCGCGACTGGACTATGGAAATGGCCTCCTTTATGGTGTACCTGACCAGTTACTGGACAAGATGCAGAGAGTCCAGAATGTGGCAGCTCGCATTGTGGTCAGGGCCAGTTGCTATGACCACATCACATCCTGTCCTGTACCGTATTGAGTACAAGGTCGTACTGTACGCAGTGCACATCTCCGCCATTATGGTGATCGTGCCTTCTGCTTCGCTGCTCATCGCCTGTGGAACAGTCTTCCCCACGAGATGCGAAAATGTGACTCTCTACACACATTAAAAAAACTCTTGAAAACTACCTTGTTTAAACGCGGTTGTTATTCTTAACTTGTCAAATTGATTCGACTTTTAGTGCTATGTCCTATGAACTTGGATTTGCTGTTGTTTTATGTTTTTATCTATTTATTTATTTTTTTATTTTGACTGTCTTTAACCATGTTTGTGTCAGCGCCTTTGAACATGATCACCTGGATCCATGGCGCTCTAAAAAGGCTCTAATTATTACTATTATTGGTGATGGCTGAGTACGAATACGAATACATTTCTGAAAGCTGAGTGACAGTACGGGTGTATTTCCGGGTTGCGGTCATTTTTGCCGCCTGTCTTTTACATCTAGGTCTTTTGCCGCCCCCCCCGGTCAATTACCCTTTAGGTCGTTTGCTCTCCTGGTCTTTTGCCCCTCTTCGGATGTAAATACCATATATTTTTACGTACATTTTTACGTCACAATTTGATGTTCATTTTTATTTATGAAATAATGTGTGCATTTGAACAAATTTAATCACTTCATTACATATGAAGGATAATTATTATAATGTATTGCAGTAATAATACAAGTACTTATAATTCAAGGTAATATGTAGTAACTAAATATAAAATCAAGATACATGTATCTAGGACATGACCGTTCTAGTTACCTGGATATCAGTGACCACAGTCTCCTTGCATGAGCGTGTCCTACGCTGGCTGCATTCCCATCAATAAGTTGTCTTGCTGGCCCCCTTCTTAGTATAGGCATGTCCCTCACATCATAGTCCCTGGTCCCCTTCTTAGTATAGGCATGTCCCTCACATCATAGTTCCTGACCCCTTCTTAGTATAGGCATGTCCCTCATATCATAGTTCCTGGCCTCCTTCTTAGTATAGGCATGTCCCTCACATCATAGTTCCTGGCCCCCTTCTTAGTATAGGCATGTCCCTCACATCATAGTTCCTGGCCTCCTCGGATACTAGTAGTAATCTCCATTGTAAAGTTATAAGTGCTATCTGATAGCTCTGACTTGCACACCCAGTTTTATAGATAAATTGAGGCACTTCAGTACAATATTAATTGCAATACAGAGGCCTGGAATGTATTGCTTCTTTTATTGTATAAGAATCCAATAGGAAGCCTTAAATACATGGCTTCTTCCTTCTCAATTGCAATAAAGATGATCAACGATTATCCCATGATTAGCAGTAATTACAGGATCAACCTCTTCATCAAAGAGTCATAATTGCAATTAGGTTTATTAATTTTATTAAATTGTCATAGTAATGAAGAAACTAGATGTAAAACATATTTCCAAATACAAAAAACATAAAATGATCCCTAAAATACTCCCTTAAAAACTATTTATTTAAAAAGGGGGCAAAAGACCAGATTTTCAATAAGTGAAGGGGCAAAAGACCGGAGGGGCAAATGACCTAGGTGCAAAAGACCAGGGAGGCAAAAGACCCGGTCCCTATATTTCCACGAGTACGAGTACATCTTGTATGATATTATAGTAACTCTGAATATTATATGATATATTAATAAATGAACACTGTTAGGCATGTTGTGGATGGCAGTGACCACAAGTCCACAACTAATGTTTGCTGAGAGGGTGGATTAGCACCTGCCTATGTCCAGGCCTCAATATACCCTTTGTACTTTAACCACACTTCAAATTGGCACCAGGCAATACTGATGCAGGTTGTCTGATTTGACTCACCAAACTTCTTCAAAAGAAGAAGACTCAGCTGGCAGTACTTAGCACTGTCACTTGTGAGATCAACAAATGCATTTTATGGCTAACTGGTGAATGAGCCTTTCATTATGGGCTTACTGGACTTCCTGACTTAATTAAATAAATACCAAAGATCACAACCTGGACTGGTAACCAGAATAACTATGTATATGAACTAGGGGTTTCTGACTGGGAAAGAATCAAAAGATGCTGCCTCTTGAAGGCCTATTGTGGCTTCAGTGCATTCAATGTGCAGAAAAGTGATCCACAGTGTGAATTTGTGAAAATTCATCAATACCAAGTAAATGTGAAACCATATCTACTAAATATATCAATAATAATTATTACAAACGAGGGGCTATTACATTGCAATTAATATCATGGTCACTGCAGTAGAATTGTAATAGTAAGTTTTTTAATGATCCTGTATTAGAAAGCATATAATTATAACTCATCTGAGATGCATGCAAGAACATAATATTGTTTTATTTGATTCACATACAGGTAATACAATTTGTTACCATACTTTTTGAAATTATTGTTTTAGTTGTTAATGATTTGATGAAATAAGAAATACAAATTTTCACAATATCATATTGAAAAAAGTATTCACAAATCGTGTCACCGATCACTGGAATAAACGAATTGTGGAGACGTCTTTAATGTAATCACACTAACTTAGTGTTACCTCTGCCTGTGGTCCACTTCTTATAATAAGGTACTCCATTTCACATCGTTAGATTTCTCTCCGCTGTGAATGCGCATATACGTATCTTTACAGGAATGCACAACAATCTTCATTCGATACAACAGTTGTTGGGTCATTGTCACTTAGGTTGGGATATAGCGACACTCACTTTTTTAATATTAACAACATCGCGGTTGTGTAGTGTTATAACTACATGAAAAGTGCATCTACAGGCACATCTGTGGTGTGGTCTGACATGAGCTGTGTTAGTGTACCACGTGATCCAGCTGCACGCTCCTTGAGTGAGGCACGTAACTTAGCAACAGCTACAGACTGTTTCTGTGGATCATGGCTGTGCGGTGTCATGCTGGTGACAGTTGTCATCTGCAAAGGTACAAAGAAAAATATAATATTAGTTGTAATATGAAAAGGTAGTAATAATTTTTCAAATGTGCATTCATGTTTGTAGCATTGTATTGTATACAAATTTTGGACAACTGGATCAAAAAATGAAGGTCTCTGGAAAATTATCCACAACAAAGAAGCTTCATATGGCAAAAGTGTGATAGTGGTATAATTAATTATATAATATTATGGTTTTTGTTGACAATCTGCTCTTTGAAAATCATATGATGGACAGTACTGTCCTTGGAGAAGGTCATTTTGAATACATGGAAATTAACATTTTCTGAAACTTTATTATCAACGCTGACTTTGAAAATGCAACAGTAATTCATGTAACATATAGGTAATGAAATAGTTCTAAGCAAATAGGATGAAACGTGTTAATTATTACATTTTATCAGGCACATATTCACAAGCTATTAACCAGGTGACTAAGAACGGGTTGTTCCAATCAAAGCGTATTTTAAGTGCATTCACAATGAAACATTTTAAATTATTAATCAAAGCAGAACAATATTAATCTAAATTGATGGTATTTATGTGCACCGTTAGTTGATTCAACCGGTAATTCGATCCAACCACAATCAGAAAATAATTGTACATCAGGTGGCAAATGTTAAATGCTCTACTCGTATTCAATGTACTCACATTTTACGAATAAATAACATCTGAGTACTTTTTCAATATGATATTGTGAAAATTATTTAATTTCTTACTTTATCAAATCATTAACAACTAAAACAATAATTTCAAAAAGTATGGAAGCAAATTGTATTACCTGCATATGAATCAAATGAATTTTTTTTTATGTTCTTACATGCATCTCAGCTGAGTTATATGTTTTCTAATATAAGATTTAAAAAAAATTATTATGTCAATTATATTGCAATAACCGTGGTATTAATTGTAATGTAATAGCCCCTCATTTGTAATAATTATTATTGATACATTTAGTAGATGTGGTTTCACTTTGACTTGATATTAATGATTTTTTTTTACAAATTCACACCGTGGATCACTTTTCTGCACATTGAATGCACTGAAGCCACAAAGGCTTCGCTTCAAGGAGCAGCATCTTTTATTCATTTTCCAGTCATAAACTCCTAGTTCATTTATATAGTTGTACCAGTTACCAGTCCAGGCTATGATGCTTGGTATTTATTTAATTCAGCCAGGAAGTCCAGTAAGCCCATAATGAAAGGGTCATTCATCAGTTAGCCATACAATGCCTTCCTTGTTCTCACAAATGACAGTGCTTAGTACTGCTAACTGAATCTTCTTCTGAAGAAGTTTGGTGACTCAAGTCAGAGAGCCTGCACCAGTATTGTCTGGTGCCAATTTGTAGTGTGGTCAAAGAACAACAGGGATATTGAGCCCTGGACATTGGCAGGTGCTAATCCACCCTCTCAGCAAACATTAGTTGTGGACTTGTGGTCACTGCCAGCCACAACATGCCTAACACTGTTCATTGATTCACATATCATATATATTTAATGGTTATATTTATTTTATTTTTTCTCTTGTTATGTTATGCTATAAAATGTATTTTAAAAAGTATTTTCGATTTAAATACATGTTAACACATATTTGAATCTATACCTTGAACTTATGCATTTGAATGCGAATCGCACCTTTAATGGAATCAAACCCCCAGTTTGGTCCGAAACGTAAATATTTTTACAGTTTTCCTCATAAAAACTGCCCCAGGTTACCCTAACTTGAAAGGTTTCCTTGGGGAGGCCATGCTGCCACAGGTTACCCTACTTTGAAAGGGAATTCACAACAATTCTCATTGGATAGCAAGTTTTTTGGTTATAGTCACTTCACATATTTTTTTCAAAGAGCTACACTATTCAATGAGCTCTACAAATTTCAAATGCATAACATATTCTCCATTTGGATATTGCATACACATACCTTTAACGGGAAACAAGTCATGGTTTTGGGCCTATGCACATATAATATTTGTTAAAACATAACTATTTGTAACTACAACTAAGAATATAGTATCAGTGGTCTACTAGAAAAACCCTGTCGATACACAGAATATCAATATCATGGGCCCCATCATAATGTTAAATAAACATACGTCGCTAGTGCACCTAGTATGGCAATATTCCCTCATCAAATAAAACACTATTTGTAAACACCTAAACATATACTAATCAATAGGATATGTGCATACTGTTTGCGTCAACACTCAACTTCTACAACATATGTTGGCCTTGGTTTATTAAACTAGTCCTGTTCTGGAGCGTTATCCTTACTTGTGTATTATACCTGCCCTTCAAATTACTGCTACAGATACAGTTCTCCACAAGTCTCACGCTGTAAGCTTATTCCCTGCCCATATGATCCTTCAGAAGTTCATATTTTTACTCATTGTAAACCATGTTAATAAGATGTCACATTTGAAGGATTTCACCACAGTATATGTCCGCATGTGAACGGCTAATATAATACATCAACAACACCGCGCCTCACAACTGTCAGACATGCACGGTTTCTCCTCAGAGCACATAAGTCTCTTCAAACTTCCACTCCAGGCAATCTGCTGTCCACAAATGTCACATTTGAATGACTTATCACAAGAGTGCATGCACATATGACACTGCATAGCTCCACTATGGACAGACTGTAATCCGTATACATGTTCCACACTTGAACAGTTTCTCACCAAAATCAGTGCGGTTATGTATGTTCAATTGTTTACTTTCAGAAAACTATGATCCATACGTATTACACTTGAAGGTTTCTCACCAGTATAAATGCGGATGACACCTCCACTCCGGACAAACTGTGATCCACACGTATCTCACTTGAAGGGTTTTTCACCAGTATGAGGGCGGATGTTACGTTTCAATGATCCACTTTCAGCAAACTATGACCGACATGTGTCACACTTGAGGGGTTTCTCACCTGTATGAGTGCGCAAATGACTCTTCAAAACTCTACTCTTACTAAACTGTAACCCACAAGTGTCACACTTGAAGGGTTTATCACCAGTACGAGTGTGCAGATGACTCTTCAAAACTCTACTCTTACTAAACTGTAACCCACAAGTGTCACACTTGAAGGGTTTATCACCAGTACGAGTGCACAGATGACTCTTCAAAACTCTACTCTTACTAAACTGTAACCCACAAGTGTCACACTTGAAGGGTTTATCACCAGTACGAGTGCACAGATGACTCTTCAAAACTCTACTCTTACTAAACTGTAACCCACAAGTGTCACACTTGAAGGGTTTATCACCAGTACGAGTGTGCAGATGTATCTTCAAACCTAAACCTTGAGCAAACTGTGATCCACTTGTGTCACACTTGAAGGGTTTATCACAGGGCGTTTTTTAACATACAAAGTGGGGAGCAATGCCCACAGCCTTTTCAATTGCCCCCCCAGTCAAACCAACTTGCCCCCCCCCCAATGCGTGCCCCCATTCTCCTCAACCAGCCCCTTGTATTAATGTAGGTCTTAATTTGTATTCTTTTTGTTAGTGTGTTTTAGTTAATTTTCATTGGTGGCAAAATCAAAAAAGGTCCAAAGTTAAAGAAGGGCAATATGTCTACAAAAGACCAATTTATTGATATAGGAATGTAATAGCATCACAGCAATAACAGTGACGTATTGCCGAATGGCTTCTTCATACAGTGCATGCGAAGAACTGAAAACGTGCTTTGGCATAGCCATAGAAATGTTTACTTATGACGTCAGTGTTCCGGTTCTAGAATAGCTAATGATTATGTATATGTAAATATGTGTACCTGCATGTTACTGTTTGTTTCAATTGTGTATAATTCAACAAGACGTGCCATCACATTTTACACGATTGAGCCGCGTGCAATCCAGTTCTTTACAGTGATGTTGAAATAGCTGTTAACATAAACCGGTGTCCTGGCCGCGAAATTGCGAAATGTACCCGGTATAGCACAGGCGAGACTAAACCTCGCCCATTCGCTATTAACACTGGTCGAGTCGAGAGCGAGCGGGCGGGGATTAACGATGTATCAACAACCTGTCAGTCGGCCGTTTTTTGTTCAAATAATAAATAAACCTGGCAAAGTGTGTGTAGTGTCCAACGAAAGCAATTGGAAACGTTTAACAAATATGATCCCTCTTGTAGGTAAGATGGTACAAACATCATAACAGCCATAAACCTGTCAGGGTAGATTTTGATTGATGCAGTAACCTAGCCAATTCATTCTCCGCATCTTTGAGAAATCGAAATGTTAAGCATGGTAACTCAAATAAGCATATTGTATACATACTAAACAAATAAACTTTAAAATGTATGAGTAGTTGATAGTGTTCTACATGTGAGATGGAAAGTTGGCGGTCAGCAGGGACATCAACTTTGGAAAATTGTTACTCAAAAGTTGGTGGTGCACATATTAACATAAAATGTAATCAACATTTGCACATGTCAGTTTTGGAAGTACGTATTTTCTATATTTTGATTTGTTATGTACTTAGCCAACCATTTCATTGATAGACATGGTATACATGTTTTGTATTACTCTCTTTTCTGTCTTAAGCCTATATCTTCAGTATATTTATGTCTAGAGTCTGGAGCATGTCGCCGCTCGGATTGTATTTCCACTATACAAGTGTTTTAAATAGACATGCTTTTCCTGAGTTAGTTATTACATTTAACCATTTAATTTGTCCATGTCGATATCCTGCCAGTCATGCCTAAGAGAGACAGAAATGCAAAACGAAGACAAGAAGAGCTACAGAAATCTGCCGCAAAATGTCAACTCCTAGACACAATTTTTTGACGCAGCCTCAATGACTCATTGCCAGACATACCCACAATGCCGCCAGGGAACTATGATCCGTCCGCTGCCATCACATCTGATGACACTCCCAAAGATAAAGTGTACCACCAGTCATAGAGGTACTGCCTTCGTTGTGTTCTCGCCCGATAACCAGTTCATCAAGCAGCCATGATCCATCCACTGTCATCACACCTGACCACACTCCTGGCGACAAAGATTACCACCTTACCCAGACACTTGGAAACCGACAACGCAACTTCACACCAGAGACCGTCAAGTTCCCGCACACCGACGTACACAGGAATTCCTTTAACAATTGCAATTCGCTCATATTCGGCAAAGAAATGTGGCCGAACAAGGGCTCACATTCTATGCACAACATGTCAGGAGTATGAAGAGATGGCAAAGAAAAGTTTTAAAAATGGCACTATGCCAATCGCAAGAGGCGTCAGGACGGACTGTAGTGATACGCTGGAAAGGGTCAATAACCATATGACCTCTGAACCGCACATGGCAGCTACAAGCAAGAAGAAGATGGACGAAACCTGGCTAGAGTGCACAACGTCGCATCCATGGCTACGTGCACTCACTGCTTACAATAAGCCTGTTTTTGCGATGCTTCTGCGAATGGGCGTCGACGTATACAACGACTGTCTAATCGAAACGGTCTCCGCCCGATCGTGGCCAATGCGATCTCTGGCTTGTTTGGCGTCGGACCATCTGTTGGCCACTATGCGACAATATGGCGCAGATGTGGAATTTGTTCCATTCACGCCCGCGTCAAGCGATCTACACTACAGGGATCCGAACTACTACAAGCAGATGCTGGATGTCATATACAAACTAGAGAAAGGTGCGTCTGTCTCAAATGTTCAACCGATGCACGTGTGCAGATTGATGGCAGCTGTGACAGGCAAATGTTGGACCACAAGTTTGTAAGTGGACGGATGGCTAATAGTGATAGTAGCGTAACGAGTGTGTTCGTCGTCATGCATTCGCCAGAGAAGAACGGCGCCCTTGGACTGCTGGAAGCGGTGAACAAAACTTTGGATCTGACCGGAGGTAAAGACACGAAGCTCGTCGGTGTCACCACTGACGGGGAATCGGCAAACACTGGCAGACATGGTGGGTTATGGCGTTTGCTTGCTGACCAAGTGCAAATAGGTCTGGCAACTTTCTGGTGTGCTGCTCACCGGTCGGACTGGGCATCTGGAAGTCTAATCTACTGAGGCTCGTACGATTCTTCCGGACGCCGAGAAGGATGAAGATGTTATCAGCGCAAGCCGGGAATGTCAAACAGTTCCCCTGGCACCACGATGTCAGGTTTGCCCAGCACGAGCTGCAGCTGGCGGATGCTGTGCTGAATAACCTACCAGCCTGCAGTAATGTGTGGGAACAGATGCAGGCACCAGAAAGTACCAGCGATAGAAAGGAGTAGGCTGAAGCCAAAGGGTTTCTGAGAATCTGGAACCACCAACAGAAGTGGATCACCTCACTGATGGGCGACATCCTGGATATATTTGAAACACTCCAGAAGAAGTTGCAAAGGAGTGATTTGTTCATCAGCGATCTTCTCACTGTGACTGGCGCTGCCGTCAAGAAGTTGAGATTGATGAGGGATGGACCATTCCCGGGAAGAAGAGAGGAGAAAGAGAGTTGCTCAACCGATAGCACCAGTGAGGACCTAACATAGCGAAAGTCCAACCACCAGTTCGTTTGTACGAACCGCCATAATGCACGAGCAATCAGGCTGGAGGTCGTGCAAGCATCCCACGAATACTTGTCTGAACGCATGCACCCGGAGCAGGAGGACGTCATCAAAGACATGAAGGGGTTGGTGATATCACGCAGCTTGGGATCATTCGTTGAACATGGCGTGCGTGTCGTCAGGCGTCTTTTTCTAGACGAAGCTTCTGACTTTGCGGACGGGGCAGCCGAGCAATGTGAGAACTGATGGCTGTGATCTCGGTTGTAAGATGACTGTCAGATTGCGGCAACTTCTGCCAGTCACCACAGGTTCAGTTCAGAGGGTGTTAGCATATGTGGCTTGCATGAGTCCACACTCTATGCAGACCGAAAGGATCGTGAGCCACCACAACCTCGTTGGGATTCGTTAGGAAATTCACCCTCGAAACGGGGCTCGTCTAGTAAAATTGAGACGACTGTCAAACGTACTTACTTGCAAGTTGCTAGAGACTTGTTCTCTAACTACTGTATCTCTAACTACTGCATTAATTGTATACCGAGATGCAGTCGTCAGTGTGCAACCATATGGATAAAAGATACTGATATATATATATATATATATATATATATATATATATATATATATATATATATATATATATATATATATATATATATATATATATATATATATATATATATATATATATATATATATATATATAATTATATATATATAAATATAAAGGTTTCATACATTCCTAAGGGTTATGTAAATAATGCTGCCCTTTTTAACCATTTGGAGTGCCCTTTTAGGACATTGCCCCCCAGTGAAAATTCAATAAAAAACGCACTGGTTTATCATCAGATGACTCTTCAAATGTCCGCTCAGAGCAAACTTTAACCCACAAGTGTCACACTTGAAGGGTTTCTCACCAGTATGAGTGTACATGTGTCTCTTCAAATCTTTACTCTGAGTAAACTGTAACCCACAGGTATAACAACTGAAAGGTTTCTCACCAGTACGAGTGCGGATATGTAAAGTTAATGCACCATATGAAGCAAGCTGAGCTCCACAAGTGTCACATTTATTAAGTTTTTTCCTAGTGTTAGTTTGCATTTTAATGAGACCCTCGATGTGAAGTTTGCATCAGAAATGTCATTCTGGACGTGACTGGCCGCGCTGTTTGAATGACCACTTATTGTAATGCACGTGGTACCTGGGATACGTCACTTTGTTGATGGTGTCAGAATATGTTGACAAGTGGACCGTGTAGTGACACTGCTGACACTTCTACAACATATGTCACAAATATCAGATAAACAAATGTAACACATCACATGTCTACATCAAACAGATACAACACTAACATACCAGGGTACATACAATGAAACATATACTTAAATATATGCGAGCAAGAATCATGCAGTATGAAAAGGGAAATGTACTAAATGATTTCATTGAAAAAGTTAATGTGCATGCAAGGATTAATGGTAAACCCACTTGAGACAAAAGTTCCTGAGACAAATCCTAATAAGGGCTTCCTCGTTCATTTGCCATCTGGTGTGTGCTATTAGAAAACACCTCGATGAAATTTTCGTAGGTCAACACAGCCAAGGAGACCCTCCTGCTCTGGAAGCCCGATGGTCCTCGGAGAAGAGGTCGACCAACAACTACTCTACAAAACATACTAGAGAAAGACACAAACATCAGCGGGACAAATCTAATAGCTTTACGGTGTACAATTGCATAGTTATTAATGATATAATTATTCTGTTATTTACTATAATTTAATATTTTATTAAATGGTGATTTATTAAATGCCAATTTCATTGACATATTTTCTTTATATTGTAATTTATAGCCAATAATAATAATAATATATGCAAAAGTTGTCATGTAGCAATCCGTAAAACAGCGAATGTCGATGTGCGCTGTGGGCTTAAAAGGGCACACCAATAAACGTTCAACTTTAAAAGTGAAACAGAAAATGCTTTGACATTTTTATTGCATGAAACCCTGGATCAACGATATTGCTGTACATTCCAGAGCAGTACTTTGAGCTAATCACCACTCCTCACATCTATGTGGTTTGTCTCTGTGTGAGTGAATATTAAAATTACCGCCACAAATTATGGTTCTCCACAAGAATCACACAGTAGGGTTTCTTTCCCATGTATGTGCGCATATGACTGTTCACAGGGTCACATTTGTATTCTCTATAATTTATGAACTACATGACTCTTCAAAAGTCCAGTCCGGGCATCTTCAATGATCCAATTTCAGCAAACTGTGATCCACATGTGTCACACCTGAAGGGCTTCTCACCAGTATGAGTTCGAATATGTATCTTCAAATGTCCACTCTGGACAAACTGTGATCCACATGTGTCACACTTGAAGGATTTCATGAGTGTGGATACGTCTCTACTTGAAGACAAACGAATGTTTACCACCACAAAACAAATGGGAACCCCAAACATGTGGTTACCTTTTACAAACCAGTCCATTTTACAAACATACACACATGGTATGACTCATACATTCAGTTTTTGCTTGGAGCCCTTCTTAACTGCAGCTAACAATTCAAAAACCACATGCTTTGATATAATAATGCCCATTAAACCAATATCTTTGTAGTTAGTCTACCAGTGACTAAACATACCCCCCCCCAAAGATGCACATCATTTGAAGGGGTAGATGTGAGAACAGTTGTCCAAATTGCAACAAAGGAGATGTGTGGCAATTTGAATCAAGCTTGTCTGTGCTTGTTTTGAAATTTGCAATCTGTTTATATTAAATTTGCAATTTATATTTTCTGATCTTAGACTACTGATTGTTGAGAGGGTTAGCACATGCCAATACAACAGGGTCAACATCCCCTTTGTGGCATTGTACTTTGTAGCCAGATTGCTGGCACCAGATTATACTAGTGTAGGAGGCAGTCTGACTTGAGTCACCTTATTTCTACAGAGGAAGGCTTCCTGACTGCATCATAGGCATGTCATGGCTAACTGGCGGGTTAACTGACCAATGGCCCTTTATGGACATCCTGGTGGCTTAATTAAACAAACGTATTATGACATGAACAGGTAGCGTACAATTCTTTGCCTAACACATTTTTTATTATTGTGAAAATATGCTGCCTGTTGCCTTTTTTGGGTAACATAGTCATGGTTATTGGAGAATGGGGGTGTACTATGTATAGGGATGGTAAGGGGGTAATCAATAAGAAATAACAAAGTATTAAAAAAATAGTTGAACATTTAAATACTTCAGGAAAGTTAATTTTTTTGTAACTACAAGTGAATTAATTTTCACAGTATATATTGAGAAAGTTCTGATATACTCGTAACGTACTCCTAAAATCGGAGTACACTGCGTATGAGTATGAGTCTGGGGGGGTACAGCCATACCAAAATGGTGGGGGTATGCCACCAGAGCCCCATGGAGCACATGGAGAGAGAGAGAAATCAAGAACTTTAGGGTCACCAAGAGAGAATTATACAATAATTTATCTAATATCTGTGTAAGTGTAAGGTAAGTCCGAGCGGAACGTTTTCATTGGGAAATTTTCTCTTCGATGAAAGAGAGAATAATCAGGTTTAATTGGGGCATAAAGAGAAAAAATAAAAAAAAATTCTACGGACAGAGAGAGAAAAATGGCCAAAAACAGGGGCATTTGCGCGGCAGACACACGTATACCTCAGTACCCACCCCCCAGGTACGAGTACATGATCAATAAGTTATATGAGTACGACAGGCCTTGCCATTAAGCTTTTGTAGCCAGTGGCCCATTGGGCCAGTAGATGTTAAAAGTTACTGGTCCCCCAAAAGAGTTACTGGCCCGAAATATTTATTTTAATGATTAAAAAAACACTTTTTTCAATAGGACGCATTACAAGTCGAAGGATGCGAGTTTGTCCGTTATTTATTTTGCCATTGATGATTTACTTTCCTGGTTTCAGTAAATATTCCGCATGGCAGACAATGTTGCTGCAGGAATCGTTTGATAATCATAATTTTATGGCCTCGCGTTTTGAGAACGACGGGTGGTATAGCTGCATGTGTATCGAGTTAAAGTTATACTCGAAAAAACGACGGGCGAAAAAGACCGGACAATATATATAACTATGACTGTTACAATTGGGTTTATTTGTTTCGAATATAAACTTTTGGACTGAAGTGCAAAGTTACGGTAAATTTAGTCTTAGCTATCTGCGCCTTAGCGGGTCCTGGAATGTGTTAGCCGCTTCTTCTTCTTCTTCTTCTTCCATTTGAGCTCATAACTCTACGTTAGCCACTTATAAATGTGGCTAGAGTATTTTCGAGCCGTGATCACTATTGCGTGAGAGCGGGTGGTGTAATGCCGATTCGAGTCTGTTTTAGTCAGAATATGTCGCGTCTGCGTAGTTAGGCAATAAATTAGTGCATGGGCTATATGATATCTAATAATAAGGACTGTATAATTGTTCTATGTTGGCATGGTGAGAAGGCACTGTCTAAACCTTTCTACTGATGGTTGGCTAACTAATTCTTGACATGGCACCTAGCGGACAGTCCATGAATCAGTCGGTTTATATGAAATTGGTACGTAGTAGGCATACCGTGATAGCCGATACGTATCGCGCAGAAGGAAATGCTGCGATATACCGATATTATACTGGTAACATATAGGCGTCCGCAATTCACAAAAAGTCCGCTAGCAGCGACGTTATGCTGACTTTTTTGTGAGTGTCGTATCAAAACAAGATGGCAACCACACGAAGCAACACAAAATCATATGAGATGAATATTGTGTTTAAGTGTAGCGCCGGGTGGATGGCGAGTGAAACGATGACCTGTGGCTGTGACTACTGGCATAAAAACGATTTGAAACTATGTTGGCCCACCGGGCCAGTCAAATATGTGGCCCAACCTCGTACGACACCCAAAAAAAACGCGCTGCGACAGCGGGCCAGTGTTAATGTCGAGGACTGGTACGAGTAAGAGTACTTCAAAAATGTACTTGGGTACACGAGTACCGAGTACTTCTGTCCCAGGTCTGACATATACACAATATATCTTATTAAAGATAGATATCAAAGGAATGGATACGAAAAATCAGGGATAAGGTTGGATATAATATTTTCGGGTGGAAATTAGCTGGGGGTTCTGAAAGTTTTGAGCATGCATTTAAGTTCTTAATTATCATAACGTATATGTTTCTATTACAAGTGAAATCCAAAAGAATTATTACTATATATGTATATATATATATATATATATATATATATATATACATATATATATATATATATATATATATATATATATATATATATATATATATATATATATATATATATATATATATATATATATATATATATATATATATATATATATATATATATATATATATATATATATATATATATATATAGTAATAATTATTAAGTATTACTATATATATATATACAATTTTATCTGCAAAAACAATTATTTGACCCATCATTATTTACAATAAATACAATTATATAACAAAATACAAGTTTTGAATAGGAGTCAGGGAGACTCCTATTAAAAACAAGCTTGGTCGCTAGCATAGAAGCTGTCCTGATATTAAAATCTTAAACTCAAAATGTATAATAGGCATGTGGGGTAAAATTAAAAACAATTATTTTCTACGCTAGTTATGACTTATAATGCAGTAAATTAGTTACTCTTATTGCATAGATCCGTCAACAATACATCAGAGATAAGTTTATTCACTCTGTATTTCTCTTCGGAAATGTGATATTTAGGACAAGGAGTGTACAATCATTGTATTTGCTGACATATGTAGCAGTACAATATGGTACATCATTCTTGGTAATTGTGTAAGTAATACGTCTTTATAGAGCTTGTGAATCCGTGTGTACTGTGTGTTAATATTTTACTTTTTATTACCAATCGGAGTGCTCTCTTGGATTTTAATTATCAGTGAATTGTTCAATGTCAATTTTATTTGAGTTGGTAAAAAAATATCTGTTTCAAATTCCAATACTTTTTGAACATTTCTTGGCAATTTTATAGGGATGGGTTCTCCAATGAAATTTTTCATTGATGTTTAAACCTACAAAAATTAAATCTTTCAACAAGGGTGTATTTTATTATTATTTATGCCTGATTTACTTTCTCATCTGCCGTTGTATGTACAATAATTATATTTATTTTTCTTATGTTAAGAGATAATTTATTAATGTTGAGCCATTCATATATATTTAATTAAACTGACTGCGGGTATTATTTAAGGGGCAACCAATGCATGCTGCACTCATATGTTTTACCAATTAATCAAATCAAATTAATCAAACTTTTACCAATTAATCCACAGGTCAACATGACCATACATGTCAAACCATAGCTGCAGCTCGAACAGTTTCTGAGCCATGACTCAAATTTGGCGGATCTTTTTGCACATTTTCGGAAATCATGAAGATTTCTTGCTCTACTTCAAATACCAATAACTCAAAATCTGTTTGTGCTAGAACTCTGAGACTGGCATGTTTATTCTCCATTATATGTAGATACTGCACATTTGTATATTAGTTCTCCCACAATCTGCAACTGAAGTTGTGACAAGTGACTTTAGACCCATATTTCACCACTAAGACATGTTAGAACTCAAGCAAATCTTATTTGGATCAATGATATACCTACACAGGCCTTGACATTAACACTAGCCTGCTGTCTCCATATTTACTGGCCCGGTGGGTCAACATAGTTTCAAATCGTTTTTATCCCATTAGTCACAGGTCATCGTTTCAATCGCTTGTCCTTGCCATCCACCCTGGCGCTACAATTAAACACAATCTTCATCTCATCTGATTTTGTGTTGTCGCTTCGTATAGTTGCCATCCTGCTTTGATATGTACAACAAAAAGTCCGCATGACATCGCTACTAACGACGACGTGGAGTTTTTGTGAATTGCGGACGCGTATATTTGAATAGGGTTCCGCCTGTTACCAGTACGCGTATATTTGAATAGGGTTCCGCCTGTTACCAGTATAATATCGGTATATCGCAGCATTTTCTTCTGCGCGATACGTATCGGGTATCGCGATACGCCTTCGACATACCGATTTCATATAAACCGACTGATTCACGGACTGTCCGCTAGGTGTCACGACAGCGCCTAACATACATTCCAAGACCCGCTAGGACGCAGTTAGCTAAGTTTACTGTAACTTTTGTACTTCAATAAAAAAAATATATATTTTAAATAAATAAACCCAATTGTAAGTCATAGTTACTGCCATACCAGAGCGGTGGGGGTGTGCCACCAGAGCCCCATGGAGCACATAGAGAGAGAGAGAGAGAGAGAGAGAGAGAGAGAGAGAGAGAGAGAGAGAGAGAGAGAGAGAGAGAGAGAGAGAGAGAGAGAGAGAGAGAGAGAGAGAGAGAGAGAGAGAGGGAGAGGGAGAGGGAGAGGGAGAGGGAGAGGGAGAGAGAGAGAGAGATTCCTGCAGCATCATTGTCTGCCATACGGAATAACGACTAAAAGCATGAAAGTAAATCATCAATGGCAAAATAAATAACGGCCAAACTCGCATCCTTCGACTTGTAATGCGATGTATTAAAAAATAGTGTTTTTATCAATAAAAAACATTTCGGGCCAGTAACATTTGTGTGGGGGCCAGTTACTTTTAACATCTAGTGGCCCGTTGGGCCACTGGGTACAAAAAGCTTAATGTCAAGGCCTGCTACATATGTAGGTATGTGAGAAGTTTAAAATGTCTATCTTTAACGAAATACTGATCTCCAAAAGTTGGTACATAGTGAAAAGTGGCGTATATTTAGCATAATAAATGTGGCCATGGAAATAAAATGCTGGTACAATGTACCATATTTGGATTCCCTATTCAAAAGGCTTTGTTGAAAAAATATTTCAAATATACCTATTTTGTATTTTTTTGACAAAATAGTAAATCCTATATCTGATTTTACTACCTATTCCATCCAGGCTTGTTAACAAATGCAAATGCATTTGAATGCGCATTTGAATGTTGAGCATTTGAATGAGCATTCAAATGCATCCATAAAATTTTAAGTACATTTGCATTTGAATGCGTACCTTAAACATCTGCATTTGAATGCGACACACAAACATTTGATTTATCAAATGCACAACCAAATGTGCAATCAAATGCATGCGTAATTCTTTGAATAATTATTATTGTTAGATACACTTTCACAAATTCACAACATGTCATTGAAAAAATGCTCTGTAGTGAGCAGTATCCTCTGCAGATTATGAAATCATTGTCTGACCTGTGAATCCACTTTCAACTGGTTAATGCCTGAGCTGTTATGCATACAACATGAAAATACCAACTGGACTATAAGTTGGTGGATTCAGAGATTACCTTTTGATTGAAACAAATCAAACAATGCAGACAAATGACTCCCTTGTGTTGTGTTGGCACTGTTGCATGGGTGGGTTGTGGCGACAGCTCATTGGGGGAGTAAACATTAGCAATGCTTGCCCTAAATATTTACAGCCAGAGATAGTGATTAGTGGTAGCTGTAATTATCCACCAGGTTATCTTCCCAGTGACCCCACCAGTGGACAGTTTATTGTCTTGGGTTCCCCTTCCATTCTGGCCTACCTGAAGGATTAGCCTTTCATTCCCTGCTATGGTTTCCAGTATACTGTCAATTGTCTATTCCTCCCTCCCTTTTCCACCACCTCTGCAGGCCTGGAACTGTGTGACTCAGTGTATGACTATATAGACATGTTGGTGTAGTGGGACTGGTATGCAGTGGTACTTAGTGGTTACAATAATGTACCACTGTATTTAATAAATCAATTAATAATTGTGTTTGTAAACATTACGTTGTTTTTTCTTCAAATAAAACACAACGTTAATATAAAGCCAAAACATCTGAAATTAATTCAAATGCATTTGCAAATGTTTAACCAAAATATCTGCATTTGAATGAGTTCCTGGAATATGGCATTTGCATTCACATTTCCATTTGAATCAAGTGAAACATTTGCATTTGCATCCAAATGCGTTGACATGCATTTGTTAACAAGCCTGATTCCATCTCTAGTAAAAAAATGATGTCAATATTGTCGTCAAATGCAAAAAAACTTTCTAAATACAGTTCTGAATTATATGTACATGGGTCTTTCCAAATGAAATCAACCAATTGTCGAACCGTTGATATCTCAGAATTGTCCCTGTGATGCCCTAGAATATATGAACAAGGGGTAAGTGCCAAAAATCATATCCATTATTATGTGCATTTTTCTTGTACCTCTTACTTGTGAAATGTTCTAGCTACGTATCTAAAATCTGCATAAAATGTAGAGATATTGGTACAGACAGTGAATTAAAAAATAAGAAAGAGAGGACATAGTTATACCGGGTAAAAAATGGAGGAACAATTTTTTATTTCCAAAAATTATTTTATTTTTCACTGTTGTAACACCCAAGTTGCAACCCTCTACTGACAGGGTTAATGGCAATGATCTTTTAGTTTAGTAGGTGTCTACTTACTATATTTTCAGATTAATTCTATCTTAAACTTTATTATTTAGCTTTTTACATATTTTCAGCACCCAAAATGAGAATGAGGGTACGATTTTGTGTCTTTAACCCTTGTTCATATTATACTAGGGCATTAGAGACAATCTGAATATAAATGCTTAGTTTTTGTAAAAGTGCTCAACTATAGATACCTCGTCATTTGTTAAAATGTAAGTAAATTCTGAGACATCAACGTTTTCACCATTGGTAAATTTCACATGGAATGACCCAGGCACATATAATCTACAACTGTGTATTAATTTTTTTGGCATTTTACAAAAAAATTACATCTTTTTATTACTAGCAATAGATAAAAGTAGTAAAATCAGTAAGTAATCTAAAAACAAAATGCATATTTTTACCACATGAAGCATGAATAGGGGATATACATGAATAAGGCATCCAAATATGGTGCATTACACAGGCATTGTACCTGCCTTTCATATAAAAAATCAACTGGAATGTTAACTCCATGGCCACAAAGCATTTTGGCTGCCAAATATAGGCCACGCTTTGCTATGTACCTATAATGGAGATCAGTATCTCATAAATTAAACTAAACTGTATACAGAAACTTCAAACGTTTCATATACCTAGATATATACGTGTGTTTTTGATCCAAATAAGACTAATTTATGTTCTAACATGTTTTATCATTGACATAAGGGTATAAAATCACTTGTTGGTGACATTTTTCAATGTCTATGGTAGAATGTAGAAGAACTAATATACATATGTGGAACTGCAGCATATATGTTACTATCTACATGTAATGGAGAATAAGCATGCCAAATCTCCGACATCTAGCACAATTTCCACAAACAGTTTTTTAATTATTTATGTTTAAAATATGCTTACTGATACTGTTGATGTTGTTGAAATAAACTTATTATTATTGCATTCTCATTCCGTTGAGCGGCCCTGGCACGAATCATTTCCACTCTTCCCCATTCCCAAAACGCCTCCAAAAATTCATCATTCCAGAAGCAGAAATTCTTATTACTGCAAGAATAAAAAGAGAGGCAGTGGGCAAACACTACCATAACTGTTGAGGGACTTACTGAATTGCATAGAAAGTATAATATTTAATCAAAGTAATCTGGTCAAGTTTTGGCTTAATGCCATCCCACATTTGGTGACATTATAACTTTGTCTTTGTTAGTAAAACTGGAAGCATTAACTTAAGTACCGTATTAGAAACACACTACCTAATAGACGCACACTACCTAATAGACGCACACTACCTAATAGACGCACACTACCTAATAGAAGCACACTACCTAACAGAAGCACACTACCTAATAGAAACACACTACCTAATAGACGCACACTACCTAATAGAAACAAACTACCTAATAGACGCACACTACCTAATAGACGCACACTACCTAATAGACGCACACTACCTAATAGAAGCACACTACCTAACAGAAACACACTACCTAATAGAAGCACACTATCTAATTGAAGCACACTACCTAACAGAAGCACACTACCTAACAGAAACACACTACCTAACAGAAGCACACTACCTAATAGAAACAAACTACCTAATAGACGCACACTACCTAATAGACGCACACTACCTAATAGACGCACACTACCTAATAGACACACACTACCTAATAGAAGCACACTACCTAACAGAAACACACTACCTAATAGAAGCACACTACCTAATAGACGCACACTACCTAACAGAAACACACTACCTAATAGAAACACACTACCTAATAGAAACAAACTACCTAATAGACGCACACTACCTAATAGACGCACACTACCTAATAGAAACACACTACCTAATAGAAACACACTACCTAATAGATGCACACTACCTAATAGAAACACACTACCTAATAGAAACACACTACCTAATAGAAACAAACTACCTAATAGACGCACACTACCTAATAGATGCACACCACCTAATAGACGCACACTACCTAATAGAAACACACTACCTAATAGAAACACACTACCTAATAGAAACACACCACCTGATAGAAGCACACTATCTAACATAAACAAACTACCTAACAGAAACAAACTACCTAATAGACGCACACTACCTAATAGAAACACATTACCTAATAGAAACACACCACCTGATAGAAGCACACTATCTAACATAAACAAACTACCTAACAGAAACAAACTACCCAGTAGAAACACACTACCCAACATAATTCATACGGCTATCGCTGGCGACAATTTTCACTATACATTACATGTCAATGGTGTGTAAATTGTATTTTCAGCGCTGACTCAACAGAGACACAGGACATCCTACAAAGTTTGATGACATCCTCTCCCTGCCTAGCTAGCGTTGCTCAAAGAATCGAGTAGTGTTCAGCTGTTGTTTTTCTGGAATTACAAAAAGAAACCACGAACGAGCTGTCCCATGTGTTGTTGTCGTGCGTCGATCAAGCATGAGCCGGTTTCGCAGATATGCTGAGTATGTGTCTTTGCTAAGTGTTGCCTCTCGTGGAGTTGCACGAACATGGCATGCATATTCAGTTTGTCTGTGCCAGTTACGAGAAACTAATAGACGAGCACCCAAGTTTTCGCACTCACATTACGCAATTATTGGTAACTATGTGGTAATGAGACAACTCTGCTGTCAGTGTTGATACGAGTTGCCACAGGTACTATTTATATCAATACACTATACATGCATGCATGCGTGCACCCGATCGCATGAACACATACATGCAAGCACGCACGCACGCACGCACACCACTTATACAAACAGTGCCGACTTATCCCCTGTAGAAAATGTCACAAAAAGTGAAATAACAGGTGATCTTAAAACGCCATCAATACATGTATGTGGTGTCTCCTTTTCTCTATATATCACAACTATATCTGATCTAACAAACCATAAAATTACTGTGAAGTTCCAATTGATCAAACTGCATAATGTGTAGCATAAAAGTGGATCAAAGTTTGCCGACATTGATATTTTGAAGACACATTCGCGTACTCATACTGGTGAGAAACCCTTCAAGTGTTACACATGTGGATCACCGTTTGTCCACCGTAGACAATTGAAAAGACATAGTCGCACTCATACTGTTGTGCTGATTTTGGGAAAGCAGCAGAACGGATAAGACTCACTTTATCCTAGAAATGACAAGAGAACGAGTCACATAGAGACTTGATTGAAACATGATTAGGTAGAGATGGAACAGGCCGCCTGTGTACAATTTGATTAATGCACTTCCATAGCTGACATGGACTTTCAGAGTTATTTGAGACCATATTTGTGTAATAATCCGGTTTAGCTTTGGCCATTTGTCTGTTGCAGTAGTGACACTGTTTTGAATAACGCGACCTGTCCAAAGAAGAGCGTGATTTGCGCCATACGCGCTCAAAATAACGACGGCGCCTTTTAGATGGTAGAATTTTGGGAGTCATCCATAGAGCGGATGGCTTTTGTGACACTGATTTGGATCTCACAGGTGCATGTTTGTTAAAAAAAATTTGAGTACTTGATTGTACTGTCCATACAAATCGGAGAGGTATCCCTTTGGATCTCTGATTAGGTCGGATTTAAGGATGTCAGCCTTTAAAACAGCAATGTTGATCTTGTGAATAGGTCTGTAAAACACATTGTGTTTTGGTTCTACTTGAGTTCTGGTAACGTTAACATCGACAGTGACAGTGTGGTGGTCTGATAAATCATCTGAAATTGTAGGTGTTTGGATATTGTAACAAGTTGAACGAGTTATCAAGAGGTCGATCCAATGGCCATGTATGTGTGTCAAAAAGGTAACATGTTGTTTCAAATCAAAAGATACTAGGATGTCATTAAAGCTAGTTGTTATTTTTGAAGGTATGTCCAAATGAAGACTAAAATCACCAAATATAAAAAAAATTTTATGCACAGTAGCAAAATTTTCAAACAGATCATGTAATTATTCAAAGAAATTGGCTGGGTGTCCCGGAGGGCGATAAATACAGAAGAAATAAGCGGAGAAAGAAGAATCTGAAATTTTAAAACAGATGAATTAAACACTTGAGTATTCAGGTTTCGAATGTAAATTAAATTACATTTCAACTAAATTTGCCATTCACATGCGTACACATAGTGCGGATAAATCCGTCAAATGTGACATCTAGCTGGCATGGTTCAAAAACTATAAATAGTACAAAAGTGACCCTCTCAAGAGTCACTTGCGCACTTACACGGGGAGAAACCGTATTGTGTGATACTTGTGAAAAACTATCATTTGTTGCAGTAATATGAACATTCACTCACACAGAGACAAACGACACAGATCTGGCGAGTGGTGATCGGTGTGCTCAGAGTACTGCTTTAATGGGGACGTACAACGACGTGCTTTGTCACAATAACTAACAACAGGGTTTCATCATCATTAATTACCCTTGAAACGTAGTGTCATTGGGGCACCACAGATGACCTCGCAACCAGCTGTTTCCACTTCTGGCTGTCGTCTGCCGTCCTTTGTGTCTGAGAAGGCCTGTCCACTCTCTGATGTTGTCCTCCCACCTCTTCCTCTGTCTTCCTTTTCTTCTTTAACGGTGCCTTGCAGGATGGTCTTTGTCAGGCTGGATGTTCGTGAGATGAGATATATATATATATATATATATATATATATATATATATATATATATATTAGGCAATAGTTCGTTCATATAAACGCAAAAAATAGCTTTTTTGGGCCACTGTTACTATTTTTCAAATGCAACTCAGCTAGGTTTTTTATTTATTGAACATAGTTTTCCAATGGGTGACACACATATCTATCCATAATGTGAACATATTAGACATGCTAAATTTGTAATTTGAAAGGCTTCCTTGGGAGGCCGCGCTGCCCCAGGTTACCCTACCTTGAAAGGTTTCCTTGGGGAGGCCGCGCTGCCCCAGGTTACCCTACCATGAAAGGTTTCCTTGGGGAGGCCGCGCTGCCCCAGCTTACCCTACCTTGAAAGGTTTCCTTGGGGAGGCCACGCTGCCCCAGGTTACCCTACCATGAAAGGTTTCTTTGGGAAGGCCACGCTGCCCCAGCTTACCCTAACTTGAAAGGTTTCCTTGGGGAGGCCATGCTGCCCCAGGTTACCCTACCTTGAAAGGGAATTCACAACAATTCTCATTGGATAACAAGTTTTTTGGGTTATAATCACTAAACATATTTTTTTCAAAGAGCTACGCTATTCAATGAGCTCTACAAATTTCAAATGCATAACATATTCTCCACTTGGATATTGCATATACATACCTTTAACGGGAAACAAGTCATGGTTTTGGGCCTATGCACATATAATATTTACTAAAACATAATTATTTGTAACTACAAATAAGAATATAGTATCGTATCAGTGTTCTACTAGAAAAACCCTGTCGATACACAGAATATCAATATCATGGGCCCCACCGTAATTTTAAATAAACATTCGTCGCTAGTGCACGTAGTATGGCAATATTCACTCATAAAATAAAACACTATTTGTAAACACCTAAACATGTACTAATCAACAGGATATGTGCATACTGTTTGCATCAACACTCAACTTCTGCAACATATGTTGGCCTTGGTTTATTAAACTAATCCTGTTCTGGAGCGTTTTCCTTACTTGTGTATTATACCGGCCCTTCAAATTACTGCTACAGATACAGTTCTCCCCAAGTCTCACACTGTAATATGATGCTTCAGAAGTTCATATTTTTACTCATTGTAAACCATGTTAATAAGATGTCACATTTGAAGGATTTCACCGCAGTATGTATCCGCATGTGAGCGGCTAATATCAACAACACCGCGCCTCACAAGTGTCAAGCACGGTTTCCCTCAGAGCGCACGTCTCTTCAAACTATCCCTCCAGGCAAACTGCTTTCCACAAATGTCACATTTTAATGATGTATCACAAGTGTGCATGAGTATGACACTGTATAGCTCAGTAAAAGAGCTAACTCAACAGACTGTAATGCATATACATGTTCCACACTTGATCGGTTTCTCACCAAAATGAGTGCAGTTATGTCTGTTCAATTGTCTACTTTCAGAAAACTATCATCACATGTATTACACATGAAGGGTTTCTCACCAGTATCAATGCGGATGACACCTCCACTCCGGACTAACTGTGATCCACACTTATCTCACTTGAGGGGTTTCTCACTAGCATGAATACGGATATGACTTTTCAAATGACCACTTTCACCAAACTGTGATCCACAAATGTCACACTTGAGTTGAAGGGCTTCTCACCAGTATGAGAGCGGATATGTCTTTTCAAATTTCCACTTTCACCAAACTGTGATCCACATGTGTCACACTTGAACGGTTTCTCACCAGTATGAGAGCGGATATGTCTCTTCAAATTTCCACTTTTACCAAACTGTGATCCACATATGTCACACTTGAAGGGTTTCTCACCAGTATGAGTGCGAATATGATTTTTCAATGATGCACCTTGAGTAAACTGTGACCCACACGTGTCGCACTTGAAGGGTTTCTCACCAGTATGAGTGCGGATGTGACGTTTCAATGATCGGTAATCAGCAAACTGTGATCGACATGTGTCACACTTGAACGGTTTCTCACCAGCATGAGTGCGGATATGTTTCTTCAAATTTCCACTATCAGCGAACTGTGATCCACACATATCACACTTGAAGGGTTTCTCACCAGTATGAGTGTGGTTGTGACGTTTCAATGATTGGTAATCAGCAAACTGTGATCGACATGTGTCACAATGGAATGGTTTCTCACCAGTATGAGTGCGGATATGTCTCTTCAAAGTTCCACTTTCAGCAAACTGTGATCCACACGTATCACACTTGAAGGGTTTCTCACCAGTATGAGTGCAGATATGTCTCTTCAAAGATCCACTTTCAGCAAACTGTGATCCACACGTATCACACTTGAAGGGTTTCTCACCAGTATGAGTGCGGGTGTGATTTTTCAATAATGCACACTGAGCAAATTGTGACCCACATGTGTCACACTTGAACGGTTTCTCACCAGTATGAGTGCAGATGTGATTCTTCAATAATGCCCACTGAGCAAACTGTGACCCACATGTGTCACACTTGAACGGTTTCTCACCTGTATGAGTGTGCAGATGTATCTTCAAACCTCCACTCTGAGCAAACTGTGATCCACAAGTGTCACACTTGAAGGGTTTATCACCAGTATGAGTGCGCAGATGACTCGTCAAATTTCCACTCCGAGCAAACTTTAACCCACAAGTGTCGCACTTGAAAGGTTTCTCACCAGTATGAGTGCGGATATGTAAAGTTAATGCACCATATGAAGCAAGCTGAGTTCCACAAGTGTCACATTTATAAAGTTTCTTCCTAGTGTTAGTTTGCATGTTTAATGAGATCCTCGATGTGAAGTTTGCATCAGAAATGTCATATTCTGGACGACGTCATCATAGTGTGACTGGCCATGCTGTTTGAATGACCACTTATTGTAAAGCATGTGCTGCCTGGGACACGTCACTTTGTCGTTGGTGTCAGAATATGTTGACAAGTGGACCGTGTAGTGACGCTGCTGATACTTCTACAACAGATGTCACAAATATCAAAGTTAAAACTAGTAAAATTGGATGATCTATATAAACATCAACTAGGTATTTTTATGTATAAAGCAGCAAATAACAAACTCCCAGATTATATGTCATCAATGCTTATGAGAATACAAAATATCTACAAACATAATCTAAGAAACCCAAATAGCTATTATATCCAAAACATAAGAACAAACAGCAGGAAATGTACAATAAACTATTCAGGACCAGTATTCTGGAATGCATTACTTAGTAAATTAAAACAGCTTGTGTCCATTAACCAATTTAAAAATAAACTGAAAGAATTGTTACTCTCTAAATATCAATGACTTTACAGTAAACACTGCAATAAGAAACTTTGTATTTGTACAAAATGTACTCTATATCTACATTTATTTTCACATGGTGGAGAAGACCATGTGTTTCATGCTTCTGTAATATTTAATGCAGTCAGGATCATGTATTACTTAATGTATTCATGCTCACATTTAATGACAACATGACAATTGTGTAGTTAGTGTATTATTTGTTCATATAATTCAAAGTACAAATTATATGTTGATATTTAAGAGACTCAATTTGTATAACATATACTTTACATCTACCTTTATTTTAACATGGCAGAAAAAACCATGAATTGATGTTCGTGTAGTATTTACTTAATGTATTCATGTTCACATTGTAATGTATTCATGTGCAATAATTAGTTAGGTTATTAGTGTAGTATTTGTTCATAAAATTCTAATTACAATTTGTATGTACACATTTAAGCAATTTTTTATTTTTTTTACATTATATTGCATTTCACTTACAATAATGTTGCTTAGTATATGTTTTTGGCTGAAGCCTAAGGAAACAAATTAATTATGTTGATTTATTTCTGGGTGGTCCTCGTCATAAGCCCCGCAGGGTTTCTAGAGGATCTCCTTGGTTGCTCCGCTATTTGTATAATCTGTGACTCATATCATATTATAAGTATCTTAAAATGTATGTGTAGCCAAAATAAAGTTATTCATTCATTCATTCATTCAAACAAATGTAACACATCACATGTCTACATCAAACAGATACAATACTAACATACCACGGTACATATAATGAAACATGCATTAAATTATGTATCTAATATATCTAACACATGTGAACAAGAATGATGCACTATGAAAGGCGAAATGTACAAAATGATTTCATTGAAAAAATGTATGTGCATACAACATAATATTTATCTTATTAAAATAGGGATTAATAGTAAATCCACTTGAAAAAAAAAATTCCTGAGACAAATCTTAATAAAGGCCTCCTCATTCATTTGCCATCTGGTGTGTGCTATTAGAACCTCGTTGAAATTTCCGTAGGCCAACAGAGCCAAGGAGGCCCTCTTGCCCCATACAAAGTCCTGCTCTAGAAGCCCGATGGCCTTCGGAGAAGCCCCATACCTGTTCATCATAGTCTTGGACTACGCATTAAGAACTGCGATTGATGACAGAGAAGGACTAACCCTAACCAGACGCAGAAGTCAAATCAAATCAAATTTATTGTAACTCTTTACAATACATACAAAATCAAACCAAGGTAAACCCTATATAATAATGTAAAGAGAACAATAGGGGAAGAACATTATACAATGTTATACTCCCTAGTATATATTTCAATACATATATCATAGTTAAATTAAATATTAAACACAAAAATAGCATGCAGGTGTAGAAAACCAACCAATTTGATTGTGATACATGTTATATATTGACATCATTGTGTAATATAAATTGCTTAAGTATATATTTGTAGTTCATTATTGAATAAGAAGTAAACCAGAGTCTTGTGTTAAAATAACTCCAAATTATAGCACCTTAATTCTTACAGAACGAAGTCTTATTTCTAAAGTTGCCATGGATATGTGTATTTGTGTAGATTTTCTTGTATTGTAACTATGAACATCTTGATTAAGTTCAACATATTATAAAAAAATTGTTAGTAGAAGACCACTGTTGTATTTATACAAAAACATTTGTATTGAGTATACATATAGTTCTCTAAACGTTAAGATGTTTAGTAGTTTAAAGATAGGTTTAGTATGAGCTGAGATAGGTTTAGTATGAGTTGAGACGAGCATTCTCACTGCTTTCTTTTGAACTTTTATAATACTTGAACAATATGAGTCAAATGCACCACCCCACACTTCAATACAATAGGTCAAATGAGGGAATAGAAACGAGTAATATAAGGTGACCAGGCATGGTCTAGTTAAAAATCTTTTGGCTTAGTTGATAATGCCTACCCCTTTAGAGATGTTACATTTAACTTTGTTGATATGTTCAGCCCAATTAAGTTTGTTATCAATAGTAACGCCAAGAAATGTTGTAGAGGATACTTGTTTAATAGCATTATCATTAATTTCAAGTTTTGTCGGTTTGATAAGTTTTCTGTTGGATGTTCTAAATATCATGTATTGGATCTTATCAATGTTTAGAGATAATTTGTTAGCATTTAACCAAGCTACAAGCTTTTTTAGTTCAATATTCAATTTGTTAGCTATATCATCCAATTGATCACCCTGTATAAATACACTAGTGTCATTGGCAAATAATAAGGAGAAAAGAATATCTGAGACATTAGCAGTATCATTGTATAATAGAAACAGCAATGGCCCCAGTATGGAACCTTGAGGCACTCCACAAGTAATAGAGAGTTTAATTGAGCTAGTGTTATTGTAATACACATACTGACTTCTATTAGATAAATAACTTTTAATCCAGTCATTGGCTAAGCCACGTATACCATAACATTGGAGTTTTTGACACAGTATCTCATGGTCAACAGTATCAAATGCTTTAGATAAATCTAAGAACACCCCTAGCACAAATTCTTTGTTTTGTAGTGCTTCAGATATTTTGTCTACAATGGTCATTAGTGCCATGCTAGTGGAGTGATTTTTTCGAAAAACCAAACTGATATTTGTACAGAATGTTATACTTATTAATAAAATTTAACAGCCTGTTATACATTAGTCTTTCCAATATTTTAGAGAAAGTTGGTAATATTGAAATTGGTCGGTAGTTAGAAAATATTTTTTTTCCTTAGCTTTGTAGATAGGTATTACCTTAGCTATTTTTAATTCATCTTGGAATATTCCAGTATTTATAGAGAGATTATATAAATATGTTAATGGTTTAATAAAGCTTTTATATATTTTTTTAATTACTTTACTGGAAATGTCATCCCATCCAGGACTAGATATTTTTAGAGAGTTTACTATTGCTGATACCTCATTTTCAGTTACCAGTTCAAGATATATAGTTTTAGTATTGCTGTTTTTCATGTATGACATAGGGTCTGTTTGGTTCTGTGGAATGTTTTTTGCTAGGTTAGAACCAACATTTATATAGAACTTATTAAAACATTTGCTTATTTGTTTTTGGTCTGATGTTACAACTTTTTTGATGATGAATTTTGTCTGCGTTATACGTTCATGTTTCTTGTTTATTATTTCTTTTAAAAGGGACCAAGACTTTTTAAGGTTATGCTTATTTTCTTCAAAGAGAGTTGCATAATGTTCACGTTCAGATTTCCTTAGTAAGCCATCCAACTTACTTTTGTATACTTTATATTTAGTTTCGTTATATCTTGTGTTTTGTCTCACATATTTAACATAGTCTATTCTTCTTTCTTATTGAGTTTTTTAGCCCATATGTTATCCATGGTTTCCTATTCTTGTAGTTAAGCTTAATTGTTTTATGGGAAAGCAGTCATTGTATTCTCGCAGTAGTGACTTATAGAATACTGAGTAGGTTGTTTGACAATTATTTGTGTATGTCATAATATCCCAGTCAAGATTTTGCATGTTATTATAAAATTTATCTATGTTTGTCTGGGAAAAGTTTCTGTTTGTTGTATATTTAAGATTGTTGGTTAATTTGCAATTATTATCAATGAGAAATATTGGGAAGTGGTCAGATATATCTGTATACATAATGCATGTTTTTATGGTTATTTGTAAAAATGTTATCAATTAATGTTGCCGATTGATTTGTTACTCGTGTTGGCTTATTTATTAAAGGAATATAAGAGTATAAAAACATCAAGTTTAAAAAATTGCATGTTGATGCATGTACTTCATGGTTAAACAGATTAATGTTAAAGTCACCTATGATGTAACATAATTTGTTTTCATTGTTAAGAATATCAAGTATATTAGACATTTCATCAATACATTTGTTTATATCATTGTTTGGCGGTCTGTATATGACACCAACTATAACATCTTTACCATATGAAATACTATCTTTATGAATTTCTATAAACTGACATTCTATGTAATCATTTAATTTAGTAATGTCTAATCTAGTGTGGTATGCAATATTATCTTTAATATAGAGTGCAACACCACCACCTACTTTAGTATGCCTATAAATATGTTCTGCTTTGTATCCTGGTGAATCACAACTGTTGACATTGTAGTCTTGACACCATGTTTTACTAATACCAATAACCGAAAAATTATGATTTAGTACATGGAGATACTGATCTAATTCATGTAGATGTTTGCTAATACTTCGAATATTAGTGTGTAGTAAAGAAAACATTTTGTTCATTGTTGACAGTTGAGAACATTTGTTAATAAAAGTGTATTCAACAAAGTAGTCACAGTTATTTTATACGGCTGAATACACGTTATTAAAATATTGCAAATCCGGATCATTCTTGTACATAGGCAAATTATGGCTATTATTATTCAAATCAAAAGAATTAAGTAGATTATTTTGTAAATCACAAAACGATACATTCGTGACATCAAACCAGTCATCAGAGATGGCATTGAGGAAATCATAGTCATTTTTTAAATTATTAAATGGCAGAATAGAGGAAATGCATTTAATGCAGTGCCAGTTGGTAATTGGCTCCACATCATTAATTTGCAAATAAGGTAAACATTTAGTATGATATACACAAGAACAAATGATACAGGTTAAGGAAGTATGCTTATTAACATACTTTTTACATATACAACACTGTTTTGGCATCATTAAAATATGTTTGAATAAACATGTAAATTGAGTCCATGTAAACACTGGAAAGAAAAAGAAAAAAATTTGCAATTACAAGAACATAGCACTATATCATAGCACTTAGCGAACTTGCTGTATACAATCATAGTTTGGTGTACACAGGTACGGAGCACTGAAACTGGGTATGTAAGTCCATGATGCCTTATTTGGCATTGTCATTCAATTCTTTAAGAGTCTTGATAACGATTACTTTGTTCGCAATGTTCTTTATGAGGATGGTCCCATCTGACAACCAACAGTCATTTATCAACTTCTTCCTTTTTTGCGACCCGGCAGTTGTAGAGCAGTCTGGCCCTGGTCTGCGTTAGGTCCTCATTCAGGAATAGGACTTGAGTCCTGGTGCA
Source organism: Lamellibrachia satsuma (assembly GCA_033239005.1). Lineage (NCBI taxonomy): Eukaryota > Metazoa > Annelida > Polychaeta > Sabellida > Siboglinidae > Lamellibrachia > Lamellibrachia satsuma. The sequence goes on from BSQZ01000139.1 coordinate 419,698, forward strand.
CTGACTCTGTTCATGTGGCTTACTTGCTGTGCCCGTCAGCATGTTTCGATGCTGCTTGATTCAACGGCTCTCTCATCCCATCACAGTCTATGTGGGTTGGGATTTAACACTACCCTGGCTTTGTAGATTCGCCTACAGCTTGCAAATTTGACAAGCACTGGTCTTGATGGCTTGTCCCTGGGTCCGACTCGATGAATTCGGTCAGTCTCCTCCAATCGGAGGGGCAGACTCAGTTTTGGATTCATTTAGCGCATCTATTGTTCGTTTAGTTATGTTCTCGTTTTCGCTTTCTACAAGACCGAAAAGTCTTAGTGAGTTTCTCCTTGAGTATTGTTCGTGGTCATCAAGTGCGACTTCTAGGTCATTGATTCGTTTTGTAAGTGACTCTACTGTTGCATCTTTCTTTTCGATAACACATCTGAGGTACGCGACTTCTTTACGTAGATCAGTTACTACTGCTGCTTGTAGTTTCTCAATGACTTCTTTGCTGCTAAGAGCAGCAAACATTCCACTGATAAAATCTTCCTTGTCAATGGCTATTGAACCACTAGACGACAACATATGTCAGCTTTTATGTGTACTTGTCATGTTGACACCACGTACTGTCTCATGTTTACATTTGATTCATTCTGGAGGGCGTTACGCAATTTGGTAGAAGGACAGTCACACCCCTCAGTTGCAAATGTTCAGGTTGAAGCAGCAGACATCCTGCCTCGCATCTCTCTGACCTGGATTATGCCAATGACATCGCTCTGTTTGCCGACACGATACAAGAAGCAGAACTTTTACTTCATAAAGTGGAAAGTGCTTCCAAATCTACTGGACTATTTCTCAACCCAAGCAAAAGAAAGTACATGCACATCAACCCGTCTACTAATGATAGCGTTCACTCATCAGATGGGAGTCAAATTGAGAAAGTAGAGGATTTTAAATATCTCGGTCCTACACAGACTCACAGTATGACATCCAGTGCAGAAAAGCCCAGGCATGGGCGGCAGTTCACACCCTTGACAAAGTTTGGAGAGCGCCCATCTGCAGACTCACCAAATTGAAGATTTTCAGGATGACGGTTGAACCGAACCTGATATATAGATGCGATTCATGGTCACTAACCCAAATGCACTGGATGGCACCTACCCAAGAATGCTGCAGAAAACTCAAAATGTGTACACATATTTCTAACTCTTTTAAAACGGCTGAACGTGCCATACCCGTCAATATTTACTAATTTCTGCATAAATTACTATGCACACGTGCCTTCCGCCTATTTAAATCATCTAAAAATCCACGGTTACACTGCTAACATGTTCTACCAGCAAACTTGCCGATGTGTCTGCTCAAATCTAGTTATGTCAGATGATATGATTTTTTTTAATTACACATCTAAAATTACTGTGCCGTACATTCATCTGTAACACACCAGGAAGTCTAACTGAGGCATGATCCCAAATAGGGAAGCTTTTTTCTGTGAAAGTGTCCAATTTTACGTCATGTTGCGGCACAATGTATATGTAAACACATCATGGAACATTCCTGCTTGTCACATCATTATTATTTGTTTCACAGCCAAATTAAAACAACGGCCTGCCCATAATAATAGCTGAAAATCAGTCACATAATTTATTATAGGTAAATTTTGACACTTGATAAATCATAGACCATGTACACTAGATTTCTAGAGCATTCCGAACCAATGAAACCTACTTACTGTCTCTTTAAATATACCAACTACTTATTTTCCAATTAATATTAATTTAATTGCTTGATTTTTAACCAAATATGGCACAACTTTGTCTGAAAAGTGACAATTTGTCACATTTAACAGGATTTTGAGTGAATTCCAATGTGTCAGACTCGTTAAATTTTATTGTTTATGTGACTGCTTTCGTGCTTCTACTTGATAGCGTACATGGCGTACTGCTTGATTTGGATATGTCACCATAAAGGGGTGTCACATGACCAGATACCCGTTGCGGCCACATTTGAAAATTCTGATCTACACGATGTTTCCAGTGGCTATGACACAACCAACATACAACTATTCTGTCCAAATTTGTTACACAATATTACCAATGCACTGGGCCACATAACAAATATCACTAATGACTATTCTGTTGCAAAATAGCTACCTGCTCCCTCACAAACTGGTGCCATACCCCCTAATTTTGAGCAAATTTCCATTTTGGCATCCGGTTTGTACCATGCTATTCGTGATTGTTACTGCTGTCTGCCTTTTCCTAGCAAACTATTAACTTTTCCTATCAACATGTGCCTTTGGGAATGGTTATATCTTCTGTAAACCACTTCGTAGTTAGGGTTAGCTAGGGGAGGGATTAGCTGGAGATGGGGTATGCTAGGGATGGAGTTAGCTAGAGATGGGGTTAGCTACGGTTAGGCTTGGATGGCTACCACATTTCCGTTGCTAGGGTGCCTATTTGGGTTCAGCCTACTGTTACGTTTCCTATTGGTGACCATGTTAACGTTTTGCACGATTATAAGAAAACGGGACCATCAAAAATTCTGAAACTTCTTTCCTGTCGTTGTCATCATCTCATTGACATGCTGGTTGAGTTTTGTCAAAATCACATATTTCTAACTCTTTTAAAACGGCTGAATGTGCCATACCCGTCAATATTGACCAATTTTTGCATAAATTACTATGCACACGTGCCTTGTGGCGAAAAAATTGCCAAAAATCCTTCCGCCTATTTAAATCATCTAAAAATCCACGGTTACACTGCTAATATGTTCTACCAGCAAACTTGTCGATGTGTCTGCTCAAATGCAATTATGTCAGATGATGTGATTTTTTTTAAATTACACATATCTAAAATTACTGTGCCCTACATTCGTCTGTAACACACCAGGAAGTCTAACTGAGGCATGATCCCAGAAGGAAATGCTGCGATATACCGATATTATACTGGTAACATATAGGCGTCTGCAATTCACAAAAGTCTGCACGTCGTCACTAGTAGCGACGTCGTGCATCATGCGAGACTCGTACATATCAAAACAAGATGGCAATAAAAATGATTCCAGTTAGAGCTAGTGTATTTTTAAGCAGGTAGTTGTATTCATAGACTGCGTGGTAGCATGTAGGGCATTATGCTATTTGGTTTAAGGGTGTTCTATGACAATAGTAATGCCATTGTTTCTTTTATTTGTTCTAGGAATACTGCTACTGCTTTATGTGTTGAAATGTGGGCTCTATTGAACCCGACGTCCAGGAGGCTCGCATTGGGCGTAGTCAGCCTGGCGTTGGGTTGTGGAGCCCACATTTATTTGTTTTACATTTCTTTAAAAGTGAGCTTACACTTAATCCCCACAATAAACGTCATTCATTTGGCTTTTTCATATGTCTATATCTGTGTTGTGTTGTTGATTGCATAAAAACCCTGTCTTTCATTGTTGCAACACCCAAGTTGCAACCCTCTACTGTCAGGATTACTGGCAATGATCTTTTAGTTTGGTAGGTACATACTATATTTATACATAGATTATTTCTTAAAATCTTAAACTTTATTATTTAGCTGTTTTAATTTTTTCAGTACTTTCAGCACCCAAAATGAGAATGTAGGACAAGTCCTAAGCCCACCATTTTCATTGTGCATAGTTCCTAGTTAGGTAAACAACATATTCAAATTTCAAGATATTGTTCTGTCACATTTAGTTTGGATATTTTTTACCAATTTGGGAAAAAATTAGGAGAATTGTGGTTTTAACTCCAATATAAACAGAACACCATCCTGAATTTTAGAAATAATTTAATTGCTTTCCTTAGTTTTGTGCACCCAATATAGCCCTTTTTTATGCACCCAGTACAGTCCTCACCCTTTCATTTTCAAATTGTGCATTTAATTAAATTCAATATCTTTATTCCAGACACAACATACATACACTGTGCATGCGATCTCAGTTCCATATGTTACTGCAATAAAAGCAGACATTAAAATAATTCATCGTAATGAGCCGCAGTATTATACAGCACTGTAGTTACAATTACAGTTGTTTCTGTCACATTTATAACAGCTTGTTCCAGTGTTTGCGAATTATGGATGAAAAATGTAAGCTAGTGACTAATATATTCTCATAACATAATTAGATGAAGCATCTAGTCTATATAACCTGTACCAACAAATTTCAGATACAAAGTTTGAAAACTTCTAAAGTTAGAGGCACATGAAAACATATACAAATAATGGGTACGATTTTGTGTCTTTACCCCTTGTTCATATTATACTAGGGCATTAGAGACAATTTGCATGTAAATGCTCAGTTTTTTGTAAAAGTGCTCAACTATAGATACCTCGTCATCGGTTAAAATATAAGTAAATTCTGAGACATCAACGTTTTCATCATTGGTCAATTTCACATGGAATGACCCAGGTATATATAATCTAGAACTGTGTATTCAAGTTTTTTTGGCACTTTGGAAAAAAGGAGTAAAATCTGTAAGTAATCTAAGAACAAAAATGTATATTTGAAATATATGTTCAACATGAAGTCATTTGAATAAGGGATCCAAATATGGTGCATTACACAGGCATTGTACCTGCATTTCATATAAAAACTGGAATGTTAACTCCATGGCCACAAAGCATTTTGGCTGTCAAATATAGGCCACGCTCTGCTATGTACCAACATTGGAGATCAGTATATCGTAAATTAAACTAAAGTATACAAAGAAACTTCAAACGTTTCACATACCTAGACATATAGGTGTGTTTTTGAATCAAAAAGACTAATTTGCATTATAACATGTTTTATTGTTGAAGTAAGGGTCTAAAATCACTTGTTGGTTCAATTTTGCACATGAAAACACACAATTTCAATGGTAGAATGTAGAAGAACTAATATACATATGTGGAACTACAGCATATGTTACTATCTACATGCAGTGGAGAATAAGCATGCAAAATTTCTGATATCTAGCACAAAACGTTTTTTAATTATTGGTATTTGAAATAGAACAAGAAATTTTCATGATTTCCAACATTTTTTTTAAACAGGATCCACCAAATTTTAAATGATCATGACTTGTATGGTTATATTGACCTGTGGATTAATTGGTGACATTTTGGTTGAATTAAAAAATATGAATGCAACAAGATTTTCTTAATTTAGTTGATTTCAGATGGAATGTCCCATCAACTATTCACACACTGCATTTTAGGACATCAACGAACTGGATTTGCAAAAGGCTAAATCAGTTGAGGATGCAGCTTTAAGAGCAGCATCCAGTCAATATGTCTAGGGCTAAGTTGATCGTAGAGCAATTTTGGAATTGACCGGGTAGTGTTACAGCATTTGGTTTGCTGCTAGTCTACATGATTTTTTGGAAACCATGCATTAAAAACATCTCTCTATAAAAATAAACAATGTCACAATTAATAGAGTTGAAGCAACTAAATTTACATGTGTATTGGTTGATGACAAACATCATATTTCTGTTTTGAAATCTAAACTTTCAAAGTGTTGTGTGCGGTTATGTACAGAACTAGTTTCTTAATTGACAGACGTGGGAAGCGTATCTTATATTATTCTCTCTTTTTGTCTTACATTATGTATTGTGCTGAAATATGGGAACACATATGCGGCAAACTTAAAATGCTGTCTTGTTACAGAAAAAAGTGGTAATATTAATCTGTAGAGGCTGGACCACACATGTAGATCTTCTAAAATTGCCAGATATGATGAAACCAAAATCTGCTGAAATTGTGTATAAGGCATTAAACAATTAATTGCAAAGCTGCACAAAAGCTTTTCGTTTTGTATGACCTGACAAAATTGTGTTTTTAAACAAAAGTATGCATGCACTAATCTAAAGAAAATGTGAAAATCAACTAACAGTGTAAATTTATGGAATTCCCTTGACAGCTCTTTAGTTCATTGCAAGTTTTAATACTTAAAAAAAAACTACACCACTCACGTATTGCACAGTTATGTAACCAATAAGTAACCCGATTATGGTAAAAAAATTAATTGTATTGTAGTAGAATTTGTCATGTCCTGTTTAAAAAAATCACAAATATACTTATAACTGAATTGTAGAATACACGCTTACACTTGTACTATTTAATGTCACTTATAAGTGACAGGGCAAGCAAAATAAGAATTACGCTTCTTGCCCTTTTTAAACTTGTACTACTTTTGTTTAAAATATGCTTACTGACACTGTTGATGTTATTGAAATAAACTTATTATTACTGCATTCTCATCCCGTCGAGCATTTTTGTAATTCTAATAATGGTCCGTCCCAAGTAAGAATCATTTCCGCTCTTCCCCATTCCCAAAACGCCTCCAAAAATGCATCATTCCATAAGCAGAAACCAAACCAGCACTACAGGACAAGCCATATTATCGCTCAACTTTGTGGACGGTGTTTGACATATGTTAGGCCTATCATCCATAATTTATAGATAACTATCCACAGTCGCATAGTCGACAAAGGTGATATTCTACAAACTTAAACTTTGCATAAATTATTACGGTTTTATGTCATTCTTATCTAAAAAAATTCTATCCCAAGGCCAAGGGCCAGGCCAAGATTCGAATCAAGGCTCAAGCCAAGCCCAAGGCGAAGTGCGATAAAGCAAGGGCAAAACGTTCATCACATCACGCCACAACATCTTCGAGGTACACCTGTAATCATCCATCCGTTGTTAATATGAAATCTGTCCTCAATAGAAATTGAAATGAAATTATAATTTTAAACACTTACAATTTTACGCGTGTCGAAGAAAGACGTAAACAATTGACAGATAAGTAGTGAGGCACCCTCCAGAGGGCACCACCTACACAATGAGCCAGTGGTGGGCGAAGACCACAGTAATTTTTCCGTATTATTTTTCTTCAGTTTCTTTGTAGTCAGAGAACGGACGCCGGTAATTGTATTAATTTTATCATTTAAGCATGCATATTATGCCACCTACAAAAGCTAGCATTTCATATGATAAATTTCATAAGTAAAAAAGTATATTTCCATGTAAGTGTACAACCCTAGTATTATGTATACATTTCATACTCTATATAATATGGTTATTTTATTTCATAGTTAAATATATATTTTTTGCCAACTGCTTAGGATGAATTGATATCATAGAAAGAAGAACAAACAAATAGAGAGACAGGACATCCTACAACGTTTGATGACGTCCTCTCCCTGCCAAGCTAGAGTTGCTCAAAGAATCGAGTAGTGGTCAGTTGTTGTTTGTCTGGAATTACAAAAAGAAACCACGAACGAGCTGTCTCATGTGTTGTTGTCGTGCGTCGATCAAGCATGAGCCGGTTTGGTAGATATGCTGAGTATGTGTCTTTGCTAAATTGCGCGAGCATGGCATGCATATTCAGTTTGTCTGTGCCAGTTACGAGAAACTAATAGTTTTCGCACTCACATTGCGCATTTATTGGTAACTATATGTGGTAATGAGACAACTCTGCTGTCAGTGTTGATATGAGTTGCCACAGGCATTATTTATATCAATACACTATACAAGCACGATCGTATAAACGCACGCACGCACGCACGCACGCACGCACGCACGCACGCATACACCACTTATACAAACAGTGCCGACTTATCCCCTGTAAAAAATTCCACAAATACTGAAATAACAGGGTATCTTAGAACGCCATCAATACATATATGTGATGCCCCCTTTTCTCTATATAGCACAACTATATAATTATGATCTAACAAAACATGAAATTAATGTGAAGTTCCAATTGATCAAACTGCATAATGTGTAGCATAAAAGTGGATCAAAGTTTGCCGACATTGGAATTTTGAAGACACATACGCATACTCATACTGGTGAGAAACCCTTCAAGTGTTACACATGTGGATCACAGTTTGTCCACCGTGGACAATTGAAAAGACATAGTCGCACTCACACTGTTGTGCTGATTTTGGGAAAGCATCAGAACGGATAAGACTGATTTTATCCTTGAAATGACAAGAGAACGAGTCACACAGAGACTTGATTGAAACATGATTAGGTAGAGATGGAACAGGCCGCCTGTGTACAATTTGATTAATGCAGTTCCATAGTTGACGTGGACTATCAGAGTTATTTGAGACCATATTTGTGTAATAATCCGGTTTAGCTTTGGCCATTTGCCTGTTGCAGTAGTGACACTGTTTCGAATAACGCGAAGTGTCCCAAGACGAGCGTGATTTTCGCCATACGCGCTCAAGATAACGACGGCGCCTTTTAGATGGTAGAATTTCGGGAGTCGTCCATAGAGCGGGTGGCTTTTGTGACACTGATTTGGATCTCACAGGTGCATGTTTGTTAAGTAAAGCCTTGAGTATTTGATAGTACTGTCCACACAAATCGGAGAGGTGTCCCTTTGGATCTCTGATTAGGTCGGATTTAAGGATGCCAGCCTTTAAAGCCGCAGTGTTAATCTTACGAATACGTCTGCAAAACACATTGTGTTTTCACTCTATTTGAGTTCTGGAAACGTTAACATCGACAATGACGGTGTGGTGGTCTGATAAATCATCCGAAACTGTGGGTGTTTGGATATTGTAACAATTTGAACGAGTTATCAAGAGGTCGAGCCAGTAGCCATGTATGTGTGTCGAAAAGGTAACATGTTGTTTCAAATCAAAATATACTAGGATGTCATTAAAGCTAGTTGTTATTTCTGAAGGTATGTCCAAATGAAGAATAAAATCACCAAAAATAAAAGTAGCTAAATTTTCCAATAGATCCTGGAATTCTTCAAGGAAATTGGATGAATATCCCGGAGGGCGATAAACACAGACTGAATAAGCGGAGAAAGAAGAATCTGAATTTTTAACACATATGAATTCAAAACTAGAGTATTCAGAGTTCGAATGTAAATTAAATTACATTTCTACTACATTAGCCGTACACAGTATGTGTACATGCGTACACATACTGCGGATAAAACCTTAAAATGTGACATCTAGTTGGCATGGTTTATAAACTATAAATAGTACAAATTTGACCCTCTGAAGAGTCACTTGCGCACTTACACGGGGAGAAACCGTATTGTGTGATACTTGTGAAAAGCAGTAATTTGAATATTCACTCTCACAGAATCAAAACACACAGATCTGGCGAGTGGTGATCGGTGTGCTCAGAGTACTGCTTTAAAGGGGACGTACAACGACGTGCTTTGCTTAATACAGGGTTTCATCATCATTAATTACCCTTGAAACGTTGGGACACCACGGGTGACCTCGCAACCAGCTGTTTCCACTTCTGTCTGTCGTCTGCAGCCCTTTGTGTCTGAAAAGGCCTGTCCACTCTCTCATGTTGTCCTCCCACCGCTTCGACTGTCTTCCTCGTCTTCTTGCTCCCCTAACGGTGCATTGCACGAAGGTCTTTGTCAGGCTGGATGTTCGTGAGACGTGCCCATACCATTTCAGCTCCCGTCTCTTTACCGTGGTCAGGACCTCTTCGGATGCTACATGGTCTTTGTATGAAATGCTATCCTTCGATAGCACCTCAATTCCATGGCTTGTAATCTTCTTTGCAGTTCAGCTGAAAAAGTCCATGCGCGTAGACATATCGAAATGGCAAGTGATCGCATCATTCTGATCTTGGATCGAAGGGTGGTTTTTTTTATCTTTCCATATTGGTTTCAGCATTGTCAACGTTGCTGTTGTCTGGGAAATCCTTGAAATTATATAAGCTTTGGAGCCCACGTTGGTGACAACTGGTACTTGAAGTTGGACACTGTTTCTAATATTAGTACACTCACGTTGATCTTCTTGTTGATTCCATTGATATCATTGTTTATTAGCTTGGTTTTTTCAGCACTAATTTCCATTCCATAGCACGCGGATGCTTTATCGAGGTGGCTCACTAGGTTGACCAGCTCCTGTTCATCCCCTGCTAAGCCATCGATATGTTCATCCCCTGCTAAGCCATCGATATCATCTGCAAAGCAAAAATGTGTTACTGTCCTGTCTACGTGATCTCCAAGGGCATCATTCATAATCCTCTCCAAAAGTATGTTAAATAGAGTGGGTGACAGCCGACAGCCCTGGCGGACTCCTGTGGTGGTGCGAAACAAGGGTGCCATTCATGAAGACTGCGCTGGTGGCCTTGTCATAAGGATGTTCTATGACTCGAAAAAGGTTGACATCAATGTTGTATTTCCTCGTGGTTGCCCATAAGGCTGCCTACCATATCTTGTCAAATGCCTTTTTGAAGTCAATAAAAACATGGTAGAGATCTTGTTGGTTTTGCAAGTGCCTTTCACATAGGATTCTAAGGTTGAACATTTGCGCTGTAGTACTGCGTACTGCTCGAAAGCCGGCCTGTTCTTCAGCGATGATGTTCTCCGCTTGTGGCATGACATGACACAATTGTATGTTGCCTTTTTTGGAAGAGTGATGACCATTGATTGGGTTCATGGGATTGGCCAATCTCCTGTCTGCCAGATGTTATTGCTGCGAAGATGTTAGTCACAGCTTCTCCCTCAGCTTGTATTAATTCAGCTGGTATGTTGTCAACATCACATATTTAGAAACAATGGTAAGACTTTGAGGATGCATACAAAGAAACAGCTCAATAAGTACTGGGGTACAAAAAGAAAGGGCAAAAACCATGGATCAGCAAGGAGTCGTGGGAGTTAGTAGAAGAGAGAAAACGACTGAAGAACAACATTGAGCAGACAAAGTCAGACAGGATTAAGTAGAATTACATGGATAAATATAGGTGAAAAGACAAAGAAGTGAAGAAGAGCATGAGACAAGACAAGAGGAAGTGGGTCGACCACCTTGCCATGGAAGCAGAGGAAGCAGCACGTAACGGAAGAATGAAAGAAGTGTATGATATTACAAAAACCCTCAGTAATGACAAACATAAGACAACAAATGCAGTGAAAGACAAATGTGGAAATTTAATAACAGAAGGATTGGACAGAAGGAAGCGATGGAAAGAACACTTTGAGGAAATACTTAATAGACCTATACCTGATGACCCTGTAACAGATGTGGAGATAGATCCGATCATAAATGAAATCAGCACTGACCCAATAACAAAGGCAGAAATTAGAACAGCGCTAAGGAAGATGAAAAATGGGAAAGCAGGGGGCAAGGACGAAATTACAGCAGAATTATTAAAAGCAGACATGAATACAACAGAGAAATGGCTTGTCAAATTATTCAGAACATTTTGGGAACAAGAGAAAGCGCCAAAAACGTGGAAGCAGGGACTGAGCATTAAAATACAGAAGAAAGGTGACCTGACAGAGTGCGGGAATTGGAGAGGAATTACTTTGACATCTGTTCCTAGTAAAGTATTCGGAAGAGTACTCATTGACAGAATAAGAGATGGAGTTAACAGCAAGTTGAGAGACGAACAAGCAGGTTTCAGAAGTGGGAGAGGCACAGTAGAACATATATTTATTTTACGAAATATTATAGAACAGGTAGTGGAATGGCAGGCAACTCTATACATCACATTTGTGGATTTTGAAAAAAGCATTTGACTCAGTGCACCGAGAGAGTCTATGGAAAATTATGGAGAGCTATGGAATTCCATGCAAGATAATCCACATGGTATAGATGTTATACGAAGATAGTGAATGTGCAGTGTTAGACGAAGGTGAGGAATCTGAGTTGTTCAATGTCAAAACTGGAGTTAAACAAGGAGATGTAATGTCTGGATTTATCTTCTTGATAGTAGTGGACTGGATAATGAGAAACACAACAGCAGGAAACAAAACAGGGATAAGATGGAACTTCACGTCAAAACTAGAGGACCTGGACTTTGCCGACGACATAGCACTCATGTCATCATGCTACACACACATGCAAACAAAGACAAGACAACTGAATCAATTTGCAGCAAGGAGAGGACTAAGAATAAATAAAAAGAAAACTCAAATATTGAGGATAAACAGCAAGTGCGAAAACAGAATACTAATCGATGATCAAGAGCTAAAGGAAGTGGACAAGTATAACTACCTGGGTGCTAACGTCAGTAAGCAAGGAGGAGGCGGCGATGACATTGTTAACAGAATTCGTAAACCTAGGGTATCCTTCATGAAACTAAAGCAAATGTGGAGTTCAACTATATATATACATTGAGATATAAATTGAGGCTTTTTAACACACTTGTTAAACCAGTGTTGTTATATGGAAGTGAAACATGGAAAATTAACGAAGGAGACAACAGAAAGTCAGATAATTGTTTTTTCAAGTGCTTAAGACGAATCCTACAAATTCGATGGCCATACGTTGTATCAAATCGAGATATTCTCGCAAAAACAAAATTGAAGACAATCAGCACTGAGGTCAAGTTAAGAAGATGGATGTGGGTATGACATATCCTACGAATGGACAAGAACAGCAAATGTGAGACGGCATTGACCTGGACGCCTGAAAGTAGAAGAAAGGTTGGTCGACCAAAGACAACGTGGCGATCAACTATTGAAAATGAAAGACGCATACTGGGGTGGAACAGCTGGAACGAAGCCTGACGTGTAGCAGCTGACAGAGCGAGCTGGAGGAGATGCACTGGAGGAGATGCACTGGGCCCGAAGAGGATAGGTGAGGTGAGGTGATGTTGTAAACTCCAGCTGATTTCACTTTCTTCAAGGATTTAGCTGCAGCCTCCACTTCTTCACGAAGAATTGGGAAGTTATCCTCTTCGGTGTTCATAGGGCAACCGCCGCACAGTACTCTGTCCATCGATTGATATAATCTCTATTTCCTCTGCGATGTTTTCTTCCTCTAGGATGGCAAGAGTTGCACATTTTCCACCTATCATTGCTTGGAATGCTTCTATAATTTTAGGGGCTTTCAGATTCTCAAGGTCGAACTTCATGCCTGTTTGCTTTGGTTTGAAGGCCTTTTCAGACGGAGACTGAAATTCGTCATCACCACGTCATGATCACTTCCTACGTCTGCGCCTGGAAAGCTCCGAGTCATCATTTCGTTGGTGGTTGCTTTGTAAGTCGGCCCGCAGATGTCTTGCCAGTTCTCTTGTGTGTTCTTGTCAACCTTTGTCTTCCAATCTCCCTGCACAATTAAGATATCCTTCTTGGAAGCCTAGTCAACGATTCTCTGCAGGTGGATGTAGAAATCTTCTATTTGGTCATCGCTATATTCAGTTGTTGGAGCGTAAACTTGTATTACCGTGATACTGAATGAGTCTGCCCTTAGGCGGATGGAAGTGAGTAAGTTGGAGACTGGGTGACATCCTGTGACAGATTTCGTGATGTCTTTGTGAACAAGAAAACAACCAACGCCGTATTCATGCTTGTTCTCTTCACCACTGTAACACAGCTAACACGATGTTGATGTTAAAGGTGCCTCCACAATTAATTTAGTCCATCGCGAATCAGGTTTGTTAATGTAGTGTAATAGTGATATGCGAAGTCGGTTTAATACCAAAGAAAAACAGTGTCGAAAGAATTGGACTTCTTGTGATCTGATATCCTAAAATGTTACAACACATTCTTACGGGAATCAAACCCGTGGCTAAAATGTTAACGTTTGGAAAGCCGACCACCACGTCATCTCGGCCACGGAGGCTACTGCCAACACTGTTATGGCTGTCAAGCTTCACACTATTTACAGGTCGTTCAATTAATTGAGTTCCGTCTAACACTCTCAGCGTTCTTATTCGAGAATCGACTGGTCCTGGGAGGCAGTCAGTATAACTAGTACACATTAAACAACGTTCTGCGTATACGCTAGTCCCAATGAACTGTACTATTCATCATTATACAACAAAACTATGTTAGCTATCACACATTTTGAATAATTTAAGTTTTCCGACAAAATCCATGTCCCATGATTCCTTTTTATCTACGTCACAACTACTTAAATACGACGCCTAAAGAGTTAACATCTCTACGTAGTCTCACAGTCACGTGATCCTCATATTTGAACATCCAAAACGACTGCGACATTTTTCACTGCGATTCGCATCCGATACTCGACGTTTGTGGACAGGAGACAGATGAGTACATTTATTACATGTCATCAACGACCGGTCCGCACGTCGTGAAATCGAGAGATCGAGAAACAAAACGAGTAGTAAACTCGTGAGAAACGCGTGTTAGCTGATCGTCCTCAAACAGCGCAGACCAGCCATTTTCATAATAAAGACAATATTGCTCATGAATTGAACGGCGTGTCATTAACTCCACAGTCATCTACGTCAGTTTTATCATAACGAAGATGACATCATGTGTGACGTAGATGACAAACTTAGCTGTAACTAAGATATAACAAAGATTTAACAAAGACGGCATATGCCCAAACCTCATAATTAACATCTTTGACGAAGTGAAGGAATCGTTGACCAGGTTATTAATTTTCAAACCTCCTTCTTAATTTAATTATTACATAATGTATTATCTCTACTGAGAGACAACCGGTCAAGGGGTGGACGGGAGAGAGAGAAAGGATAGGGAAGGGGAGGGACCGAGGGAGGGATTGATAGAGGGAGGGAGGGAGAGAGAGAGAGAGAGAGAGAGAGAGAGAGAGAGAGAGAGAGAGAGAGAGAGAGAGAGAGAGAGAGAGAGAGAGAGAGAGAGAGAGAGAGAGAGAGAGAGAGAGAGAGAGAGAGAGAGAGAGAGAGAGAGAGAGAGAGAGAGAGAGAGAGAGAGAGAGAGAGAGAGAGAGAGAGAGAGAGAGAGAGAGAGAGCGCGCGCGCACCACGGGTGATAGACGGACTTAAACCTCTCTTTTTGGACGTTCCTCTTCCTAATGTTACTTACTTTTCTTGATGTGAATCATGGGTACTTTTCCATGACTTAATCCAATATTGACCAAGGCCAAGGTCAAATAGAGCCCATCAATCCAGGTAAAGATCTCCTCGAGAAATGATGTGTGGTGGTCTATGATGGTGTTCCGTATTCAGGAATGGTAACGGATTACAACGACGAATCTGTTGAGAAATCACTGAGCCGCATTGCCGTTCTACACAATATATTCTTCTGGCCCATGCGAAATGACGTATGACTACGAATATGTCGTGTCATTGATTCCTCCGCGCAAAGTAACCCACAGTAACCCATCGACCTGTTGAGATCGACAAAGCCTACTGGACTGCGAAATGTGCAAAGCCAGAACTATAGAGACCGCCATACTGATTCTTCAGTTGTCAACATGTTGCCGGCTACTTTATCAGTGTCACTGCCGGGGGCTTGTGTCTAGTGGAGACCGGTGCTAGTTGCACACAGGGGCATATTGTCAAAGAGTCGTTTTTACAAAATCATAGCACACATATGGAAATACCAGCAACATTAGTTGGTTGGATGTCCAACAGCAGACTGTCCAAAAATCTGGAGTTAACACAGAAGTAACATGGTGTGGACAAAAATGAATTTTTAACCATCTAAAACTGTTTTGGGTATGTCCACATAATATCATCACACGCAACCACTTTATAGGTTTCGTGAATTAAACATGAAAATGTGTACTATATTATAAGGGGTTATGCCAAGTAGAAGTTAAGCTGAAATTCAGCATTAAATTTGTTATCGTCCAAGTGCGTTCAACTGCTAAAGTTGTGTTTGGGGCAAGTTGTTACAATTGTATTGGGGCAAGTTGTTACAATTGTATTGGGGCAAGTTATTACAACTGTAACAACGTTCGGGCGGCTAATACCGATGGCTCAGTTAGCGAGTTTTTTTTTGGCAATGATTGAAAAACACAATTTATTTAACCACAACGTGTGCACGCATTATTTCTCTTGTGAAGCCTAGCGTATTGGTGTATAACCAGTACTCTATATGCTAGCAACGCTAAATAAAATTATAACATCCGAGAAGGGCGGGCTGCACATGATTAAAAATGTTTGGGTTCTCGATAAGCCAACGGCTTACTTGTTCACTTGCCATCTGGGTGTTTTGCCATGGATGGCAATTTTGTTAAATCTTGCTAATTTTGTGGCACAACACTATTTGAGCAGTTAATGTATTGCACGATTCATTGAAATGTGGATGTTCGTGCGTGCGTGCGCGATTGCGTACGTACGTGTGTGCATCAGTAAACATCGCATTATATATGTGTGTGTGTGTGTGTGTGTGTGTGCGTGCGTGCGTGCGTGTGCGTGCGTGCGTGCGTGCGTGCGTGCGTGTTCTGGTGTCATATGAAGATGCACGGTGTTTATCTTTCAGAAAGAAAACTGCAACAGTTCATTCGCCTATGACTTGTGTATGGCAATCTGACGCACAGTCACTAGAGCGGACTATACTAGTTCTCACGTTTAACACCGGCAGTTGTGTATGTTAACACTGGTACACTTTCAGTCGGCGTCTTCTCCATTAGTGGACTCGCGGGCTGTCCTTGGATTCTCTCAACTTTCTTTGGCCACACATGCACAATCTTGAGTACGCCCTTGTTGGTTTTCCTCAAACTGTCATCTGGATGGACCAGGGAGAATGACACTGTTGATAACTCCTAGCTGAGGACTTCTCTCAGATTGAGTCCGACGAAGAGTTGATCGTCAGCAATAAGAGTGATGACTTTCTCATCAGCCAATATCACTGTTTTCTTTATGACTATGACAAATGTTCTAATCTTCAGATTTGGTAGGGAATCCCAAAATATCACTTCGTTGGTATTCAGTCTCTGTTCCACAAATATTGTCATCTGAGCAATGCCGATCTCGCAGGAGTTGAATAGGCGTTCTGCAGCATCTGAGGGTATCCTTATTCATGTGGCAATGTTGACCAGGGCGAAATGCCATCATCATCCTCGTCCAGGGAGAAGGGATCGATCGTAGGCTCCGATGTAAATGACAGTCAGCAACCGAACATCACCTTCATCTCTCTCCACCTCTTTGTTGCAGCTTCTCTGTTAACATTGGAACCAATACAATCTATACTACGATCAATACATTTGTACTATGGACAAATAGTCACTCCGGTAGGTAAACAGCTGGGACCTGCCATGTTCCTATGTTATGAACCTTGTGGACTATGGACAAATAGTCACTCCGAGAGGTAAACAGCTGGGACCTGCCATGTTCCTCTGTTATGAACCTTGTGGACTATGGACAAATAGTCACTCCGGTAGGTAAACAGCTGGGACCTGCCATGTTCCTCTGTTATGAACCTTGTGGACTTTGGACAAATAGTCACTCCGGTAGGTAAACAGCTGGGACCTGCCATGTTCCTCTGTTATGAACCTTGTGGACTATGGACAAATAGTCACTCCGATAGGTAAACAGCTGGGACCTGCCATGTTCCTCTGTTATGAACCTTGTGGACTATGGACAAATAGTCACTCCGGTAGGTAAACAGCTGGGACCTGCCATGTTCCTCTGTTATGAACCTTGTGGACTTTGGACAAATAGTCACTCCGGTAGGTAAACAGCTGGGACCTGCCATGTTCCTCCGTTATGAACCTTGTGGACTATGGACAAATAGTCACTCCGGTAGGTAAACAGCTGGGACCTGCCATGTTCCTCTGTTATGAACCTTGTGGACTATGGACAAATAGTCACTCCGGTAGGTAAACAGCTGGGACCTGCCATGTTCCTCCGTTATGAACCTTGTGGACTATGGACAAATAGTCACTCCGGTAGGTAAACAGCTGGGACCTGCCATGTTCCTCCGTTATGAACCTTGTGGACTATGGACAAATAGTCACTCCGGTAGGTAAACAGCTGGGACCTGCCATGTTCCTCTGTTATGAACCTTGTGGACTATGGACAAATAGTCACTCCGGTAGGTAAACAGCTGGGACCTGCCATGTTCCTCTGTTATGAACCTTGTGGACTCTGAATCTAATGTGGTGATGGCGATCGCACATCCTAAGCAAGGTGTTCTGGATATCTTTCCCTTCTTTCAGAGCTAATTTGCATGCAATAACTTGCTCTATAACAGCATGTTCGTCCACATCACTGCCATTCTGCATAGAGAGCCACTGCACGAAGACACTGCAGATGAAACATGACTTCAATGACTATCTTGTGGGCCCTCACTCCACAATAGTAGGACTACCCTTTCAGAAGGGTCGAGGTTGTCGAACTGCCATACATGCCAGATTGTATCAGCAGATCTTCGATGCCTGACATCTGGCACTTCTTTCCCAGAACAGCCATATAATTCATTGTAAATCGGAAGCCTCCCATGCGTATCACTATGTCTTCAAACTCTTTTTGTAGTCGCTACTGAATCTCTTTGGCCTTCACACAGATAGCAAGGTCAAATGTAATGACATTATCATTCTGGCCAAGGCGTGCCATCATGGATTGCACATTCTTCATGACTGTGTAGACAGTTCTGACCTATGTTGGAGACCCATCGATTACAGGGCAGTAACCGATATTTGTGAGAAACGGAACACACGGGTGAACCACAGCAGTGAAACCACTCCAACCGGGCCATTTTTTTATTTTTTGTGGGGAAGAGTTCCACATCAAACAACTTCATTGGTATCATCCTGACCAATGCCTAAACAAAAAGAAAAACGGTCATACTACTACTACTAATAATAATAATATATTTTACTTGGCATTGTGTCAGATAAAATTCGTGGAGATTCACAACATATTAAAATACATAAAATAGTGTAGAATTGCAAAATCAACAAATAAATGTATTTAAAATACTATTTGATTTGTTTGTGATTTTTACCTGCAGTGGTTGTATAGCCCAATGAAAATTTGCATTTTTGCAAATATGTGGGCAGGTGATTATAACCCGAAGCCAATGGTGTCTAAATATTGAAAATTAGTTAAGTCTGGACAAAAATATTCACTTCTACGTTGCCGCCTCCGTCTAAGTTTTAGCGGCTCGCATTGGCGGACCCTAGGCATGTATAGTGAGTGGCCTGTCGAATTTTAATGGTACCACCATTTGAAGCCACATACTACCTGGAGGTGTTCCATAGGGTTTATTCTACCACCCTGTCAAATGAAACCTTTTCTGAAAGGGTTGTTGAACGATTTGCCTTATTTGGCAAATGGATCCTGGACTATAACTACAGTATGGACAATCAATGGTATGGTACATTTTATTAACACGAATAATACATTTAATGTATACGTTGACAGAAATAATGCATCTAAGATGCTTTTCACAAAAGTTCGCAAGAAGTAACTTCACTGAAATTGTAACAATTAGCGCCGTTTTCCCCTATATCAGCACCCCTGGCAGATCTACCTGTTGAAACGCAGATTTTTCAGTGGCTGTGTTAACTAATACTATTTCTCGCATGAATCTACAGGGCTTACGTGCTTACTTTGGTTGTGGACCCGTCGTCGGTAGTCAGACGGATAATTCTGGGAATTAAAACGCTCTTTAAGTTTGGGCACGGGCGCGGGTGCGGGCGCGAGCGCGGGCGCGGGCGCGGGCGCGGGCGCGGGCGCGGGCGCGGGCGCGGGCGCGGGCGCGGGCGCGGGCGCGGGCGCGGGCGCGGGCGCGGGCGCGGGCGCGGGCGCGGGCGCGGGCGCGGGCGCGGGCGCGGGCGCGGGCGCGGGCGCGGGCGCGGGCGCGGGCGCGGGCGCGGGCGCGGGCGCGGCGCGGGCGCGGGCGCGGGCGCGGGCGCGAGCGCGGGCGCGATTAGACTCTCTGCCTCTGGTTCCCATCAAAAGTCGACCGAGACAGCTAGTGGAATGAAGTACAAATAAGTTGGCGCACTTTCGTACAGTGTGCATAGGACATCTGCCATGTGACGTGGTAACAATTTACGATAGCACTGGCTCGCGAGGACGACTAAGCCCAACTCGGAAACGGTGGCGCCACAACAGAGCCTGGATAATCGATGTTAACAGATCAGTGAAGTATCGCCCTCTAGGGACTAGCTCACCACTCAATCTGCGCTCTAGTTCCATCCTTCTCCGACAGGTTAAAAGGGAAATGCACAAGCATAAATAATAATACTTATTTAGTTCAGACATGGCTTACATTGAAGTATATATTTCCTCCAGCAAACACCTTAATGACAGCATCATACAAATTATCAATGTCAGTATCATATGGTTGGCTTGCAGACAGTTTCAATAAGAGTGGGGAATTTAAAAGCAGAACAAACCGATACATATTTTCTATTTCTACTAATGAGACAAGTTACAGGTGTGCGCCAAAGCCAAGCTTAAGCCGTGTGTCGGAAACTCGGCCAGCTTCCAAGTTCGTTAAATGGTCGTTATTGATTGCACAGGTGCGCTCTATGCACGCGCCGTCGATCTCGCGTGGTATCGCGTTGTTTGTCTCGCATGACCGCACACGACCAACACCCTCCTCAAGGCTCGAAAATGGCAAGCTGCGTTTGTGATGTCGCGTTTGCGATTTTGGTCCTGTCGAGCGTATTTTTTGTTGACGTGATTGTCACCACAGCCACAGGTAGGGGCGTCGATTAAATGTCCACATCGAACGGGTGTTGACAAAATTGCCGATCCGCCAAATCAAATATAATTATATAACGGAGATGAAACTCGAACGACTACCGCTGCCGCTGGGCCTGGTACCTAGAGTAGACATAGTGCAGGCTTGAAGTTGATGGTAGAGCAACTATGTCTGTATAGTCTAGATGATCACATTTATATAATCTGTCATATATGTTATAGAAGACATTGCAACAACCATCTTTATGATTAAGCTAGAAAGGTTGTTTGATGATAGGTATAATTAACCAGGTTGGCCCAAATAAACCAAGTGATCAGTCAACTTGTGACACTGTCATTGACACGTCAAACGGTAAATGATACCTGAGGCTAAAGCGAAATAGTTCTGCCTTCCGGGATCGATTATCGTAGTGCGCACCTGCTTACACCTTAGGCCAAGGATATTACCTAAATTATACCTTATGACGATTCTGATCGCAGGATCCATATGGTTCCTCTATGATCAGATCTTCATCTTCAGAATTAAATATTTTATATCATAATTTCCGGTTCCAGTAGTTATTGTTAAAGGAGATTCATAGTCATATATTATTGCCTGGGTAGACCAGAATTTGTCTACTCTTGAGTGCCGAATAAGCGTCCCTATACGCGTATTTATTTGATGAAAAATGACACCCTATACGCACCTTATTTGGCACTTTACTATTATTAAATTTAAACATTTGTGCCAGCCTATATTCGTGGCAAATAATGCAGGGCATAATTTTTAGGAGGGCAATCCCTCTCACTCCCCATAGCTAGCGCTAATCATTCATCCATGGAGCGGTTTACCGCTCGCGCTAAAATCACTGGCTCCCAACTAGAGTTGCATGTGGCTCCCTCTGACGGCTTTCATCCTTTCGAACGACAGTCGTGAATTTAACGGGATCCCGTGCTTCTGAGGATCCTAGATGAATCCGTCAGAATCCTTAGTTCTCGGGAGCACGACATGGTATATTATTAGTTTAAACGCCTTTATCATTGTGTAAACCGACCGTAAATGGCCGCCGTGCACAGCTCCTCAAACCGGTCGTAACCGGCTGGCGGCGGTTTCCCCTGAAACGGGCTTGCGTATTCAGTTCAATAAAACTTTAATGTCCATTTAAAAATGGAAAATTCCCCGTTTTTTCACAGATATAAAATGCGGTTACTATATCTGCGGTGACACGAATATGCACAAAGTTTATACATATTCGGCAGAAGAAAAAAACAAAATACAGGCGATCCGCGTAGTTTTCTAGGGACGCCTTGGCCTTGCCCTTGGGCTTGGCTTCGCGTCGAGTAACACAATTGCTTCGGCGCTAAAAAGACAAGTATACTAGTGATTTTTTTGCACTGTACTACTATTTGTTTTGAACAATTTGCATTTGTCTGGGTGGAATTTTAATAACCATTTGTTGCTCCGTTGTTCTAGGATTCTTAGATCTTGTTGCAGTATATCCTGGTCATTTTGGTTTGTTATGGCTCTAAATATCTTATTGTCATCAGCAAATAGAAATGTATTAGATTTAGTTAAATCTGGCAGGTCGTTTATGCATAAAACAAACAATAAGGGTCCTAGACCTAGGACAGATCCCTGCGGTATCCCTGACATTACTTTATGCCAGTTTGATTCTTTTCCATTTACTGCTACCTTTTGTCGTCTATTTGTGATGGATGCCTCTATCCAGTTAATTAATTTGTTCCTAATGTTAAAACTTTTTTATTTATTTATTAGTCTCTTATGTGGCACAGTATCGAAAGCCTTATGAAAATCCATATAAATAACATCTGTGTAATTACCCTTATCTATTTCTGAGATTCATTCATCTAGTATTTTAATTAGTTGGAAAACTGTTGATCTGCCAGAGATAAACCATATTGTTTTTGACTGAACAGACCATTATCTTTCATGTAACTGATAATGTGATTTCTAATAATTTTTACAAACTACGCTTATTAGGCTTATTGGACGGTAATTGCAGGCTAATTTCTTGTTTCCTTTTTTATGTATTGCTGATATTTTGGCATCTTTCCATTCATCAGGAATACTTGAAGTTTTTATCGACATTTCAAATATTTTCAGTAATGGGCGAAAGATATTCTCTGCCAACTCCATTAGTAATCTGGCACCTATTTCATCAGGGCCAGGCGATTTGCTTATATTAAGTTTTTTTAACGTCAATAATATTATGTTTTCGGTTACTTTTAGCTCATCCATCGCAAATTTATTGTTTACTTTGGGCGTAGTTGGGATAGACCCTGTCTGTCAGTAGTGAATACATTGGAGAAGTAGTCGGCAAGAATATTTGCTTTTTCTTCATCTTCAATTGTTGTTTGTGATTTTGGATTTGTGTGATCTATATTCAGTTCCCCAATTCCTTGTTTAACTGTAGTTTTTGATTTATAATAGTTCCAGAAGACTTTACATTTTTGGGGGGTTTGAGTGGCTAAGTTTCGTTCAAACTCCTTTTGGAGCTTTCTGGTTAAAGCTCGTATTTTATTCCTGCTTTTACAATACTCTAGATATTTCTTCCCTTCCCTTGTTTCAATGTATCCTTTATCCATAGTCTATTTTTATGTCTAATTAGTTTTCTGGTGTTTGCGTTCAGGGGGAAGTTTCCCTGTCTGTAATTTGAAACTTCTTTTTGAGGTACATATTTATTCCTAATAAATTTAGTACTGTTTTAAGGATTTCCCATTGGTCATTAACAATGTCTTTACAGTCTTTAAATATCTCTTCCCAATCTATATTTGAAAAATCATTCCTCATTCCTTCATAATTTGCCTTATTAAACAGCTTCCTTTTTTAGCGTTTATTTGTAATAACTTTGCACAAAATATTGAATGTAATGACACAGTGGTCACTTTTACCTAGAGGACTAAGGTACTCTATTTCCCCTATGCTGTCTTCTTCATTTGATAAGATCATATCTAAAAGGTTTGTGTTAGTTGTGCCTCGTCCTCTGGTGGGTTTTGAGACATGTTGAAACATGAATGTGTCTCAAAGGCATTCTACAAATTTTAAGTTTAGCTTGCTGGGGTTAATTGATTTGGTCATCCAATGTTTCCAGTTAATATCTGGGAGATTGAAATCTGTAATTGCAATGTGTGAATATATAAGTCCTGATGTTGATCTATTCATATTAAAAAGTTCTATGTTATTTTCTTCTGAACCCCCATCACTCCTATATATGCATCCAAAAAGAAGTTTGGTTTTATTTTTAAGTTTAATTTCTATAAATAAGCATTCCTTGAAAGTTGAGACCAGGTTTATAATTTCTGCATATAGGGAATTTAAGACATATATTTTAATACCATCTACCTTCATTATTTTCTATATTTTTTTAGAACAACGTATAGCCTCCTAAGGAAAATTCTGGTATGGTTACAGTACATTTGGCATTTTTTGGTTTTACCTCATTAATTGCTATTATGTGGGGTTTTAGTTCTTTAATTTTTTGTTCAAATTCATTTTGCTTGTTCCTTAGTTGGTCATCATTGGTATAAAAACACAGAATGTTGCCTATGTCATGAAGATTATCTTTATTAACATTTGTTTTACCATCTGTCATTCTAGGTGGATATGTAGTCTTTACTGGCTTTTCCTTATCTTTCTTATTTTTCTCTCCCATGGTGGACTCCTGACTCTGTACAGGTATTCCCCCGACTTGTCTGCAGCTTCCTGCCTCTTTGCAGTCGTCTGAACAATGACAATTGTGCGAAAAGTGTCTGACATTTTGTGCAGTTACACTATGCATAAGCATTTGTGCATAAACCTATTCACACCTTTACACGGTGTTGAAGTCGGACATAGACACTGACTTATACATGCCGCTAAATGATCATAAGAGGATTTTTTTTATTATTATTATTTTTTTTTATTTGTATAGGTATACTGTGTTACAGTAATACTATCCATTATATATGAACATATATGTATGGCATTATTTGTGTATGACATATATTATATGTATGACATTATTTGTGAACTACTGTATTCACGCGATTGATTGTCGTGGCTTATACATGTCGTTATTTGACCATAACAGTAGTTTATTTTTTATTTAATCACGTTATTCACATATTACATTACATTACACTGGATGCCTTGCGTAATAGACTGCACAAACGTAATAGACTGCACAAACGTAATAGACTGCACAAACGTAATAGACTGCACAAACGTAATAGACTGCACAAACGTTTTCACACCGTTTTCACGGCGTTAAAATTAGCCAATGTAGAGACGTTGGCTTATACGAATCACATCACCAGCTTATACTTGCCGCTGTATGACCATAGCGATATTGTTTTAATTTTGTATGTTGGTGATTGTTGTTGGTGATATTGCCCTATAACTTGGAATAAGCTAAATTTATGCAAAGATAAGTCTAAGTTAACTATTTTTTTTCTCCTTGGAATTTCTCACGAAGTTGTTGATCCAAATCTTTGTTAGCATTTTTCTTTTCTTTTTTGTTGTTATGCTTTTTCATACAAAATGACAGCGTAATACTGTGTATTACGCTGTTAAGAAATGTGGAAGTTATTATAACTATATTGTTAATATGTATCTCTCAAAGCATATTAAATATTATTTATCGGATTAATTATATTAATATAATGGAAAGTACCGTCCATATTATGCAAAACTGCAAATCAAATGGCCTTTGATGAACTATTCCTATCATATTTAGGAGGTATTCAGCATAACAGTTTAAGTGACATATTAGATATAAATGATACCGAGATTAATGAATTACAAATAATACGTCGCTCGTCTTATTATGATTTTGACAAGTTTAATAATTTCGCTAAGAAAAACAAAGGTCATTTTAGTATTTTAAGCACAAATATACAATCTTTAAATTCCAAATTTAGTGGACTAGAGGCATATATAGAAGAACTAGATTGTATCAATTTAAAATTTAATATAATATGTATACAAGAGTCATGGAAAGCGGAAGGCGATGATTTTTCTCAATTTGTGTTGCATGGTTATACCGCTATAACTCAGGGTAAAAGTTGTAGCAGTAAAGGAGGTTTAGTAATATATATTTCTAATAAATATAAAGCAGAACCAATTATGAACCTTAATATATATGAACATTGGGAAGGACTGATAATTAAAGTAAATGGTGGTAATTTATCAAAATCGTTAACCATTGGGAACATATATAGACCACCAAGAACAAATAATGAACAAATAAATTATTTTATAAATGAATTTTCATCAACTGTATTATCATTAGAAAATAGTAATCATGAGCTAATTATTGTAGGAGACTTTAATATAAACTTACTCAAAATAAATGAAAATGAAACTTATAGCAACTTTTTTGATACCTTAACATCACACAGCCTATACCCTCAAATAACTCTTCCCACTAGATTTACAAGAACAAACGGAACACTGATAGACAACTTTTTTTGTAAACTTGGTAAAGCTGTATTAGAAAGTACGGCAGGGATATTAACTAAAAGATTCTCTGATCATCAGCCATACTTCATGATGTTAGGCATTACCCAAAAGACAGTATGTCCTCCTAAATATGTAAAAATAAATATATTAAGCACAGAGGCAATGCAGAATGTTAGACATGAAATTAAATCAGATGACATTTACAATAAGCTTAATAAAATCCCAAATGCTAATCCCAATTTAAATTATGATATTTAACAAGATTTAACAAGATTGCCATCTCGAACAACAAGTTCCAGATTGCAAGTGGACAAGGAAGCCATTGGCTTATCGAGAGTCCAACAATTTTCTCATCTATGTGTAGCCTGCCCTTATCAGATATCTGTAAATTCTATTTTTAAACATATTCACACTACTAGCATTAACACAATCATTTGGCAGTTTGTTCCATTCATTTATCACCCTCTGTGAGAAAGAGTACTTTCTCATGTCCAACCTACACTGCTCCTTAACTAATGCTGCTTTGTGTCCTCTGGTTCTACTGCCTTCTTTAAGTTTGAAGAACATATTCCTATCAACATCCTCATAACCGTTCACTATTTTAAACACTTCTATTTGGTCTCCTCTTAGTCTCCTGGTCTCTGGTGTTGTCAAACCACATTGTAATAAGCGACTTTCGTAACTAAGGTTTCTTAATTCTGGAATCATTTTAGCTGCTCTTCGTTGTATTCTTTCTAGCTCATCTATGTCTTTTTTACGATATGGCCTCCATGCTTGAATACAATATTCCAAATGTGGTCTAACTATTGCTTTGTACAGGGGTACAATTAGATGTTTCTCCTTATACGTGATCGTTCTCCTAATTAGCCCTAGAATTTGATTTCCTTTCGAAGCAGCAATCCCACATTGCTCTTAAACTTTCATGTCAGCATTAAATGTTACTCCTAAATCCTTTTCTTGTGTGGTTCTACCTAGTACAGCATCCCCCATTTTATATGCCTCGTCCATATTTCCATGTCCTATGTGTATACGTTTACACTTCCCAAAATTGAATAGCATTTGCCATTTTTCTGATCATTTAACTAATTTTTTTAGATCATCCTGTAAACTTTGTTTATCTGTATCATTAGTAACCTTTCTGAATACTTTTGTGTCATCTGCAAATTTGAGTACTTTGCTAGATATGTCATCCTCCAAATCATTTATATATATTAAAAACAGCATAGGGCCTAATTCTGATCCCTGTGGTACCCCACTCAAAACAGATTTCCAGTTTGAAATCTCACCATCTACTATTACTCTCTGTCTTCTGTGTGTAAGCCACTTTTCTATCCAGTTGATTACATCATTGCCTATGCCATGGGCTTTTAGTTTAAGTAACAATCTTTGATGTGGCACTTTATCGAAAGCTTTCTGAAAATCTAAGTAGACAACATCCAATGGTGACCCGTCATCTACCCACTTTGTAATTTCTTCTAAAAAACATAAGAGATTGGTTAGACATGACCTTGCTTTTAGGAATCCATGTTGATATAATATATAAAGAAATTTTGTGATCTAAAAATAAGCACATGCCAGGTAAATTAGTAAAATTTTATAAATATAAGCATAAAAAATCTACATGGATTACTCAGGGTTTACTAAAATCAATCGAGATAAACTTTATAAACAATTAAAATTAACTAACCCAAATTCACCTAACTATGAAACAATTAGCATTAACCTTAAAACATATAATGGAATATTAAAGACAAACATTCATGCAGCAAAACAAATATATTTTGAATCATGTTTTAATCGGTTAAAAAATGATATAAGAAATACTTGGAAAACTAAATGATTTTCTTTCTAAGACAAAAACACAAAACAAATTTCCAACATTCTTTAAAGAAAATGATGATAAAATAACAGATAAAAAAATATTGCTAATAAATTTAATATATTTTTCACAAACATAGCTTAGACTATTGCAAATGATATTAAATATGATGGCAATAAAAATTATAGTTATTTAAATAAACACATACATACAGTATTTAAATTTCAGAATATTGATGAGGAGACTGTAAAGAAAACTATACAAAGTCTTCCTACAAAAAATAGTTGTGGATTTGATGGTATTTCTTCAAAATTAATAAAAAATAATTGAACCTGCTATAATTAAATCATTAACTATATTAATAAACCAAGTGTTAAACACAGGAATTTTTCCTGATGAACTAAAAATTGCCAAAGTAGTTCCTATATTTAAGAAAGATGATCCTACATTATTTAAAAATTACAGGCCCATTTCTCTTCTTCCAACAATTGCTAAAGTAATAGAGAAAATCATTTTTTTTCAGTTATCATCATATTTCAACGATACTAAACTGCTTTTTGATAATCAGTACGGTTTTAGACCTAACCACTCAACTGAATATGCTGCACTAGAACTAGTAGATAGAATTGTAACGCAAATGGATAAAAATGACGTTCCAGTTAACATATTTCTCGATCTCTCTAAAGCTTTTGACACAATTACCACATCACTTTTACCACATCATTTTATTAAACAAATTGAGATATTATGGCATTGATGATGCAGATCTACTTCTGTTAAAAAATTATTTAAGTAATCGGAAACAGTATGTTGAAATTGAAGAAATAAAGTCTGAAATTTTTCCAATAGCAGTTGGTATCCCACAAGGTTCAATCCATTGCTATTTATCATATATATAAATGACTTCTCACAAGCTAGTAGCATATTTAAATTTATAATGTATGCAGATGACACAACATTATTTAGTACTTTAACATCTTTTAGGGATAATACACAAGATAACACAATTGAATCTGTAATAAATGCTGAACTTTCCAAAGTTGTTGAATGGTTAAATATAAATAAACTAAATAAAGCTAAATCTAAATATATGATTTTTCATGTCCCCAGTAAAGGTATACATTCCCTTACACTTAACATAGATAATACAAATATTGAAAAAGTGGATGAATTTAATTTCTTAGGGTTAACCCTGGATTCAAATTTAAATTGGAAAAAACATACAGAAAAAATATCTAATAAATGTGAAAAAATTATTGGCATATTAAATAGGCTAAAATATGTTTTGCCTCTAGAAATAATTTTTTTTTATATAACTCATTAATATTATCACATATAAACTATTGTATTATGGCATGGGGATACAAAGGAAACAGATTAATTAAAATTCAGAAAAGAGCTGTTCGTATAATAACTTTAAGCGGATTATAATTCACATACTGAGCCACTTTTTATTAAAGTCGCAAGAATTAAATTTTTACTTTAAATACATGCATAGACACTTACCTGTCTATTTGTTGAACTGGCAGATTACTCCAAATGTTAATATACACTTTCATGACACTCGGAAGTCTAAAAATATACATACTGCTAGAACTAAACATGAATTTGCAAAATAATGTCTTAAATATAATTTGCCATTCATTATAAACAACACTTCTGATATAGTGAAAGAAAAGATATATACTCATAGCCTGCGAGGCTTTACAATTTATGCAAAAAACTTTCTTCTGCAAACATATAAAGACACATGTACACTTCCAAATTGTTATTCATGTCACCAAAATCAGCAATGCTAATTGTTCATTAATGGATGGAAACTCTAATATTCAAGTACATACACACACTTGATCATATTAACAGGTATAAAAAAAACACTTACTGCCAGATAAAATCCACATGCTTATATAATTGAGATAGACATGTAATTAAAAAGGCCAACAAATAATAAAAACATTATTAGTCATAACTGGGGTGGCTCCTATGATAGCGACAGTATGTCTTAATGGGAGCCACTGATCCCTACTTGTTTTAACATTAAAACTTTTTTTTTATATTAATTATGGTTATCTATACTGGTTTCAAATAAAGATGTATGCACACCAGTATTATTATATACAGTCGCGCCTCGTTATAACGCGCCCCGTTATTACGCGGATTCGGATATAACGCGGTCGGTGGTGGACCCCGAATTTCTGCCGCCAGGGGAAAATGTCAAATGGGCCCGCTTAAACCTACTTAGAATTGCTTTGACAATTCTCAAGAAACATTAGGTGAACAATGTCAATGAACGAGTATCAATGTGTTGTTTGTGTTGCGCTGCCGCCGACATCAATCGCTGTCGCTGGCTTCACTTCGACGATTTGTATGTGCCTATATTTTATTTGTGTTAATGCATATCTCTATTGTTTCATTATTTGTTATTTTTGGGGGTCAAAAAATAAACTTCTTGTTCTTCTTCTTTGCTTCTTCATAGAGCTTTTTTGATTCCTCCCTTTCTTGTTTAGTTTTGTCATGATAATTTTTTATATTTTTGAACTTGTCATTGTCTTTGATGTGATGGAAACTTCGAAGAAGGGTTTGTTTTTTGTCAATGTGTGTTAATGTGATTAGTACAGTTCTGGGACCAGTTGTGTTTTCCTTGGCCTCCCCAAGCCTCCGCATTTCTGTGACATCAGTGTCTGTGAAGTTATTATTGATCTCTGTACACATTTCTAGAATTTGTTCTTTGTCATGTTGTTGTCTCATATTTTGTAGTTTCGCTGACTCTTGTTTCATCCAATTTGGTTCTGATTTCTTTCTCTAGTTCAATGATTCTCTCTTCCACTTTCTTAAGGAACTTCTGACAGCTTTCCTCGCAGCTTTTTTAATTTTTCAATTTTGTTATCACTTCTGTGTCACATTGGACAGAACCAGTGAATTTGTGGTTTATCCATTATGATTTTGTATTCTTTATCCGTTATTTCGACACATTCAATGCAGTTATGTTTATCACAGTACTCGCATTCCAACAATTTGTGGTTAGGTCCTTTGAATTTTTTTTACACCCTATGCCTGTCGTCATCATCAACAGTCATCCACTCATCCACTCATAGTAATTTTAACTTTTTGTCCTTGGTTTTTTTCACTTGCCATAACCTGACTACTTTAGTTTTATTTATTTTATGTCTACTTTAAGACTGAGTTGGAGTAACTATTTTTATTGCTTTTATATAATATTGTGTTGTTCCAAGGGGTCAAGGCCGTGCTGGGACAAAGAAATTGAGTCTGAGGGGTAAATCGGAGACTCAGTGGTTTATTTACAGAAACAAAGAGCAATATCCGGGGCGATTCTGGGTTTATTTGAGTTGCCTTGATGAAATGGCCAAGTTAGTATAAAGTCAAGAATTTGTGCAGGATGGTTGAAGAAATGTGTTTATGTCTAACTAATTTCTGATGTTTTATGTCTAACTAATGTTTATGCCTAGCTAATTTCCTATGTCTAAGTTTTGTATGTTGAGCATTGCTTGGGGTTCTTCTTTCCTTTGTTTTAATTTTTAATATGGCGGGAAAATTCGATTTCAAAGTTAAAGTTATTTTGGCAATCCTAGAGGGTAGAAGTTATTTAATTTTTGGCACTGTTAACAGGATCTAGTTTGACTTGTTCTATAAGTTGATGTATTAGTTAAAGAACTTTGAATGGTTAGTTTAGGATTAGGATTTTGGGCAGCCGTTACTACGTACGGTTGTGCACCTGAACCGGAACCGGAAGTCCTTAATATTAATCACTTTCCACTTGAATTTTAAGTGTTTTAATCCTAAGTGATATGTCCAACAGAGGCCTGCTCAAAGAGGATAAGTAAAAATATATAATATACCCAACACCGTTGAGCAATATGTAATTGCACAGTGATTAATGACCTAAATTTAGTCTTTCACCTTTTATGATGAATGTATAATTTAATTGTCTAAAAATAATGTAGTATTGACTCTCCTTATAATTAAGTTGCTTTTAGTTGTCAAAATCTTGGAGACGTCACAGTGAATCTGGATTACTGCGGTACCCGGTATCCAGATTCTTTTCCAACAGATATTTTGCCAACTGACATTTTGCCAACAACCTTTTTGCCAAAGGAATTTTCATCAACGGTCATTTCGCCAACCAGCTAGTGGAGGGACATTTTGCCAACTAATGTTTAATCTGCGTGTCTATCACTGTCTATCAGTGTTTGTGGGCTTCCATCCATTTATAATATATGCTATTAATCACAATTTATAGACACTTCAGTTAATAATTTTTTGAAGTATATGACTGTGTATCATTTATTTTTTATAAGTTAAATGTGAATCCATAACTGTGAATCCACACATATAAACAGGCAATTACAATAAATTCACCATTTATTAAGAAATTAATTTCAGTTGACTAATTAATTCTTTATACCAAATATATCTTGATACAAATAAATACTTACAAAATTATGATTGGCGAAATATCCCTCCGTTACTGGCGAAATGTCTGCTGGCAAAATATCCAGGATTCTCTGGAGCAATATTAATCTGCATGCCTACATTACCCACAAATAAAACAGAAAGCTCTAGTATCATGAAATTTGTATCTGTTTCAATGACAACACAAAATATATAATTCATACAAAATTATATTAATTAAAAGCATAACATATTTTATTTGTAAGGCGGGCCATTCAGAAAATATGTGAGATCTCTTTCTCAGAAATGTTAAACCTCCTACCCCAATGTAATGCGTCGTGACACTTGGCCGAACCGCCCTCCGAAGTTATGTAGCAATCAACATCTACACCCCATGGTCAATGGAATGACCCGCAGTGTCACTATAGAGATGACTACACCTCATAACACGTACACTGTGTGTACGTGAACTTACCAGAATTGTGTTAATGGTAAATTACTAGTTGTGCTTTTAGCTAGTGGTTAATAAAGGATTTGAATCTGATAATGAGAAATGTTGTGATTTCTGTACCGATAAAAGTAGAGTTTGGGTAGCAAATGTACATACTGTGGTGGTTTTGCATAACACTATTCTCCCCATATCTCTCCATATTTAGGGATATACCCCATTTGGTATTACATAATTATAACACATAATTTTTTCAATGGCTCCTAAGACATTATAATCAATGAACAAACTGTTAACTATACACTATGCAGTGCAAGTTTTAAACTATGTCAACTATGATGGTGGTTAAATTTCTATATATATAAATTTCCGTTATATTAAACATTTCTCAGAATAGTTTATTCTCACGTTGAAATCATTGTTTTACCATATCCCAGACTTGTTTTTACCTTATTAGAAATTTGTTTTTCCCTTATTGAAATTTTTTACTAATGACGTTCTGGTCGGAAGGCGTCATATCATACATGTGAGGAAGTTCACAATTGCCTTTGTCTCAGTTGATCGCTGCCTTTGTCTTGTGTATCTGTATGATGATAAAACATCTCATAGACTGGGAGGGAGTAAAAGTGGTAGATAGGAAGTTACACTGAAGGAGAAGAGAAAGAGGTCATATGGATACATAATAATGACAAAGGCAGCAATTGACCAATGATGAGAGCAATTATGAACTTCTCACGTGTACAATGACATAATTTGACCAGGATGTCATGAATACTGATGAAGTCGTCATGAAGAGACAATGAAAATAAATTTCTTCTCAAGTTAAAAAAATTTTTGTATATGTTAAAATAGTTATTTAAACCTGAACAAAACATTTCCGTTAAATTTTTTTATTAAATTTCACAAACATTTTTTCTCCAATGATGTTACACCACCATTATTCCACCTGAAAACATATGTACTGACATTTTGCATGGTAGAAATGTGTTCCAACTCTTTCATCTTTCTATAGTCCAGCTAGCATATCTATGTATGTTAGACTACTCCTCTTTGACACTTTGAATCTTGGGTGAACTACCAAGTTACCCCGTCCGGAGGGTGGATGTTCTTGTTAATATATCATGTAAGTAATGTAACCCAAACAGAGCCACGGATGTGACTGCCACAAGTATTGATTATGGACCACCGAACTATTCACCACTAATGTCTGCCAATGAATATTGCATGCTGCACTGTTTGTGTGCACGTCTCTGCTAATGTCATGTAAACATAACCTTTCAGTGAGTCTCAATCACTGAGACAATCCTATGTAACAAACACTCTATGGACAACGTTGTGTAACGAACACCCTCTGGACTTGAAACATGTGCAAACTAAGGACTAAGACAATATTGAAACAACAGTTCTTAAGTTGATTTACTGTTGATGTCTGCTGTGAATATAAAGTAAACAGTTGATATAGTCGCAGGTCTTGGTCCCTGCTAAGGTAAAATTATTAGCCCATGTCATAAAGGTATGCCTTGTTGTTTGAACCATGAATCGAGTGTTATTGGATAGCTAGCCTTCAGAGTTACACTTGACTTCAAGCAAATATTAATGTTTCTCATAAGACTAACTTATATAACATATTTTTTATTTCTTTTGCATACACTTGTTCAGTTTTCTATCTTTACATACATTATAATGTAACTAACCAAATATTAATGTTTATCCCAAGATTGTACATTATGTTTTACCTGTATTTCTTTTGCAGGAAAACTGTTAATATATTCTATATAGATCTACATGTATAAATAGGATATTATAATGCAAGTGCATTTACCATGCAGTGATACAATTTAGATTCTTTGTAACAATTAAAATAAGCAAGAAACTAAGGAAATTTGCATAAAAGGGCTTAACATTTGAAGCCCATTTGACGAGGCTTTAAACCGTAGTCAAATCCATAGCCGTTTTTGACAATTAAAGTTTTTTGAAGCCCCTTCAAGCCTTTGAAAACAGGGCTTAAGCCCTGATCGAGGCCCTACATGTATACATTGTGTGATATACAAGTACCACAACTTCAGCATGATCAGTTAGAGAAATTTGATCAGTACCATGGTATGTTAATTGCAACATACTTTGTGGTCATATCAGTATCAAAAGCGTGTAATGGGTGTAACCATGTAGTGCAATGTATAAGCACTGGTAATTTATAGATCTTGTTAAACTTTATTGAGTTTTAATGAGTATTTGAATCAAATATATAAAACATACTAAACAAATACACAACTTTTAAATGTCGCGTGGGCAAGTAGCAATACACCGTACGTTGACCTACATACCAGAGGCAAAACATCCAGACCTGTTGAATGTACTGAGTCCATGTTTGATTATTGTTCCTGTCTGACTGTCTGTCCGACTATCTGTCTGACTATCCGTCTTACTAGCTATCTGTCTGGCTATCTGCCTGCCCACCTGCCCACCCAACAGACAGACACAGACTGTAGGTAACTCTAGATGTCAGTCTGTATGTCTATCACTATAGATTTCTGTATGCCAGTCATTCTAAATGTCAGCCTATCTGTCTGTTAGATGTTGGCCTGTCTGTATGTTAGCCTGTCTGTCTGCCCGTCTGTCTGCCTGTCACTGTAGATGCAGCCTGTATGTATGTCTATCACTGTCAATGTCAGTTTGCGTGTCTGTCTAACACTGTAGATGTCAGCCTTTATGCATATCTGTCTGTCACTTGAGATGTCTGTCTGCCTGCTAGTCTGTCTCTCTATCGTTCTAAATGTCTGCCTGCCTGCCTGCCTGCCTGCCTGTTACTCTAGATGTCAGCCTGTTTATCTGTCACTCTAGATGTTAGCCTGTTTGTCTGTCTGTCACTCTAGATGTCAGCCTGTATGTCTGTCTGTCTGTCTGTCAATCTAGATGTCAGTCCGATGTACATGTCACTGTCGGAAGACATCCCGATGTTTGATATCCACCTGGCAGTGGCTGTGGAGGCGGAGAAATACAGCATGAGAATACGAAGAGATGTCTTAAGTGAAGACAATAAAAACACAAGTGAAATTGAAGCAACACCGTCATCATCATACAGAGAGACAGTACCATTGACTAAACAACCACCTTTGAGTGCAGCTACAGCTACACCAACAACTAAAAGTCATGACTTTGTAACAACATCTGCAAGTGTTTCTACAACAATCAAAACTAGTATAAAAAATGTGAGTACTGATTTTTTATTTATCATTATTATTCAATATTTGCAGCAGATGAATGAAGTGTTTATCCATAAAATTTTGTTTTCTGTTCCACATAGACTTAGTTAAACAATACATGTTGATGGTTTATATTCATGGTTGCATATGGATAGGAGGCCAGCAGCTGTTGGCTGGGCGGCTTTTTATTGGCAATATACACAACAGAAATTACAAGTGTGTGAGAATAACTGGGTTCGGCGAATAACAAGAACAAAGAGGGTGGACAGAAGAAGGATGAACGACCTAAGGAAAGAGGTTGGGATGCAATGCAGCCTAACAGGCAGATTAGTGAGAAGCCGGATGAGATGGGCAGGCCACTTGGTAAGCATGGATGCAAGCAAACTAGCAAAGAGAGCAGAGGTGGAAAAACATCAAGGATGCAGGAAAAGGGGAAGGCCACTGCTGAGATGGGAGGACTCTGTGAGGAGGGACATGAGAAGATCGGGGGAGGATGAAAGATGGAGAGAGGGAGCGGCCGATAGAAAACTATGGAAAGAAAGAACAGAAAGAGTGGCTCGACAATATTTTACCTGACCCTCACCCCTGTACAGCAGGGAACAAGGAGGAAGAGACTGTACCTTACCCTCACCCTGTACAGCAGGGAACAAGGAGGAAGAGACTGTACCTTACCCTCACCCCTGTACAGCAGGGAACAAGGAGGAAGAGACTGTACCTGACCCTCACCCCTGTACAGCAGGGAACAAGGAGGAAGAGACTGTACCTGACCCTCACCCCTGTACAGCAGGGAACAAGGAGGAAGAGGCTGTAGCTGACCCTCACCCCTGTACAGCAGGGAACAAGGAGGAAGAGGCTGTAGCTGACCCTCACCCCTTTACAGCAGGGAACAAGGAGGAAGAGGCTGTACCTGACCCTCACCCCTGTACAGCAGGGAACAAGGAGGAAGAGACTGTACCTGACCCTCACCCCTGTACAGCAGGGAACAAGGAGGAAGAGGCTGTACCTGACCCTCACCCCTGTACAGCAGGGAACAAGGAGGAAGAGGCTGTAGCTGACCCTTACCCCTGTACAGCAGGGAACAAGGAGGAAGAGGCTGTACCTGACCCTCACCCCTGTACAGCAGGGAACAAGGAGGAAGAGACTGTACCTGACCCACAACCCTGTACAGCAGGGAACAAGGCGGAAGAGACTGTACCTGACCCTCACCCCTGTACAGCAGGGAACAAGGAGGAAGAGGCTGTACCTGACCCTCACCCCTGTACAGCAGGGAACAAGGAGGAAAAGGCTGTACCTGACCCTCACCCCCGTACAGCAGGGAACAAGGAGGAAGAGGCTGTACCTGACCCTCACCCCTGTACAGCAGGGAACAAGGAGGAAGAGACTGTACCTGACCCTCACCCTGTACAGCAGGGAACAAGGAGGAAGAGGCTGTACCTGACCCTCACCCCTGTACAGCAGGGAACAAGGAGGAAGAGACTGTACCTGACCCTCACCCTGTACAGCAGGGAACAAGGAGGAAAAGGCTGTACCTGACCCTCACCCCTGTACAGCAGGGAACAAGGAGGAAGAGCACATGCACATTATCTTATGTACCACATCACACCACACCACGTATTGGCGAGGTGGCCCCCCATGTGGGGGCAGTCTGGACAAATACTAAACACAGAACTTACCCGTGTGTAGTAAATATTTATGGTAATAATTTTGAAAAAAATTCTGTTTGGTGAAATTGACAAAGATTTGACATTACTTTAAAATTTGGTCTGTGGCAAAAGACAAATATGTTGTGGTAAGGTGCTAGATAAGATAACTTATATTGGATATATTTCTGGACCATATGGGAAACCAAAGAATCATTCAACTTAGTTACACTTCACCCCCTGACGGACTTGTTTCCTTTACCCTTCACCCCCTGACATACTTGTCTCCTTTACACTTCACCCCCTGACAAACTTGTCTCCTTTACTCTTCACCCGATGACATACTTGTCTTCTTTACATTTCACCCCATGACAGACTTTTTTCCTTTACACTTCACCCCGTGATAGACTTGTTTCCTTCCATCACCAACTCGACTTCTCCGGGAAGCATTCAGCCATGTGGCAATTACTGTGCAAAGACTATTCGCTCACATATATCCACCATTGTCTTTAGCCAGTCACTCATGTGTACATTCAAACCCTGCTTCTCTCGATTGACAGCCTGATGTTCTAAAATCTGGGCCACAATGCCCCATAATATTGTAGTGTCAATAGACCGAGGACCCGGTTTCGAGAGTGGACAGGGTTTGAGAGGGGACCGAGGTTCAAGACAGGACC
This sequence comes from Lamellibrachia satsuma, assembly GCA_033239005.1. Taxonomy (NCBI): domain Eukaryota; kingdom Metazoa; phylum Annelida; class Polychaeta; order Sabellida; family Siboglinidae; genus Lamellibrachia; species Lamellibrachia satsuma. The sequence goes on from BSQZ01000139.1 coordinate 457,635, forward strand.
GGGGTTTGAGAGGGGACCGGGGTTCGAGAGGGGACTGGGGTTCAAGAGAGACCAGGGTTCGAGAGAGGACCGAGGTTTGAGAGAGGACTGGGATTCGAGAGAGGTCCGGGGTTCGAGACAGGACTGGGGTTCGAGAGAGGATTGGGGTTCAAGAGAGACCAGGGTTCGAGAGGCCAAGGTTCGAGAGACCGGGGTTTGAGAGAGAATAAGGTTTGAGAGTGACCAGGGTTCGAGAGAGACCGGGATTCAAGAGAGACCGGGATTCGAGAGAGGACCGGGGTTTGAGAGTGACCGGGGTTCAAGAAAGGACTGGGGTTCAAGAGAGGTCCGGGGTTCAAGAGAGGACCGGGGTTCGAGAGACCAGGGATCGAGAGAGGACCAGGGTTCTAGAGAGACCGGGTTTCGAGAGAGGGCCCGGGTTCGAGAGAGGACCGGAGTTCGATAGAGGACCGGGGTTCGAGAGAGGACCAGGGTTCAAGAGAGACCGGGGTTCGATAGAGGACCGGGGTTCGAGAGAGGACTGGAACCCCGGTCCTCTCTCGAACCCCGCTGCTATTTCGAAGCTTGGGCAATTTCACTGCATTTGCCTGAATCTTTCGGATGAGACACTAAAAGCCATTGGTCCCTTCTACCTAGTGTTTATGCCAGGGGAAGTAGAAGCATTTACCCCACATGGGGGTAAATGTGTAACCTGTCATGAACTCACAAACTCTAACGTACACTGCACCAATTGTATATAGTCTGACCGTTGCTGCCAAAAGTCGTGTTCTGATAATGGAACAAAACATCATTTTTACTATTCTTGTAGGAGAAAAAACACACGTACTACAAGCCCCGGATAGTGACAGGACCTGAGGCCCACAACTACTTTGTGAGTTACAAAGACATGGAACGTCACGGCCGAATCACGCATCAGAAGTTGTCGTCCAGCTACCGAAGAGCATTTGTAAGTTTCAAGTTAACTTTCAGTACTTTCTTTTTTAGGGGCCATTCACAATTGTTGACATTTATTTATTTATGCAACATTTAATAAGCTAGGAGGGAAGGTCAAGGCCAGCATACTAAATAAAAAAAAATTTGTCTCATGCGAAAGGTGACCACCGTCTGGGCTAGCTCTGATGTTGTAAACTGTTTAGCCGCCTCGGCTAAAGCCCCCTAATTTTGTTTAGCCAAATACAAATTGCTTTAGCCGAATTTGTTACAACAACGAATGCTCACGTATTCTGCATGCTTTTCAACAAAAATGCTGGTGGCCAAATTGGCTCAAATGAGTAACTTTTGTTTAGCCAAATCCGATGCCATGTGGCTTATGGCGCAAATGGGCACCTGTAGCGCTAGCCTAGATCATTATGTCATGCAGTGCTGCACAGTGAGCTGTGATGGAACTACGTTTGTGTAACTATTCACTGCGTGATACGGTCGTAGATATCTTGGACGTATCTTGGAAATTTTTAACTTTGTGAAAAACGATTATTAATATGACACAATAGAGTAAAAGCTTTAACATAATTATTGGAGAGAAATGTTTTAAAACACATTCCAATGGTTATCATCATAATATTATGTCCTGCACTGTGTCCCACCAGGGTTACATGGATATGTCTTCAACCTGGAAAGTTATCAACATTTTAAAGTGTTAATTCAGGGAGAGGTGTCTCAGAATTAGTGTGCTTTATTTGAATAGGTAAATTTCGACAGTTGTTACTTGTGAACGTCATACTTAATCCTCTACATGGTGTTTAAGTGCAGGGTATTGCCATAATGTATGATAACGTTACCTCTGGGACATTGTATTTCTTCACTTACGAAATTTAGTCACTTACGAAATGTCTTTTCAATGCTAGTTGCATTAATAAGCAGCTGTATATTCATTGATTGTGTTGCTATGTTGTTTTGCTATTTTACATTAATTTTAATTATAAGCTATGACTACCTTATCAATTACAATATATTTACCTATTAACAGGGTTTGAAAAAATAATGATTTAAAAAATTTTTTTTTTTATTTAAATCAGAATAAAAAAATTGGATTATTACTATTTTTATCTGATGTACACCTGAGTCTTAGCAGAGGGTATGTCATTTTAGACTGGTACAACATTATATATACCAGTAATATAATTATAATATAGGCTGTCTTAAAACAGCAACATAAATGTCACTTAAAAACAATGCTAACATTTACACGCTGAAATGGTTTTTTGAGTGATTTAAATCGTAATTTAATTTTTTTAATCACATGAGCAGTAGGAATCTAAATTTTATTATCACTGGTTACATAATATGTAGGTAGGAAGATGGATTATCCCTAGTGGAAGACATAAATATAGATTGCTACTGCTCATGTGATTAAAATAGTCAAACATGTCTTAAAGCTGCATCCTCAACTGGTTTAGCCTATCGTAAATCCAGTTCATTGATGACCAAATATGTAGTGTGTGAATAGTCTATGTAACATCCACAGTCAATTTAATTTAAAAAATGCATATTTTGTTCAAATCATCGAAATAATTGACTTGGGTCATTAGATCTAGTAAGGAATCTAAGGATCAAATAGTGGATATCCAGAATGGTAAACCCTGTGTATGTCAGTGCTGATCATGGGCGTGACTTCAATCCTCTCGCCGATCACATGACAAAGGAAGAAAATCATGATTTTTCCACATTTCGATGTTCACTTCACTTACTTTATGCTTGAACAAGCATTCAGTGATTTAACTGTTTGTCTGATGATTTCACAAAAAACTACATATAAAAGTTGCACAAGCAAGCTAGCATGTTGCAGTGGATACTAGGTAGGTTTGGGTTTTCACAAGATTAATTTGAAATGAGACTAGCAAAAAATCGAATTGATGAGGGACCTTTAAAGTAGGTGAATGCTTTAGCAGGTTTGACTATGTCATTAGTGTTATGTTACATGTAAAAAGGCTTGCGTGACCTGACTCCTTGTGCATCAATATCCTTGTGTAAATCTATGCAGAGTAAACAGTGATGGTAAAACTGAGACAAGAGTTTACACTTGTTGGCATGTGCTAGCTCAGGTATTCCTGGTTCACACTATTTATGATGGGTTTGCTTACTGTCAAGTCTTGAATTATGCATGTCAGTACACAACCGTGTCACATGTTTTATGCATGTGTTTGTTCACTGTGGGATCCCTGTATCCGCTCCTTAATCGGCACACCTCAACTGAGTTGTGTTGTCAACCTGTTTATTACTTTAAGTAGTTGACACCACTGTACAAAGAGTGTTTCGACATTGCAATGAGCAATGCATGCATAGAAAAGCATGAACAGGGGAATGTTGCAGGCCACTGTGTGGTGGATGCTTTGGCAGTTAGGTGTAGTGACGCTATTATGTGATGTCATAGGGTCACAAGGAGTGCTCAGTCATAAAAACAGATAGAATTACTTATTGGTTTGGTCGTTTTACCAAAAACAATTGATTCAGTGGTGCCACCTAATGAGTGGAACCGGTGTCAATGCACATGAGAAGCGGGGAGCGTGGTGGGTGGTGTCTTGGTAGCCATGTCACATCAGCTAAATTGGATTAAGCTGTGAATATGATTGTGATTGTATAAAGCACATATATATTTTGCATACATGACAGTGATAGAAATTTAAAAAAATCACTTGTCCACCAGGCAAATCATTGTTGAAATCTACAACAAAAATCTCCTTGTCCAGTTATTTGCGAGGGGCAGCGAAAATACAAGCTTTAGGAAAAAAGAAAAGAAATGATTTAATTTTAGATGAAAAGAAATACAATCTTCCTGCTTTCCAGTTGAAAGAATAGAAATATATAATTATAAATAATATCTGAGCCATTAACGATGGTTTTTGTCATGAATATTAAAAGTAGACGTCACATGAGGCGTACCATTATTTTTAGCAATGCTGATGGTCGAAACTGTTGACAACATTACAATGATGGGAATGTGAAATTTTTTGTATTTCTGTAATTTATTAGCATAAAAAATTGGCACTCTATTAAGCTTTCTTTTTTGCAGTCAATGCCAATCTCATTTACCTTCCCGTTCTACGGGCACGAGTTGAACAATGTCACTGTCGCCACTGGAGGTACGTAGGTCTGCTTTAGTTTGTCTACAGCTTTAGACTTAAAGGTGCCTGCTCAATTCAATTGATTTGTTAGTTTCATTTCAAATTAATTTTGCGAAAAATCAAACCATAAAATTATTTTTTAGTTTCATTTCAAATTCATTTTTTGAAAAATCAAACCTGTACCTTGTATCCACTACAACATGCAATACAACTTTTGTATATTGTGTTGTGAAATCATCAGACAAACTATGAAATTAATGTTGAACGTTACTAAACATTAAATGATGTAAAAATGGAAATGCAAAATTTCAACCTTGGTGAGATTTTGTCATGTGATTGGCGAGAGGATGGAACTCACGTCCATGATCGACATTAACCTACAAAATGTTTACCATTTTGGATATCCAGCATTTTGAGCCTTACCAGATCTAATGACTAACATCTTTTGATGATTTGAACAGAAATAAGCATTTTTTTATATTAAATTGACTGCAGATGTTACTTAAACTATTCACACGCTACATATTAGGATGAACCATATTTGTGATCGGCTAAATCAGTTAAGCGTGGCGTTTTTAGTCTTAAATAGCTATGTCACATTATGTGGTGTGACGGAGTGGACTCTGTCTGAATGGACAACATGCATTGACAAAAGTATAAAATCACCCATATGTATGAATGTGCACGTGTGTGTGCACGGATGTATGTATATATATATATATATATATATATGTATAGCCCAAAGAAATAAGACTGTTACGTTTGTAGGCTTCCTCTACATGAGTGACTTCCTCCATCGATGGCTAACAGCTACGCAATACATCGCCCCACTCATGGCAAACTTTGACACAAGTCTCAGAAATGAGTCACTAATCCACTATGCGGACAATGGTGAGTTCTTATGCCTTCAATCATAGGTAAGACACTGAGAGAAATGCTCGATCATAAACTAAGTAAGGGATGATCTCAAAACACTACACGAAAGTGATGACCTTTAACCTCAAACACCCCCTCCTCATTACAACTTTTATTTCATACACTACTGTTGGCTTGCATGAGAAGTGCGGGTGTCATCGGCGTCGCACACAAGTGGTTTGAGTCATACCTGACTTGGAGGACTCAGACTGTCTGCCTAGGCCAGACCCAGTCTGACCCGTCGGAGCTGCTGCAGGGAGTGCCACAGGGGTCTGTTCTTGGCCCAGTTTTGTTTACACTCTACATGGGACCCATTGGGCAGATAGTTAGGCGGCATCGACTTGACTTCCACCTCTTTGCTGATGATTCTCAACTGTATGTCTCATTTAAGATCAAGGACACCAATGATGAGATGGCTACACTGGCATGCATCCAAGCATGTATGGGAGAACTAAAAGCATGGATGACTCATCATCGTCTTCAGCTGAATGACGATAAGACTGAAGTGCTTGTGATCACTACACCGAGCTCGGCTAGCAAGCACAGTCTGACTGATGTCGTCATCGGTGACAGCATCCTCCAGCCTACTGCCGTCGCTCGCAACATTGGAGTGGTGTTTGACAGTGAACTCAGCATGAAATCTCAAGTGTCGAAACTGTGCAAGGTAGCATACTTTCACCTACATCGGATTTGCTACTTCAGAGATTGCTTGACACAACATGCCACTGAACTCCTGGTTCACTCCCTTGTCATATCGCGACTGGACTGTGGAAATGGCCTCCTTTATGGTGTACCTGACCAGTTACTGGACAAGCTGCAGAGAGTCCAGAATGTGGCAGCTCGCATTGTGGTCAGAGCCAGTCGCTATGACCACATCACATCCATCTTAGAGACTCTCCATTGGCTTCCTGTCCGGTACCGTATTGAATACAAGGTCTTACTGATGACGTTCAGAGCTCTTCATCTGCTTGCGCCCAGCTACATTGCAGACCTGCTCCAGTTTTACCAACCCTGCAGAACATTGCGATCCTCATCAGACTCTCTTCTGACTGTACGCAGTGCATATCTCCGCCATTATGGTGATCGTGCCTTCTGCATCGCTGCTCCTCGCCTGTGGAACAGTGTTGCCCATGAGATGCGAAAATGTGACTCTCTATGCACCTTTAAAAGACTCTTAAAAACTATCTTGTTTAAACGCGCTTATTATTCTTAACTGTAAAATTTATTCGACTTTTAGTGCTATGTCCTATGAACTTGGATTTGCTGTTTTTTATGTTTTTATTTATTTATCTATTTATTTGTTTTAAAATATTGATTGTCTTTAACTATGTTTGTGTCAGCACCTTTGAACAGGGTCACCTGGATCCATGGCGCTCAAAAAGTGCTCTAATTATTATTATTATTATATTTCCCAGGTGGCGACACTTCAACCATCGTATTATAAAACTGCCTGGGTGCGCTTGAAGTCAGCACCTTTATGAAGTGTGACTGGAAAATATACAATGTTTTTTGGGGGAAAATACATATACAATGCTAAATGAATCATGCACTTCTAACTTTCCCTCCTCCATAAACCAATTTTGTGTAGCGTCATATGCCAGTTTTGAGATGATTCATTTAGTGGTGGACATCACAAGTCCATTGGTCAAACCCTCAGCCTAACGAAACTAGAAGCAATATTAACCCCATTTGTGTCTTGAACAAATACCATTGTTGCCAATTTACAAGGTTGCACCGTGGTTCCATCTGGTGACCAATCATAATTATAATCACCCATCGAAGTCTTAGTCTTAGGAAATGCACATATATCAGACCAGGTTGAAATCCGTGTATTTTACTTGAAAATCTATAGGACCATATAATATAGCGTAATTGCTCTTCAAATGCTATAAGTTTGTCATTCGATTTTATACTTATGAGATTCATCCCAAAGTCCCGGGAATGCCAGGCAGTGTGGCAGATTTGATATAAAAAATAACATTTTCAAATTATGGTATACAATCTATGCTTAATAGTATATATTCTACAGATTATGGACACTGTTTAATTACGGATTATATACACATTATGGTATCTAATCTTTAAGTTATGAATATGTGATACGTCCCATCATTCTTTTGCTGTTAAATCAGGTGCCACATATTTAACATTCCCGCTGTTGCATGATTATCAAATAAATGTGTTGTTTCAACGTTTATCTAATAGTTCAATTTGATTACTGTTTCCAGAATTGTTAATGAAGATTGGAAGAAAGAGAGAGAGAACATTAATGCTGTGTTTTTCTTTCAGGTACAGCATTGATTGTTTTGTGGGAAAACCTACTTTTGCAGGATGATGAAGAAGGTAAATATATGAGTTATTTTCTTTCTCGCATGTCAGAGCCACCATATTTAGTGACATGGTTGTCAGTTGTAATTGATACCACTGTGCTTGTTATTAAGTCTGGACATCCTACGTACACCTATTTACTCCCTCTCTGTATGGCCAGGCACACGAGACAAAGCAATCAATGCCTTCCATCTCTACATTCATCCATTCTTTCTAGGTCTTATGTCTTAATTTTTTGGGGTTTGGGCCTCTTGTGATAGTTCGTTGGTACATTTCCTTTATGTGTCCTCATTTCCTCTTTCCAGATGGTCTCCAGTACCACGCCTGTTTCAGTGTTCTTGTTGGTGGCATTCTAAAGACATGGCACAAATATCTCCATTTTCCTTTCAATATTATTGACTTGAATGGCTCAGTATTTGTACTTTTATGTGTGTCCTCATTGGTGATAAATTCATTTTACCTGATGTTTAGAAGTCTGTACCAGCATCTGGTCTGGTCACTTGCTATTTTTTGGTTGTTTTCCATGTTTCAGTGAAACATTCGTCATTATTTCACATACTTGCAATTCTAATTATTTCAGTTTTAACTCACTCACACAAGCACGCACGCACGCACACATGCACGCACACACACACCACATATATGAAATCTCACACAAGCCTAATGCAGGTCAAATATCTGTGTTGTCAAAATCAATCTTTTCCATGCGTGCATGTATGGTTTATTCCTTTGTAACTGTGATATTGACCTATTATATTATAAGTTTCTTGTGTCTTGATTATTTGTATGACAATAGTTCAATGAATTTTAAATGCACGTCCTCTGCTTTTTCCAAGAACAGGAAGTTAAATAAATGGAACAAATTATGTACTGATTGTGTTAATGCTAGCAACATGAATAGGTTTAAAAAATAAAATCGACAGATATAGCTGATAAGTGCAGATTACACATAAATAAAAAAGTTTCGTATTCTTGAGCAAATTAACACATTGTTGGACACTCGAAAGACTTCCTTGTCCACTTGTTATCAGGAGCTTGTTGCTGATGTGGTAGAAGTACTCTCTAATTATTAATTAATATGACGGGGGGAGGGGTACCAATGCAAATTAAAGAACTAAAAACTAAACTTCACTGTATTAACCAACCTTAATCTGTAACATTACCATCTTTATTAAACTCTGACAATCTACTAGTCCCAACAAGGCTTATGACACCTATCAGCTCACCAGGGTATCCAGCCTTTGGCTGAGAGGGAAAATCACCTCAGTGTACACTCGCTCCCTGCAACATGACTAAATCTATATCACTCGTCACTCTGTAATACCCAACACTGACAGACTAAACTAGACAAATGGTATCTTGTATATTTCCTGCCTTTTAGTTTGAACAGACTAACTAAACCACATGTTTCTCATGAAGCAACAGTCCCTGAGTATATAATTAACTGAACATACTTAATGTAATGTATATTCATGTTTTTTGGATGCATCCAAAGTATTTGATCGAGTAAATCACTATGTTCTATTTGAGAAACTCATAATGTGGGGAAAACCCTTGTATATAGTTAGAATTCTAGTATTTTGGTATACTACTAAAAAATGTATGTACGCTGGAAGTATATCATGTCAGACAGTTTTTCTGTTACTAATGGTGTATGTCACGGAGGAGTTCTCTCCCTGTATCTTTTTTGTGTATACATGGATGATCTCAGTAAAAACTTAAATAATGTAAATGCTGGATGCATTATAGGTGCAGCATTGATTAATCATTTGATGTATGCTGATGAATTAGTGCTCTTGGGTCCCTCATCCACGGGTTTATCAATGTTGCTGTCTGTCTGTACAGATTATGGTCTAGAACATGATATCAAATACAACAGTACCAAAAGTAATATTATGATATTTTGCTGCAAAAAGTTCAAAAGCCAAACTTTGTGTTAAATTATGAAATATTGACAAGAGTTAATAAATGTAAATATCTTGGACATGTTCTCACTGAAGATCTCAGCGATGATAATGTGGCAGTATAAGAGAATTTATGTTCAGCCTTGATTCGAAAATTCTATATTTGTACTGAAGATGTAAAATGTACTCTGTTTAAATCGTGCTGTACTTCATTATATACATGTCAGTTATGGTATAATTATAAATCGGAATCAATTAGAAAATTATATGTAGCATACAATAATGTGTTTATATTGTTGTGCAATGAACCGAAGAATTGTAGCGCTAGTTATGTTTGTGTCATGGGGATTACCCACCTACAATTGTAGCGCTAGTTATGTTTGTGTCATGGGGATTACCCACCTACAATTGTAGCGCTAGTTATGTTTGTGTCACGGGGATTACCCACCTACAATTGTAGCGCTAGTTATGTTTATGTCACGGGGATTACCCACCTACAATTGTATCGCTAGTTATGTTTGTGTCACGGGGATTACCCACCTACAATTGTAGCGCTAGTTATGTTTGTGTCACGGGGATTACCCACCTACAATTGTAGCATTAGTTATGTTTGTGTCACGGGGATTACCCACCTACAATTGTAGCATTAGTTATGTTTGTGTCACGGGGATTACCCACCTACAATTGTAGCGCTAGTTATGTTTGTGTCACGGGGATTACCCACCTACAATTGTAGCGCTAGTTATGTTTGTGTCACGGGGATTACCCACCTGCAAAACGTTGATCAGGAAAAAATGTGTATAGTTTTATGACGTGTATATCTAAGTTGGGTAATGCATTATTTTATAATATATTGGTTATAATACATGTACAAAGTATTATGAATAGTGATGCATTATACACATCACCACTGTGTCATCACTGTAGAAATATGCTATATATTTATAGTTTTTAGTCGCTATAATCTAGTCTTTATATGGATGTAATATTCCGGAATAAAGTTATTGAATTTAATTATCAATCTGATGACACTGGACTTTGGCCCAGAATGGACACCTCACCGCTGACACTGACCAGGTATTAAAAGGTATAGGTAGATCTAATAAGTAAAATTCATATCAAACTGATGACATAACAGCTATATTATAAAACTGATGTGTTAACAATTATATTATAATGATCCCTACCACACAAACATTGTAATCATATTTTATTCATCGTATCAAAGCAGTTTTATGTTGTTTACTATTTATCTATACATAGTCTGAATTGTTCTCTTTAATGTTTCAGCGGGGCCATTTACATTTGAAGTGATTCTTCACGAAGATGGCACAATTATATTCAGCTATTATCAGGTGACGTTTCTAATATGTCTCAGATGTGAAGGGCATGGACTGCTTTTTTCTTAACTTTGTCAAGATTTGTTTTTATTCATTAATAGTACTTAGAAAAAAAATGTAACAGTTGTCAATTGTTCTGTAGACACATAAAACATTTCTTATAGTTGTGTTTAAAGTTGGATGGTAGTGATTATTGCGGCAGACTTGAGGTTTCTTGACCACTAGCCCCAGAAACATTAATTTCTAATCCTGCTTACTTTATATAGCATGCATGTTTTCAACCATCAGATCAAACTTGATATTTTGAAGGAATACCATGTGACTGTGTTTCAGCTGCCTATGAGCATATCGTCCATCGTGGAATTCAAACATCCTGTGAAGGTGGGACTCTCAGACGCCTTCTATGTCGACAGCGGTTATATGAATGGGCGTAAGTCTGTACATAGGATCAATCCAGGCTCCTTTTTGTGCTGTCGAGATTTGGTCTCTCTGTTCTGGCTACAGACCACTATTGTTTATCCCATTAATACCAGTGTTAAATGTGAGCCAGACATTGCCATCCTGTGGGCAAAATTACAATTTGGTTTTAATAAAACCTGTACTGTTTGACTGGTGTCTTGTCACTGGCATGTAGTAGCATTTTCATCATATTAAAGTGCATTCTTTATATATAAAATAAATCAGATGAGGGAATTATATATATTTTCATCAAATTAAAGTGCATTACTATGTAGTGAACCAACAAAGTAAATGTCTACAAGGTGCATTCATTATATATAAAATATATTGGATGAGGGAATATATATATATATATGTATGGGTTGGACCTTGATCCTTTGTTCGCCTGGACCCTGGTCATTTTACTGTTGAGCACCATCTATTGCTACAAATTTGATAACGACCCTGTCTGTTGTTCCACCAGATATTTTCACAGAACCTGCATTACAAATATGGCCACCTGATGGCAGCACTAACTAACTGTTTTGTAATGTGGACTGATAATTTTTCCTTTGTGGTATTCACATCTCGCAAAATATTAACATTGTTCAGTTATGATATTAAAGTGACTGTGTGGAACGTTGACAGGGGCAACTCGCCGAACCATCTATCGCTACCACCAGTTGAAGATCAACACAAGTGAGATAACCAGTCACACTGCGGTTATCATTACCCCTCTGCCCTGTAAGTGGACGCTATACTCATTTTGAGGTTCCTCCGCAAATCACTTAGCCCATAGAAAATCTGGTTCGCAAACGTCCACATTTGTTAACAAGAGTGTGAACAACCTTATCTTATAGTAAATAGAGCCGCACCACTGTTGCCCTTTTTTGCTGGTGTGAGATAGTAATGTGACCTCCATAGAAAAGTGACCCCTGTAGACTTTTGACCCGTGTTGCTAATTATTTATTGTTTAAATAAAAAATAACATAGGTATGTATGTATGTCTATGTATGTTTGATATAAATTCTGAAGTTATCACACAATTGTTTAGGATGGAGCTCACAATTTTATAGTGGAGGGGGGGTCACAATTCAATGGGCACATTGCTATTAATAAATTACCCCTATAGAATGTTGACCCAGTTGCTTAGTACTTATTGTCCAGATTACAATTTAAATATAACAGGTGTGCATGAATGTAAGTTTCATATACATTCTATTTATATTTTGCGTTTGTATGTAGCCTGGTAAAATAGGTATTATGCATGCATGAGAATGGCTTGTATATAAACATTGTAATAAAACATTCATAATTAATTAAAATGTATTGTATTAAATATACCAATGTAATACTTGTTTATGCAGGAATTTAATATATTTAACTAAACCAGTCAATACCAAATTATTACATTACATTGGGACTATGATGCGTATGCATGAACGATGAACAACTTCATAACAGTTATTATATAATAATCCCAATTTATGTATTATGTAGTTAATTAACATAAATGTGTCTCCGAACTCCTAACTACTTACGTTTTAAAAATATTTTTAGGATGGGGTCACAATTCTATAATGTGGGTCACATTTAATTTCCTGGAAACGCTCTTTGAAGTTTGTGAACGGGCACATCTTGTTCCTAGAAACACGATGACCAGGACAGGAAGTGGGACAAAGTACATATGATTCAGCGAACATCCGCACATAGCGTCGGGTAAACTGACAAATCCACGTTTCAACAGGTCGATCTGCCAGGGACACTAAAGTACTACTACTACCCTGGCCAGTGAACATGTGCCCCACTAATTATGACGTCTTCAAACATTGCTCTAAAAATTTCCATATAATATGATAATAAAGCATGTGTGTTATGTTATGTTATGTTATGTTATGTTATGTTATGTTATGTTATGCATGTATGTATAAATTGTTGTTTATTGTGCTATTTCTCTGCACAGCTTGTAACATCTACAAGACGTGCTCCAAGTGTCTAACAACCTCCCTAACATCAAACTTAAAGTGCATATGGTGCCCAGCCGTTGATCGATGCTCCAGCGGTATGGATCGCAAACGCCAGGAGTGGCTAGAGAACAACTGCCATCTGGTGGTAAGTGTTGGAACTATTATGTCATGTGCGGTTCAGTTGAATGGGTATTCATTATTTACCATGCCTTTCCTGTCATAACAAACAAACTGTAGTTTTGGGAAGTATCCTGAAGTCTTGTGGAGTGTCCTGGAGTTTTGGGGAGTGTTCTGGTGTTTGGGGGAGTGTCCTGGAGTTTTGGTGTGTGTCCTGTACTTTTGGTGAGTGTCCTGGAGTATTGAGGAGTGTTCAGACATATTGGGGAGTGTCCTGGATTTTGGGGAGTGTCCTGGTGTTTGGGGGAGTGTCCTGGAGTTTTTGGGGAGTGTCCTGGAGTTCTTGGGAGTGTCGGGGAGTTTGGGAGAGCGTCCTGGAGTTTTGGGGAGCGTCCTGGAATTGTTGGGAGTGTCATGGAGTTTTTGGGAGTTGTTGTTGGGAGTCAAGCCATGGATAAGGTTAATTACCATATTTTCACCTTTAGTCGTGCCAATGATTATAGTGAGTTAAACACAACTATTCTTGAAGTTGAGAGAATATATATTTATTATCTTTATACTATTGGATTAGTCAGTTGTACGCTTTTAATGCATGACGTGTGTATATTTATATTTGTTATTTTATTTTTTTACTTTTAATGGGTGACATGTATATAATTATATACATGTATGCATGCATGCATTACTTTAATTCATTGTTGCAGGACATGACCGTTGACCAGTGCCCGTCGACTACATCTACAATGTCACCAGATCATCACAGCTCTACTACCCCTAACACTACTGCCTTTACCCTCCTACCCCACAGCTCCACTAACCCTCACACTACTGCCTCTACCCCACTACCCCCCAGTTCCACTACCCCTCACACTACTACCTTTACCCCCCTACCCCACTCTCTATCCACACCCCCATCTCACCCCAATACTTCCTGGTCTCCACACCCCAGCACGTCTGGTTCTCCTCACACCAATAATTCAGCAAAGTCCGCCCCTTCAGTCGTGGCTACTGACCGCTCATGGACGTCTATACATGCTAGAGCTGGGATCATCTTGTCTGTGATCCTCCTGCTGTGTCTGGTCTGTGGTCTCGCTTCCTGGCTCGTCTACGCCTACTTGAATCCACACAGCAAGTCTGGCCTCTGGCTCATCAAGGTAGGCCTGCACAGAAACGTAGAACATGTCTCTTAAGAGCTCTAACGCTGTGGTAGTCATCATGCATGAAATAGGAAAAAGTTGCAGGTCAAAGTGCTCAGGTTTTCTTTCATTGACATACATGATTTTCTTAGATTTCATTAAAACATCAGTTATGTATGTTGTGCACAGAAGTCTACATATGTATTATAATCTTTGATTTTATTAAAACATATCAGTGATGTATGTTGTACATAGAAGTCTACATATATATTATAATCTTTGATTTTATTAAATCATATCAGTGATGTATGTTGTGCACAGAAGTCTACATATGTATTATAATCTTTGATTTTATTAAAACATCAGTGATGTATGTTGTACATAGAAGTCTACATATGTATTATAATCTTTGATTTTATTAAAACATATCAGTGATGTATGTTGTGCACAGAAGTCTACATATGTATTATAATCTTTGATTTTATTAAAACATATAAGTGATGTATGTTGTACACAAAAGCCGACATATGTATTATGATCTGTGATTGCATTAAAACATATCAGTGACGTATGTTGTACACAGAAGCCTACGTAATGTACATATTATGATCTTTCATTTCTTTAGACATGTGATGTCTATTGTACACCCTGCTTTGTGTTTGTCCAGCATCGTCCAAGTCAGCTGAAGAGACAGCTCGGCCGAGTCCGGTTCCGCAGAGAGCGACAAAGTGCCCTTGGTGAGAAGTACTCGGTGTCAATTGACACCTCAGGCAGCACGATTGCATAGACTGAGGACCCCAGACACAGACAAGTTGAAGACAAATAATGATGTTAAAGGAAATGTGCAACAATTTTCATTGGTTAACTGAATGACTGTGTTACGGACATCACAACGCTGAATTTATTAGCATTTATAACATCTCAGTTTGTTAAGAATAATATCCATACAAACATGTTACTATGGTGATATTTGATTTCACAATATTTTCAAAAATACACGATTTCCTAATGCCATAAAATCTGCCAGTTTTTCATATAATGACAATAAAAGACGGGCCAAATAATCTCCACTTTACAAGGTGAAATATAATGTGTTTAATCCGGCGAATTACATGTCTTTAAAATTTTGTTTTATACAATTTTGTACGATAAACATATTACAGCAAAAACTAAGATGCGAAGTATAATTGAGATGTACTTTGAGAACTAAAAATTCAGAGAACGTTAGCATTTTATTATGCGAAACTCCAACTGTCAGTTTACAAATGAAATTGTTCTACATTCCCTTTCACTGTTATTTTACAAATGAAATTGTTCTACATTCCCTATCACTGTTATTTTACAAAGGAAATTGTTCTACATTCCATTTAACTGTTGTGCCTTTATTAATGACATCTCATTATTGTAAGATCTAAGCTGTGATACGTGTTTAAAATGACATTGATATTTCTTTTACCTTCATATTAAATTATTTGTTTTTAAAATACCAGTGAAAATATCAGTATTTGCCCTGTATCCAGACTTTTGGTCAATTGTATTATATCAATTCCAATTACAAATGTACACCTCAAACATACCAATTCCAAAATACCATTTCCAATTATTCCATATTGAAATAACAATATGTGAACAGAGCAACCATAGATATACTCAACGCCAAAAATAACATCTAGCTTAGAGCCGCTTTTTTATTTCTGCTTATGATACATATTGGCACACAAATATGATATATGCAATATATATTGTATTGTTTATTTATAGCAAATAATTTGAGCCAAAAAGTTATGTGATGTAATTGAAATAGTAATTGAAAATACCAATTACCTTTTTTGACCAATTATAGTTACAATTATTTTTTTAATCAAAACATCAATTCAACTGCAATTCAGGAATTGAAATTGGCATTTCCAATTAAATGCAATTGACCAAGTCTGTCTGCCTCGATGGTTTCGGTTTATTGTTATCGGTTGTTCGTAATTATAAGAGTGTGAATGTGTTAGCTATATTAATTAAGGCCTGTTAGCTATTTCCAAATTGTGTGAAAGTAACAAATAATATAAATTAGGTATATCCGGTAGTTCTATTTCTAATGAAAATTGCATCAAATAACAAGCATCATTGAATGCTGTGGCAACAAAATATATTTTGTTACATTTAAATTTGCACCCCATGCATTTATTATGCGTATTTTAATGATTTAATTTGATTGTGTGATATTGTGCGTTTATACAAAGATTTAAGAAATTATATATGGACAATATCATGTAATACTATAATGTGTATGTGAGATTTGGTGGAGGATATTATATCCCAGCAACTGGGTAGGTAGTGGAACTCTATAATGCGTTAAAATTACATATGTTAAATGTTTATCTTTGTGACTGTATCACATTTTAAGTGTCAATGAAGCATGACAGCACATGATGACATGTTATTCAGTATCAGAACATAACCCTCTAGGACAAAATCCTAGGATAAAAATTATCAAGATATAATCGTCTACATACCAGTAAATGTTACTGCATAATGTAGTTTTACAATAAACTTAGATTTATTAATTTTTCTAACTATCAATACATAGAAGGACACTCACTGGGGATTATGTCCTAGAATATGTTATTCAGAGTGCATTTATATGTAACTATTCAGTCTAGAAAGATATACAATATATATTTAATACAATATTTATACAGATACAAGGGCAGGCTTCAAGTTTCTTCCTCCTCTTTTGTTCGTCTCGTATTGGAATCTTTTTTTGGCAACAAAATCAAACCAAAAAATATCATTGGATGAACTATTAAATTACTCTTGACCGGATCCTGTCAAATTCACTTTCACCTGTTACCCGAACTTAACGGTCAAAATCAATTCTTCCGATGATTCTAACAAATGCTTTTTTTTATTAAACCAACTGCACATATTACTTAAAGGTGTTTCTTCTGTTCAGTTGTTTTGATAGACCCATTTCAAGTTGTTTCCAAAAATATAAAGTTACCCAGTATCCACTGCAACATGCTAGCTCGTTTGTGTAACATTTGTTTATGTGAAATCATCAGATAAACTATTAAATGATTTAATGGTTGTTCCAACATTAAGTGAAGTGAATATCGAAATACTGAAAAATCATGATTTTCTTCCTTGGTGAAATTTTTTAACTTTGTCATGTGATCGACAAGAGGATGGAAGTCATGCCCATGATCAGCATTGACCCACACAGTGTTTACCATTTTGGATATCCACTATTTTGATCCTTAACAGGTCTAACAACTGAACTCAATTGTTTTGATGATTTGAACAAAAATAGGCATTTTTTATTAAATCAACTGTGGCTGTTACATAAACTATTCACACACTACATATTTGGACACCAGTGAACTGTATTTTTGATAGGCTGAAAATGTTGTGGAGGCAGTTTTAAAATTTTTCATGCACTACAAATTTTAACATTAAATTAAATCAGTTGAGGAGGGTGTTTTTAAGGATGAATGGGAAGAATATAGCAGTAAAACTGTCTTGTGATGGTCTTGAGGGGTCAGTTCACAATTGTCAACATTAACGTGTTCGTACTAAACATACTAATTCTCATATCTGCTCAAATCAATACTTTAAAAAGTTGATAACCTTCAAGATTGAAAAATATATTGATGTAGCAATGTCATAATACCATATATTTACAAACATTTATCTCCACTAATTATGTGACGCAACAATGGTCATATGTTGCATGCGACTGACAAGGCTCCTTTAGTACATTTTGTAGGAATAGGTGAAAGTTTATAATTGTGAATGGCCCCTTAATGGTATTATAATTAATGCTAATATTATTAAAAGTGGCCTTTCTTGTACACATGAAATATCTGACCTTCACCATAAATCACTGTTAAAATGACAAACCTCAATTTTGCTTGATCTGTAAAACACCGTAATGTTTATAGGTTCTATGAATAAAATGTAATTATTTCCGTATACCTCATCAGATGAAATGTACTTGTTAAAATTTTATAATTCTTCTCAACAAGTAAGGGGCTTTGTAATTCCAATTATCCAAGAAAAAATTGTGTGGGTTGATCCAGGGTCCACTTGGACCATCACCAAAAAATTGGAAAGCAATATGTATATATATATATATTAGTTTTTGTATCGCATTGAAATACATTTTGACAATAAGTGACTTTCCATTCATGGCGGTGTTGATGGTGGAGTAAATAATATTCCATTTTTAAGGTTTATGACAGAACAACACAAACACATTGGTAGGAAACGAGCAGTATTTATTATAAACTTGGCAAAAAGGGGCAGCCTGGTCGATTTTCTCTGGGGCCAGCTGTGACACCGAGAGGGCTGGCTGTGAGGCCCGGATGTTCACGTGACCGGACATGGTCCTGGCCCAGCTACTCGATCGTGATCACGTGACTGCGGCCACATGACCAGACAATCATGGGGCCTGCATCCCTCTGGGTGTCCAGCCCTCCCCAAGAAAAATCGCCGAACTATCCTACTACGGTTGTTGGGTGGAGCAAATAATATCCAATTTTTAAGGATTATATTATTTTATATCTATAAAGCCCATAGGTCAATTTAGTATGTAAACATACTGGTTAGACCAAAAAGTGATGTAACGTTTCCAATATACATTCAAGGCATCTATTTGCAAAACATATCCATTTTGTGCGTTTTGGGATAAATTTGTTTTGTGTCACACGTTATTATGCAACAGATAGGAAAACCTGTATTTCATCAGTTCATCAACATCTGTTTAATGGTCCACTGATTGACTATACATGTGTAAACATGCGTTTGTCACAGATAACATGTCTCATTAATGTATAGTTAGATTGATGCGTGGTGCATAGTTAGATTGATGCGTGGTGCATAAGAAAGCTTGGGTGTGCATCTATTAGTTTCTCATAAGTGGCACGGTAGTAGTAGGCATCCGTCCATCTCGGGAGATGAATAACTACATATGCATGTCACGCTCATGCAACTCCACGCCGGGAAACACTTAATAAAGACACGTATTCAGTGCATCTACCAAACCGGCCCATACTTCATCTACACACTGCATGAATGCATGAGAGAACTTGTTCGTGGTTTTTTGAAATTCCAGAAAAACAACGGCTGGCCACCACTCGATTCTTTGAGCAGTGCTAGATAGGCAATTGCAGCAGGAAGAGAACATAATTGAACTGTGTAGGATGTCCTCAATTTGTGCTGAATCAGTACTGAAATGTAATGAAAAATAGCAGCCAGAGATAGCAGTATGGTGTGCACCCCGGGCTAATAGCACACATGCACTGTGAATTATCTAGAAAGTATATGCAAGGTGCTGCCAGCAGCAGTATTATCGCCATTTGTGTTTAGCGCACCTACATTCCTGAAAATGTATTTGTTCGCACTTGGTTTCACTTCTAAAAATGTGGTTTAGAGGAAACTGTCTTGCATGCTTTAGTTGTTTGTGTCTACAAAGTAGTGTTTTCATGATATTTGTATTCTATAATATTATTACATTGTTCTTGTACATTTATGCAGAAGAATGGAATGTCTGACAAGAAATTGAGATAAGGTTGTATTTGTTTGTTCTTCTTTCTAGGATGTCAATTCATGCTGAACTGTTTACAAAAAAATATTTAATTACTTATTAATATCATCATATATAGACTACTTTTTTACTGACGAATTCTTATGAAATGCTAGCTTCTGTATATGGCATACTAAGCATGCATAAATGATATAAAGTAAAACAATTACATACATCCATTCTCTGACTACATAGAAACTGAAGAAAAATAATATGAAAAATAACTGTGGTCTGGGCTCGCCGCCGTCTCAGTGGGTAGGTTGCACCCTCAGCAGGAGATTACCTCACCACTTAATCCGAAAAAACTGATATGACTATGAGTGTTTATTTGAGACAATGATTCATGGAAATCATTACAGTATAAGGATATAATGTTGTGTCTAGACTCTTGAAGTTGTTCCTTGAACAGCTGATCCACTACTAGCACTAGACCCACCTATCCGGATACATAGGCTATCCACGTTCTCTTGAGATCGGGCAATAATTGATAAAGACATTATGGATATACGCAGGTTGCAGCCTTGATGATGATAACATACATACCTGCCAACCTCTCAGTTTAAAAATCCAGGAGATTATGTTGAAAGAAAATTGCGAGCAAAGCAAGCCCCGCATTGTGTGGGGTCTGGTTGAATAACATTCTTATAAAAAGTTATGGTTGAATAACATTCTTATTTCTATGAAAAAAATGCAATAATTTGTGTTGCTATAAACCATAAATTATATGCAGTAGGAAATCAAGCCTATAACATACCATAGATACATTGTAAAAAGTACTGTGTGCAAAAATAAGAAATCCACGAGAAAGACCTGAGAAGATATAATCCATAAAATGTGGACATATTTATTAACATTCAAAAATATGTTTCATTTAACTAATGCTTGCAAAAAAACTTACATGACACCCTATAATAAAAAGTTTTGCCCCCCCCCACTTAGTAGCCAGACTGACTTAGCCTTAGGCCTCTGAGACCAGCTGGGTACCGTTTCACTAACATTCTTATGAGCTCATAAGCACGATTTCGCTCTTAAGCTATGATCAAAACAGAATATTGCTTTTCACTAAGAATAAATCATAGAAATGCTCATAGCCATAGGAATGCTCTTAAGAACGCTCCTAACTTACGACGAGGTTAGACCGCTCATAAGAACATATCCGTCATAAAAGAAAAAATGGCGTACTTGCATGTTATCCGAAGACGCAGACGGATTCGATTTATGGCCAAGTCTGGCTATTTATCAGAGTTAGCAAAGATACATGGTGTGTCAATATCCACAGTTAGCAGATGCATCAAAAATGTAGCTACGTACATTGCTTCAGAAGCACACCAGGAGATATACTACGACTATAAAATGTAAGTTGTACCTAAAATGATATTTAACACACATATACACAGTACACCAGTAAGTAAATTAGTATTTGCTAAAGTATTTAAACCTTTTTAAATAAAAATGTCCACATCATATACTTGAGCATTGAAATATGTATATGTAACATCCTATTTACGATTACTGAAATAACATTTGAACAGAAGCAGAGGTACAATGCTAAGCACAGAGAAGTATGACAATATTAATAATAATAAGTTTAAAACTCAACTGCCATCTTGTAAAAATATGAAGTTTATGTCAACAATTAATTTATTTTAGCGAACAACTGGCTAAACTGGCCCAATCATTTAATGGTGTTGGGGGCTTCCCACGTGTTGTGGGTGCTGTTGACGGCGCACACGTAGGCATCCTTTGACCTAGACAAGGAGAATATGCGTTTGCTAACAGAAAGGGGGAGTACTTCATCAATGTAATGGTGAGTGTTTATGTTAAATAACAACATATTATATGCACTAATGATAACACAAATTCAACGATTGTAAATAATTTAATTGCTATCAAAGGCAAACAAACAGATGGTGATAAATGTAACATATAATAATTATATAGTGTCCATGTTTAATATATATATATATATATCGTTTTGTGTATGTATGTATGTATGTATATATGTATGTATGTATATACGTACATACATGCATACACATATATATATATATCACACATTTTAAGTCCACTGTTACAACATATTTTTTTTTTAATATTAAAAAAATATTTATAAACTTGTTCTATTAATAATTTTTTATTTAAGACAACACAAACATTTGGTCAACAAGTACCGTTTCATACTGACACACCTTAGTAGACTATAAACCACATAACAACATGACCTGCACTAACCTGCTTCAAACTTGTCATGTACAAAAGCACCTTGGCAGCTCCCTGGCCACTTGACATCCTTATCCTGAATGATGAGGTCACTGTCACATGTCACCTAAAAATAATTATACACATGTTACTGCTTATTCCCAAATGGAAGATGGGGCACCAGTTTTGATTATTCCATTACTACATGTATGCATGTATGTACAAATGTGTGTATGTGTCTATAACTATTATATATATATATATATATATATTATAATATTATGATAATAGTTATACACACAAACAAACATAGATATATATGTATGTATGTATGTATGTAAATATATATATATATATATATATATATATAATATAATATATATAATATACAAATATATATTTGTGTGTGTTTGTGTGTCTACAACTGTTATCATAATATGATATATATATATATAGTCTGTCTAATCTTTTTTGAGATTCTTGCTGCCTGGTAATGCAGAGTATCACATAAAATACTGTGTCATAGAATAAACATAACAGAAAACAACCATAATTTTAATATTGTTTATTGATGTTAATTACACCAACGTATTATTTTAAAACATTCACATTCAATACTTGTTACACATTAACCTACTTACTTAACTTTTAATTTAAAAAGGGTCAGTTCATTATAATATATTATATAGTATTCAGAAAAATCTGACATTACACTAATTACAATAACTTAACTAAAAAATGGCACACCTTCTTCTTTACTTCTGACAAGCAAGTTTCTTTTTTATGTTTCAATTCTCCGGGTTTCTTTTGACTAACCCTGTATCTTACATCTTGGTAGCAATGGTGTTCCAAACACCCAGTTTGTCTTTGTTTGTGGTCCCTTGCCCTCCTTGTGAGGCGAGGGAACTGAAACTCCCGTAGTTTGTGACTTTCTACCAGCTGTACATGGAGCTCCAGTTCCCCATCAGTATAATTTGCTTTTCTCTGAAAATACATTAAATACTTATTATTTCTGTGGTAATTATTATTTGGAAAATATGTTCCATTATGGCAATAACATATATATATATATATATATATATATATATATATATATATATATATATATATATATATATATATATATATATATATATATATATATATATATATATATAACACATATTATATATATATATATATATATATATATATATATATATATATATATATTACATCATGCTAAGGTGAGACACAGAGCAGCTTGATAGTATGTATTTTTTGTATAGCATAGTTATTGCAATTGTGTCTGCTCAAACTGTGAAGGGGGTCTTCAAAATAAAACAAATATACACTTACACACACACGTACAATATATATATTAAATACATTGTACAAGATAGCATTTGCATAACAGACACATAAAATCAGTTCCCATGTTGTCTGCATTCTTTCTGTCGTCTGCTAGTCCTACGACGTCTCGGCTAGAGTAAAATGGATAAAACTAGGTGTCAGTCACTTCAATCGCCTTTTACCAATCTAAACTGTATACAAGTATACATCACAAATAAATACTAACACTCGCAACACTAGACATATCTGCACAAATCTTACCCTTTTCGAGATTTTCTCATCGCCGCTGTCAAAACATCCAGCGACAGCGAATCCATGATTGTTGTCATTGGCAACTGTCAAATTACTTCCACATTTCTGCCGGTGTGACATAGAAAT
Source organism: Lamellibrachia satsuma (assembly GCA_033239005.1). Lineage (NCBI taxonomy): Eukaryota > Metazoa > Annelida > Polychaeta > Sabellida > Siboglinidae > Lamellibrachia > Lamellibrachia satsuma. The sequence goes on from BSQZ01000139.1 coordinate 481,328, forward strand.
AATATCCTCAGCAGGGTTGTTTGATTTAAATCATTTGATTTAAATAATTGATTTAAATCACTCAAAAAAAAAAAAATCATTGATTAATGATTTTTTTTACTTCCGATTTTATTAATTGCTGATTTATATGAATTTAACACAAATAATTGTTTACAAGCATCGAGATCAACAAAGTTTTGTATGTTTTTTAATACAAAAGCACAAAGTGCGCACACTTGTGTAGCTGTATTGACACCAGATAGCCTGACAGTCAAATATTTTATGACGTTGTGTATGTATGATCCATTCCCTTTCTGAATGCAGTGAAGCCACACAAACTTGTCTTTAAGAGGAAGTATCTTTTCAAGTCAGAAGCTCTGAGTTAAAGTCCACTTACTTAGAGCTTGTGCTAGTTGTTACCAATTCAGTATGTTGACAGTGAGACAGTCTGGGCTACAATTGTTTAATACTGTACCAGTTTGCAGTCTTCAATTTTTTTATTTAAAAAAAATCATGATTTTTTTTCAACAGTGATCCTCAGTGATTGAATAGCATGTTTTAGGATGACAAATTTTCCTCCTAAGCTTATGATGGAAATTTCGCTCTTTAGCTTATGATGGATTTTACGAGCATCTTAGTGAAATGCATTTTTAAAATGCTCTTAAAATTCTATGATGGATTCTGTGTTATGATGGGTTTTCTTATGAGCCCTTAGACTTAGTCTTAGTGAAAGGCTCCCCTGGCCAGGTTGCTTTTACAACAAGCTGACAATTATAAATACTATAGAATAGTTAATGACAATGCTGCCAAATTTGTTAAATCATGTATATGAATTCTTGAGTTACCGGTCACTGGGGGCATAAACGTACCACAAAATTTACTTTTTGGAAGATAAAAGGTTTGTGAGGCATGTTTTTGAATATGATACAACACTGAACGCTAGGACTAGGTGGTAGTACTAATAGTAATAACCCGGGCCTAGCCTAGGCCTAGTACTAATAGATAATTTTAAGTATTTCACTCAGTACAACCAATGAACCAGGGCTAGCTCACTCTGAAATGATATGAAATAACTACTAATGGTTTAGAATATCGATCTCCTGTGCACATCCTATTAAGTATAACACATTTGACTCCAATCAGGATATTGACACCGGGGGGGATGGCCTTTGCCCTTGCCTTGGTGGGCCTGGCCCAGCCTTGGCCTTGCGTAGGCTTGATTTCATTATCAGGAATATCGCTTGAGCAAACGTACCGACGTTTGTTTTTTTTATCAGCTAAAATCAACATTAAAAAAATATGACAGTCACTTTTCACTTAAGGTGCGTTACAAATAAATAAAATTACATACCTTGCACTCATGATAATTGTATTTGTCGTCGGTCTGATTCTCGGGCCCTTTCGTGAACTCGACATTGCGCGCGAAAATGGTGTCGCCAAATTGCGGAGCCTGGGTAGTGGAGGCTAGCCGTATGCTGCATTCGCTAGATGGCAGTGCAATATGCAAGCATTATTTGTGGTGCGATGATTGTTAAATGCGGTACGAAGAAACCTGTGATCAAACGCTAGCGAAGGGAACTCCCGGCTATAGTTTCGTACAAATCTCAATAATTTATGTACAGCCTACAATCCGAGAGATTTCCTTGTTTTCCGGGAGGATGGGATCGGGAGACTGGTGACGGTGTGCATGAAACGCCTGGGCCTGACTTCTGGTAACACGGCAACTGCTATTCGTAGCAATTCCGATCTCTAAAATTGGCCTAATAGACAATATTTGACAATCACATGTGCTATTTGTGCATCTTGAGCGTAGTATGAATAATATAATGAATGTCTTGCGATAGTTTAAGCGAGGGAAGAGTGAAACAGCCGTAATAATAAATAAAATTAATTTAAGGGCCCGGGATATGCAAGATTTAAAAAAAATGTCATCCAAGCCAAAGGCCCATATATGACAAGTGGACAAGGAAGCCATTGGCACTGGCTTATCGAGAGTCAACGCCTACGTGTAACCCACACGTAATGCTTCTTCCGTTATAAATATGTGCCATGTCTTCCATAGAAATGAAATTAAGATTTTAACTTTTAGGCGCATGTCGGAGAAAGACGGAAATGCTGCGGATTAAGTGGTGAGGCACTATCCTGCTGAGGGCGCCACCTTACACACTGAGACGACGGCGGGCCCAGACCACAGTTATTTTTTGCATTATTTTTCTTCAGTTTCTAAGTAGTCAGAGAACGAATGTTGGTAGTTGTATTGCCTTTTTCCATTTATGCATGATTAGTATGTCATATACAAAAGCTAGCATTTCATAAGTAAAAAAGGATATTTCCACGTAGGTATATGTATACATCTAATAGTCTATACATGACAATGTTAATATTTTTTTTAATTCAACCTTAAATGTTTCACGGGGGTGATATCTCAGTTACTGCATTTAACTTACTTTTTAGATGCATGTGACTTGTTACTGCAAGAAGGAAAAGCCAGACAGTGGAAAGTGTAATATTTAATTAAAAGTAATCTGGTCAGATGTTGGTTTAATGCCATCCCACACTTGGTGATGTTATGACTTTGGTACTAAAACTGCAAGCATTAACTTGAGTACGGCATTGTTCCTAATAGAAGCACACTACATAACATAAGCAATTAAACAACCTTTTTAGAAGTCAAGCCAAGCGCAAATTCATACATTTGCAGGAATGTAGGTGCTATTTGCCACAAGGTGCACACTGTACTGCTATCGCTGGCGACAATTTTCATTACCGGTACATTTCGGGAATGATTCAGCAAAGATAGAGGACACCCTTCACAGTTCAATGATATCCTCTTCCTGCCGCAATTGCCTATCACGATTGCCATCTGTTGCATAATAATGTGCAACACAAAACAAATTTATCCTGAAACACAGAAAATGGACATGTTTTGCAAATAGATGCCTTGAATGTATATTGGAATGTTACATCACTTTTTGGTTTAACCGGTAAGTTTACATCCTAAATTGTCCTAGGGGCTTTATAAATATAAAACATTTCCAATAATCCTAAAAAATGGGATAGTATTTACCCCACTCATCAACACCGCCTTGAATGGAAAGTCACTTATTGCATAAATTAATTTCAACATAATGCAAAAATTAAATAATATATATATATATTATTAAGTTATATATATATATATATAAATATATATACCAGACACATTAGTAAAACAAGACCGCTGAACCTTATTAGTTGACATGATACAACAATGCAGACATGGGCCAGTGACATCCATGCTGTTGTGTTGCAAGAACCCACTGGAGGTGCAGTGTTTGTACAGTAGAACACCCAGTCTTCATCATATATCATACCAGCATCTACTAATTAATAACTTCTGTTATTGAGTATAGTAAATATACAATGGGTTTAAATATGTCTCGCTATTCTTAAATCACTATAATAATATGTAGGCTGCGGGTGGTAAGCTTATGCCTAAATTAAGAATACACATTTGTAAGGCAAGTTTGTAAGATAAATTGCATTTATTACAGCTTAATTACTAAAATGATACAAAACTCAGTCATTGCACAATTTACTTCATGTTACGATATGTATCGAGACACAGACTAAAATGATACAACAGTAAAACTTATCACATGGACAAGGCAACGCTACAGTAGTCATCACTCCCATTGAGACCCAAATTGAACACATGCATTAAAACAAATAGTGTACAGATTTTACATAGATTATAGTTATACGTACATAGTGGAAACGTATATTACATGTTAAATTTTTTATTTTATCGATATAACGACAGGTGTGATTCGAGTTGAACTTTTATTGCTTCACAAGGGGAGGTGAATAATGTTTTGCCTACCGCTATCACACATCGTAGTGTACCACAATATGGATATTGAGTATCATGTACCGTACCGTGCAGTGTGTATCACGATACACTGGTGCATCGGTGGATTGTTCTGGCCCTATTCTTTACCACATCAAAGTACAAAATGTCAACCAAAAGTACAAAATATAACCAAAAGAAAGAGTAGAATTAATACAAAAGTTAAGACAAAAAATAAAAGATCAAAGAAAAGACGGTATTAAACAGAGTAATAAAGATGGTATTACAGACGACTGGCCACAATCAGGAGGGAGCCAGGACTGTACAAACACAAACAGAACAAGTCAGCTATCTGCATATCATAGTGTCCAGTGTAAGATAACATAAGGTAACATAAACATCTATTAGGTACCATAGTTCCAATACATTAGTGGTGTTCACAATATTGTCTGTAAAATACCTGTTATCTTATTCAGTACAAATATTATATATCTTATTCAGTACCGATATATATTAATATTATTGTTTATCCATAAATTCCCCGGCATACATGTACTTATTAATGTAATACTACTACTCTACTTGTGTAAACAACTAATAGCATAAACACAGCAGTCAACAAAGTTGTCAATTTCATATGTGCATTGCCTGACTAGCTGTCATTCCACTGTTGTTTACAAACAAGTATTGGACACTGCTCCATGCACAGGTCTGTAGGGATTTAGCAAGATCAGCCCACTCCTAGCCACCCCCTAGAGCAAGTCATTATTGTAAGTTTTGAGGGAGAGATGGCACCAACCTGATCCTGGCTTAACTGTAGGGACAGTTACTTTAGTACAGCCACAATCTATACATGCACGTTTATATCAAATCTCATTACATATTAACTATAACAGTAGCACCACTAAACATGATCAAAGCTGAACTTTCTAAAATGTTCTATACATGCATCAGCTAATGAGTGCCAGTGGTAAAATCCTAGAATCTGCATATGTCAATAATCTTTACCAGTAATAATCAGAATATCGCCTCATATACATATATGCATGCATGTACCCCATTAAAACATATAAGGCAATGTTCAACATCCCTGTGACGCATGCCTATAGACCACCAAGTGAGTTACCCATGGAGGCCTAAGTCGGGACAATGACAGATGTTCAATTTAAATACTTTCACATACTAGACTTGTAGTTGTCAAGTTATGTTCACATTTTAAACAGTACTACCCTATGTTAAGGCAGTGACTGGAGCTGTTTCTGCCATTCAATAGGATGCCAGCCGGTGGCCCACACCTGCTTCCTGGCAGCTAGCTGGCTTATCCCTCTAGTCTATAGGGGAATGATTAAAGATGTAACTCTATAATGTATACATAGCTTTCCAATTTTTTAGTGATGGTCCAAGTGGACCCTGGATCCACCCACACAATTTTTCTTGGATAATTTGATTTATAAAAAAATACAAAACCCCTTACTAGGTGAGAAGAATTACAAAATGTTAACAAGTATTATTTCATGCGATGAGACGTGGAAATAACAAACACAACAAAGAAACACAAACCTTCAACAACATTAGTGGAGATAAAGTACTAATTTGAGCAGGTATGAGAATTAGTAAGTTTTGTACAAACAGATGAGGTTAATGCTGACAACTATGAACCGTCCCCCCTCAAGTGAACCGTCCCCCCTCAAGACCATCACAAGACATTTTAACTGCTATATTCTTACCCTTCATGATAGTGTACTGTGCATCTATACAATTGATTTAATCCACCGTAGTAATGTTAAAATTTGTTGTGTGTGAATAATTTTAAAGCTCAAATTATTTACCAAATCCAGTTCATTGGTGTCCAAATATGTAGTGTGTGAGTAGTTTATATAACAGCCACATTTGATGTAATAAAAAAATGCCTATTTTGTTCAAATCATCAAAACAATTTAATAAGAGAGCATTTGTTAAAATCACTGAAAAAAATCGACTTTGACCGTTTGAAAGTGAATTTGACAGGATCCGGTCAAAAGTAATTTAATATTTTATCGAATGATTTTTTTTTTGGTTTGATTTTTTTGCTAAAAAAAGACTCTAAAATGAGTCAAACAAAATATTGTATTGAGGAAGAAACTTGAAGCCTGCCCTTGTATATGTATAAAAATTGTATTAAATGCATATTTTAAAAACTGAATATTGTATTAAATACATACTGTATATCTTTCTAGACTGAATAGTTGCGTGTAAATGCACTCTGAATAACATATTCTAGGAGATAATCCCCAGTCGGTTTACTTCTATGTATGATAATTTTAGACAAAAATTAATCAAGCCGAGTATATTGTAAAACTACATTATGCAGTAACATTTACTGGACATTGTCTAAGAGGATTTTGTCCTGATACTGAATAACATGTCATCATGTGCTGTCATGCTTCATTGTCACTTAAAATGTGATACAGTCACAAAGATAAACATTTAACATATGCAATTTTAACGCATTATAGAGTTCCACTACCTACCCAGTTGCCGGGATATAATATCCTCCACCAAATCTCACATACACATTATAATATTACATGATATTGTCCACATATAATTTCTTAATTTTTTTTTATAAACACAATATCATACAAATTAAATCATTAAAATACACATAACAAATGCATGGCATGCAAATTCAAACGTAAAACAATATGTATTGTTGCCATAGCATTCAATGATACTTGTTACAATTTTTATTAGAAATAGAATTACAGAGTAAACCAATTTATATTATTTTGGAAATAGTTAACAGGTTTTAATTAATATAATTAACAAATTCACACTCGTATAATTAAGAACAACTGATAACAATCAACCAAAACCATCCAGGCTGACAGACTTGGGGTCAATTGCATTTAACTGGAAATAGCAATTTCAATTCCGGAATTGCAATTAAATTGGTGTTTTTATTTTAAAAATAACTGGAATTGGTGAAAATGTAATTGGTATTTTCAATGACTATTTCAATTACACCACATAACTTTTTGACTCAAAGTAATTGCCATAAATAATCAATAAAATATATATTGCATATATCACATTTGTTTGCCGAAATGAAATAAAGCTGCTCTAAAATAGATGCTACTTTTTGCCGCTGAGTACGTCTGTGATTGCTCTGTTTGTAAACTGTTATTTCAATATGGAACTGATAATTGGAAATGGTATTTTGGAATTGGTATGTTTCAAGTGTAATTGAAACTGATATTTGTAATTGACGTGGAATTGGAATTGATATAATACAATTGACCCAAAGTCTGGATACAGAAAAAAAACTGTTATTTTCACTGGTATTTTAAAAACAAATAGGTCAATATGACAATAAAAGAACTACCAATCTCATTTTAAACATGTATCACAGCTTAGTTCTTACAATAATTAATAATGGCACAACAGTGAAAGGGAATGTAGAAAAAATTAATTTGTAAACTGATAGTTTGGGGGTTTCACATAATAAGATGCTAATGTTCTCTGAATTTTTTTTCTAATTTTTAGGCATTGCGAAATCGTGTATTTTTGAAAATATTGTGAGGTGAATGATCACCGTAGTAACATGTTTTTATGGATATTATTCTTAACAAACTGAGATATTATAAGTATTAATAAATAAAGCATTGCGATGTCCGTAACAGCCATTCAGTTAACCAATGAAAATTGTTGCACATTTCCTTTAACGTCATTATTTGTCTTCTACTTGTCTGTGTCCGGGGTCCTCAGTCTATGCGACCGTGCTGGCTGAGGTGTCAATTGACACCGAGTACTTCTCACCAAGAGCACTTTGTCGCTCTCTTCGGAACCGGACTCGGCCGAGCTGTCTCTTCAGCTGACTTGGACGATGCTGGACAAACACAAAGCAGGGTGTACAACAGACGTCACATGTCTAAAGAAATGAAAGATCATATTACATTATGTACGCTTCTGTGTACAACATATATCACTGATACGTTTTAATGCAATCAAATATCATAATACATATGTCGGCTTCTGTGTACAACATACGTCACTGATATGTTTTAATAAAATCAAAGATTATAATACATATGTAGACTTCTGTGTACAACATACGTCACTGATGTGTTTTAATGCAATCAAAGGTCATAATACATATGTAGGCTTCTTACATACTGTACAAAGAAGTCAGTTATTTATTCTTAATATCTTATTAATTTCTTCATATTGTTGTACTGTAATTTAAACTGTAAATTAAGTGACACTAAGATTATTTATTTAAGTGTTTGTCTGTGAGTGTCTATGTAAATGAGTGAGTGTGTGCGTGCACATGCATATGTGTGCATGTATGTGTATAAATGTACACATACCCATACAAACTTTTAGTGTTTTACCAAATAACGAGACAAGCTTACCACAAAACATGCTTTATTTCCCGCACGTCCGCCTGAACTCTAAGTGACGGATGTACGTGAGTACAGTACATTACTTTTCCAGTAAGCGGTGAGAGGGATAACAATTTGTAGTTCAGTCAAGACATTACATCCCTCCTCTCTTTACATGAAAGCATCCATAAGATCTGAACTAATGTCTAATTAATTCACTATCTATCTATTCACTATCTCAGAACAGAAATGTTCATGTGATTAACTGTAAATCTCCACTCGGATCCTATAGATTAATTCATAACTAATAGTAACTACTAATTGTGAACACTCACACTGAAGGCAGAGGTTGCCAGTATACGCCTCCAGAAATGGCTCAATTATAGTGTCGAATGTCTTACAGCATTATTATGGCTGTAGGCGATCCTAGCCCTGTGACATACTACTCATAGTCTTTCAACCAAACTGGTTTCTGGTTTCCAGAGGACCTAGGTGGGTATCTAGGTGAGTCCACATGGCTCAGAGCGGTTGACTCAAGTGACATGTTGGTTGACATGTCGTCGCTCGAGAGGTTCTCCTCCAGCGAGTCGTCTTCTGTTGACAAGACAGGCGGTCCCATCTTGATTTCCAGGAGTTGAATCTTGAGATATTGCTTGTGATAGTTAACATTCTTCGCTGTGCTCATGGTTCTTTTTCTCGCTACAACTTCATAAGTTATGGGTTTGTAGGGAGTCGAGTTTTTGTTGACTCTCCTTAGCTTTTCCAGAACTGTGTCTCTTGGTTGGAGGTTTGACGGTTTCGCGTTTGTTCTTCGGTCTGCATACTGCTTCATTTGAAACTTTGCTGTATCGTCTGTTTCCCTCATGGTTTTGCCAAACAGTGACGTCTTGACTCCAGGTAGGGTTGCCCTGGTGCTTCTGTTAAGCAGTGCCATGGCATCAATTGTCTCATCTGCCATTTGCTCACACTTGTAAAATTTTAACATTTCATATTTAGTGTTGACTTGAGGTTTGAAATATTCATTCAGTTTTCTAACAGCGATTGCATACTTATCGTTTGCTCCATTTTCTGGTACAGTATAAAAAATGTCATTCACTCTCTCCCCTATGAAGTGAAGTTACCAGGCTCTTTTGTCCGCTTATTCTGTAATTTTACTCATTATGAGCAGTCGCTCGAATCTCGTCAGCCATTTTCCCCATCACTGACCAATGGTAGGCCCCAATATGTCAAATGCAGCAAATTGAGGCAAGGCTATAGCCATGATTATGGCTCAGTCAGCTCAGTTATAGCGTTAGTTCAGTTTTAGTTACCTCACCAAGAATGAAGAGACAGCGACCATCCTCGTCGCCAGTTTTAGTGTTTTACTAAAATTTTAATAACGAGACAAGCTTACCACAAAACACGCTGTATTTCCCACACGTCCATCTGAACCCTAAGTCCCGGATGTATGTGGGTACAATACATTATTTTTCCGGTGAGCAGTGAGAGAGATAACAAGTTGTAGTTTTCAAGACATGACAATACTTTACATAAAAAATTAAAATCATGTATATCAATGAAAGAAAGTCTAAGCAATGTTGCTTTTATTGTGACAGATTTTATCTGCAACTTTTTTATGATGACTACCACAGCACTAGTGCTCATGTTCTACTACCACAGCACTAGTGCTCATGTTCTACTACCACAGCACTAGTGCTCATGTTCTACTACCACAGCACTAGTGCTCATGTTCTACTACCACAGCACTAGTGCTCATGTTCTACTACCACAGCACTAGTGCTCATGTTCTACTACCACAGTGCTAGTGCTCATGTTCTACTACCACAGCGCTAGTGCTCATGTTCTACTACCACAGCGCTAGTGCTCATGTTCTACTACCACAGTGCTAGTGCTCATGTTCTACTACCACAGCGCTAGTGCTCATGTACTACTACCACAGCGCTAGTGCTCATGTTCTACTACCACAGCGCTAGTGCTCATGTTCTACTACCACAGCACTAGTGCTCATGTTCTACTACCACAGCGCTAGTGCTCTTAAAAGACATGTTCTACGTTTCTGTGCAGGCCTACCTTGATGAGCCAGAGGCCAGACTTGCTTTGTGGATTCAAGTAGGCGTAGACGAGCCAGGAAGCGAGACCACAGACAAGACACAGCAAGAGGAGTATAGCCAGGATGACCCCAGTGCGAGTGGACGTTCTCGAGCGGTCAGCGGCCATGGCTGAAGGGGTGGAATTTGCTGAGGTATTGGTGTGAGGAGAACCAGATGGCAGTGTGGACAGAGAGTGGGGTGGAGGGGTAAGAGTAGTAGTGTGAGGGGTAGTGGAGCTGTTGGGTAGGGGGGTAAGAGTAGTAGTGTGAGGGGTAGTGGAGCTGTTGGGTAGGGGGGTAAGAGTAGTAGTGTGAGGGGTAGTGGAGCTGTGATGATCTGTCTTTGTCGCCGTAGATGTATTGGATGGGCACTGGTCAACGGTCAAGTTCTGCAACATGCACCATGTCATTTCATTAATAATAAACATTTATTTCAGACAAGATAGTCCATATATATATATATATATATATATATATATATATATATATATATATATATATATATATATATATATAATATGTAATTTGTATTTTATGTATACAAAATTTTATATATATATATATCATTTTGTATACATAAAATACAAATTACATATTATATATAAATACACACGCACACATGTTGTGAATTAAAAGTACATGTCAAAAATAATTAAAATTATATATATATATATATATATATATATATATATATATATACACACTGCCCATTAAAAGTACAACACGTTAAACAAATATAAATTTATACGTCATGCTTTAAAAGTATACAATTGACTAATCTAACAATAGTGTAAGGATAATAAGTATTATCTGTGTTTGCTCTCTACATCAAGTGTTGAATAACCCAGAATATTTGTGTTTAAATCACTACAACCACTGGAACAATTAAGGGTTATATAAACAGTTTTGGCAATTGTATATACTTTTTTAGTTGTAGCTGCAAAAACAAGTTTTAAATATGGTAATTCACCTTATCTATGGCTTGATTCCACAACAACTCATCAAAACTCCAGGACACTGCCCAAAACTACAGGACAATTCCCAAAACTCCAGGACACTTCCCAAAACTCCAGGCACTCTGAAAACTCCAGGATATTCTGAAAACTCCAAGACATTTCCCAAAACTCTAGGACAATTCCCAAAGCTGCAAGATATTCCCTCAAACTCCAGGACACCTCGCAAAACACTGCCTAAAACTCCAGGACAATTCCCCAAACTCCAGACACCCTGAAAAACTCAAAGACATTCCCAAGACTAGGCCACTCCCCAAAACTCTAGGACACTCCGCAAAACTCCAGGCCACTCCCCAAAACTCTAGACCACTCACCAAAACTCTAGGCCACTCCCCAAAACTACAGGCCACTCCCAAAAACTCTAGGCCACTCCCCAAAACATCAGGACACTCCCCAAAACTACAGGCCACTCCCCAAAACTCTAGGCCACTCCCCAAAACTACAGGCCACTCCCCAAAACTCCAGGCCACTCCCCAAAACATCAGGACAGTCCCCAAAACTCCAGGTCAATTCCCCAAACTCTAGGCCACTCCCCAGAACTCCAGGCCACTCCCCAAAACATCAGGACACTCCCCAAAACTCCAGGACACTCCCAAAACTCCAGTACACTACCCAAATATCCAGAACACCAAATCTCCCCAAAATATTTGTTTGCCATAACAAATCAAGGAATGTCATAGTAATTAATGAATACACATTCCACTGAACAGCAGATATATTCTTTCTCAATGTCCACAGGACATTTTGTTCATGAGAATTTTGTTCAGCAGAATAATTCCAACACTTACCACCAGATGGCAACTGTTCTCCAGCCACTCCTGGCGTTTGCGATCCATACCGCTGGAGCATCGATCAACGGCTGGGCACCATATGCAGTTTAAGTTTGATGCTAGGGATGTCGTTAGACACTCGGAGCACGTCTTGTAGATGTTACAAGCTGTGTAGATAAAATGCACAATAAACAGCAATTTATACATACATGCATAACACAACAAACATGCTTTACTATCATATTATATGGAGATTTTTAGAGCAATGTTTGAAGATGTCATAATTAATGGGGCACATGCTCGCTGGCCAGCGTGATAGTAGTACTGCCGTACCCCTGGTAGATCGACCTGCTGAAACCTGGATGTGTCAGTTTATCCCATGCCATGTGTGAATGTCAATGTACACTGAATCATTTCTACTTCGTCCCACTTCCTGTCTTGGTCATCGTGTTTCTGGGAACCAGGTGTGCCTGTGCAAAACTTCAAAGAGTGTTTCCAGGATTACCCCCCCTGACCACTAATTATGTGTCAACAACCAATTAAAGTTAAGTTCTTGCATGCAGACCTCATGAATTCGAGCTTGCAATCTCATTGGTTAACGCGGCAACTTAAAAATCAGCATTTCAATAGGTCGATCTGCCAGGAGTATTGATGTAGACAGAAACCCTGGTGGTGAGGATGGTGGGAAATGGACATAAACACGGACGATCACCAGCAGTACGCTTAAAACATTGGACGAATGTTACACATGATTTCTACGTAAAACGCTCAACATCTCCTGGACACTACACATGACAAATAGAGATTTGTACACAGAAACACCAAAGATCTCAGAGACAATCAGACAGGAAAAACACAATTCACTGTTCCAGAAGTACAGAAGTTATGAGAGAGCTGGTTACTTAGCAACCACTAATAAACTATTACCCTGGATGAACTACTGACAACTGTCTATTTAGTGACTATAATATCATATGCAATGTGAATATTATCTGCATAAGTGTATTGGTAACTTTACTATCGTATACAGCCAATGCAACCGCTTGTCAAAATCCAATAAAAACATGTCTTTGTTAACATATTTTGTCTTGTTTATCCACAATATAAAATGGAAAATTGGATCATTATTTACCACGTTCTTGTTTAAAACATAAGCGAAAAAAAATTAGAGAAAATGCACAAAACACATTGTTCACCAGAATACCATCGTATTATATGACTCTTTGGTGAGTTACTTTTGTGATGTTTCGATGATTTAAAAAAATATGCATTCTTTTATTAAGCTGACTATATATTACTGATACTATCCATGCACAGCTCGTATTATGTGACTCTTTGGTGAGTTACTTTTGTGATGTTTCGATGATTTAAAAAAAATATGCATTCTTTCATTAAGCTGACTATATATTACTGATACTATCCATGCACAGCAGATGTGAACGTCTGCGAACCAGATTTTCTATGGGCTAAGTGATTTGCGGAGGAACCTCAAAATGAGTATAGCGTCCACTTACAGGGCAGAGGGGTAATGATAACCGCAGTGTGATTGGTTATCTCGCTTGTGTCAATCTTCAACTGGTGGTAGCGATAGATGGTTCGGCGAGTTGGCCCTATCAACGTTCCACACAGTCACTTTAATATCATAACGGAACAATGGTAATATTTGGCAATAATTTGGCAATAATTTGGTATTAAGATGTGAAGACAACAAAGGAAAAATGATCAGTCTACATTACAAAAAAGGTAGTTAGTGCTGCCATCAGGTGGCCATATTTGTAATGCAGGTTCTGTGAAAATATCTGGTGGAACAACAGACAGGGTCGTTATCAAATTTGTAGTAATAGATGGTGCTCAACAGTAAAATGACCAGGGTCCAGGCGAACAAAGGATCAAGGTCCAACCCATACATATATATATATATATATATATATATATATATATATATATATATATATATATATATATAATTCCCTCATCCGATTTATTTTATATATAAAGAATGCACTTTAATTTGATGAAAATGCTACTACATGCCAGTGACAAGACACCAATCAAAGGGTACAGGTTTTATTAAAACCAAATTGTAATTTTGCCCACAGGATGGCAATGTCTGGCTCATATTTAACACTGGTATTGATGGGAAAAACAATAGTGGTCTGTAGCCAGAACGGAGAGACAAGATCTCGACAGCACAAAAAGATACACATAGAAGAGACAAAATATACGAAATGTAAAGAGGAGCCTGGATTGATCCTATGTACAGACTTACGCCCATTCATATGATCGCTGTCGACATAGAAGGCGTCTGAGAGTCCCACCTTCACAGGATGTTTGAACTGCACGATGGACGATATGCTCATAGGCAGCTGAAACACAGTCACATGGTATTCCTTCAAAATATCAAGTTTGATCTGACAGTTGAAAATGTGCATGCTATATAAAGTAAGCAGGGTTATAAATTAATGTTTCTGGGACTAGTGGTCAATAAACCTCAATAGTGTGCCACAATAATCACTGCCATCCAACTCTAAACACAACTGTATGAAATGTTAAATGTTTTATGTGTCTACAGAACAAATGACAATTGCTACATTTTTTTCTAAATACTAATGATGAATAAAAACATTATTACAAACTGAAGGAAATGTCATTATGGTCCATGCCCTTCGCATCTGGGACATGTGAGAAACGTCACCTGATAATAGCTGAATATAATTGTGCCATCTTCGTGAAGAATCACTTCAAATGTAAATGGCCCCGCTGAAACATTAAAGAGAACAATTCGGACTATGTATAGATAAATAGTAAACAACATAAAACTGCTTTGATACGATGACAAAAATATGATTACAATGTTTGTGTGGTAGGGATCATTATAATAAAATTGTTAACACATCAGTTTTATAATATAGCTGTTATGTCCTCAGTTTGATGAGTTTTACTTATTAGATCTAACTACACCTTTTAAGTATCTGGCCAGTGGCACTGCTGGGTGTCTATTCTGGGATGCTAGGTGAGGGACAAGGTCCAGTGTCACCAGATTGATACGTCTACTTGCTTACTTAGTTAGTCCTCTTCGCTCAAGGTAGAGCATAAGGCCGAAACGACTCTTTTCCAACGCAGTCTGTTATTTGCGGCTTTCTTCATTTCTTTCCAGGTAGTTCCGTGTTTCTTTACTTCCTCGTCTATTGATCTCCTCCAAATAGTCTTGGGTCTCCAGTCTAAGGCCTGTCTCGTGACATTGTTGGTTTGTTTTCGGAGGGTGTGTCCTATCCATGTCCATTTTCTTCTTGTAATCTCTCTCCTGATGCTGTCTTGGTCTATCCTCCTCCAGATTTCTTTGTTTGTGGTTTTATCCTGCCATTTGGTTTTCATGATGTATTTCAGACATTTGTTAATGAATGTTTGTAGCATTTGGGTTGTTGTCTTGGTTACTCTCCATGTCTCAGAGCCATATAGCAGCACACTTTTCACATTGGTGTTGAAGATTCTGATCTTGTTTAGTGTTGAGAAAGATGATGTGTTCCATAATGTCTTTAAAATACTGAATGCATGCTTGGTCTTCCCAATCCTGTTTTTGATATCTTCATCTGTTCCTCCTTTGTCTGTCACTACACTTCCCAGACAGGTGAATTTGTTGTCCTCCTCTATATCTTTTCCCTTCAGCTGTTCCTTAGCTTGTTGTCTACTGTTCACCTTTAGTAGTTTTGTTTTCTGTATGTCTATTTTCAAGCCTGTCTTTTCAGCTTCCTGCGTCAATTTGCTGGACTTCTTTTGCATTTGTTTGTGTGTATGTGATAGTATGCAGATGTGGTCTGCAAAATCTAGATCTGCTTAGTGATGCCTTTTTGGCCCTGTTTAACAGTCTCTCTCATTTATCCAGTATATCACCACAATAAAAATTAATGGTGATAGGATGCACCCCTGTCTTAACCAGTCTTTACTTCAAATGTCTCAGACAGTTTTCCATTACAGATAACTTGGCAGGTGGATTAGTGTCACAAACTTTGCTGGTATTCTATAGTGATGCATCAGCATCCAGATAACATCTCTGTCTACTCTATCAAAACAATCTTTCTTGAAATCTCGGGTGATCGCCACTCAATTGATTGTTCTATGATTATTCTCATTGTAGCAATATGGTCAGTGCATGATTTGTTTTTCCTAAAACTGGTTTGTTCTTCAAGTTGCTTTTCATCCAGTGCTCCTTTCATTTTGTCCAGTAGTAGCGTGTGAAGACTGTACTTGGTACGGACAGCAGTGTGATTCCTCGCAAGTTTTTGCACATTCCCAAGTCACCTTTCTTTGGCAGTTTTACAAGGTATCCATTTTTCCATTCTGGGACTTTCTCTTGTTCCCAGATCTTCAGGAATAATGGTGCAACATATCTGTTGTTGTTATCGGGCTGCTTTCAGAGCCTTTGGTGGTATGCCATCTGGTCCTGGTGTCTTTCTGTCCTTTAACACCTTCAGTGCCCTACTTATTATTGATAAGTATAAGTGTTAATTAATTACCCAGGGAACAGTTACCTCATTGGAAACATGTGGTGTATGTTAGTCTGTTCAAACTAGAAGGCAGGAAATATAGAAGATACCCATTGTCTAGTTTAGTCTGTCAGTTTTGGGTATTACAGAGTGAAGAGTGCAGTAGATATAGTTATGTTGCAGGGAGTGAGTGTAGGCTGAGGTGGCTTTCCCTCTCAGTGAACTGCTGATGGGTGTTGTAAGCCTTGTTGATGGCAACATTACATATTAAGGTTTGTCAATACAGTGAAATTTATTAGTTATTTCTTTGATTTGCCTTGGTACCCCCCTGCTGTTGTGTTATTAGAGAGACAGTACCTCTACAACATCAACAACAAGCAACAGATGACAAGTGGACAAGGAAGTCTCATCGAGAGTCCAACAATTTGTTAATTTGCTCAAGACTACAAACTTTTTCATGTATGTGTAATCTGCACTTATCAGATGTGACGTCGCCAAACTGTACAAACAACAACGAGTTGTCTCCAGTCATCTATAGTTCTTTATTGTCATCTTATTTGCTAAGCCTAGAGAAAATATATAAAAACAAAAGAACCCAAACACTATGCTATTTCACTGCATAAGGCTCATTAATGTACCTTGTATCAACTGTCAACCATACTCAGGCATGACCCTCCAAAACAGGGCTGTTGTTGTCTTGTTGGCTGTAGGATCATGCCCCGCCCACTGGGACACAGCCCCTCCCCCTGACCATTTGTGATCACTGTCTCTTGGGTAAATTTTAAACTTAAACAACTGTTTTAGTTAAACAACTTTTTTTTTATAGTTTTAGTTAATGCAATTAACCATAAGAGAAATAGTTATAACAATACTAACTAATTAATAATATTCTCTATAGAATGCACTGGATTACCCAGGGCGCTGCCATATGGGGGCAATTAATGACACCATCACCAAGATTAGGTTGCCTATCAACACGAGCTACAATTACAACTCTGTATTATGTGTTAGTGACCAAACTGCTCCCTTACACAGATATATCTGTCAACTTTATTTTTAAACCTATTCATATTGCTAGCATTAACACAATCAGTACATAATTTGTTCCATTTATTTAACTTCCTGTTCTTGGAAAAAGCAGAGGATGTTCATTTAAATTAATTGAACTATTGTCATACAAATAATCAAGACACTTATAATGCAATAGGTCAATATCACAGTTACAAAGGCATCAGCCATACATGCATGCATGGAAAAGATTGATTTTGACAACACAGATATTTGACCTGCATTATGTCTGTATGCATTATCATATATGTCGTGCATGTGCGTGTGTGTGCGTGCACGTGCGCGCGCGTATGACACTGTGTGTGTAGATCAATGGTAGGTGAATGTTAAGTTAAAATTGAAATAATAAGTATTACAAGTATGTGAAATAATGATGAAGGTTTCACTGAAACATGGAAAACAACCACAAAAAATAGAAAGTGACCAGACCAGATGCTGGTACAGACAGACTTCTAAACATCAGATAAAATTTATTTATCACCAATGCGGATGCACATAAACAAACAAATGCTGAGCCAATCAAGTCAATAATATTGAAAGAAAAATGGAAATATTTGCGCCATTTCCTTAGAATGGCACCAACAAGAACACTGAAACAGGCGTGGTACTGGAGACCATCTGGAAAGAGGAAACGAGGACAACCAAAGGAAAGATACCAACGAAATATCACAAGAGAGGCCCAAACAAAAACATTAAGACACCAGACCTTGAAAGAATGGATGAATGTAGAGATGGATGGCATTGATTGCTTTGTCTTGTGTGCCTGGCCGTACAGAGAGGGAGTAAGTAGGTGTACGTAGGATGTCCACACATAATAATAATTAACAAGCACAGTATCATCAATAACAACTGACAACCATGTCACCATATATAGTGGCTCTGACATGTGAGAAAGAAAATAACTCATATATTCACCTTCTTCGTCATCCTGCAAAAGCAGGTTTTCCCACAAAACAATCAATGCTGTACCTGAAAGAAAAACACAGCATTAATGTTCTCTCTTTCTTCTTTTCATTCTTCAGTCACAATTCTAAAAAACAGTAACCCAACTGAACTATTAGATAAACTTTGAAACAATATATTTTCATGTACAATCATTATTATCATACAACAGCGGGAATGTTAAATATGTGGCACCTGATTTAACAGCAAAGGAATGATGGGATGTATCATATATTCATAACTTAAAGATTAGATATAATAATTTGCATATAATCCATAATTTAACAATGTCCATAATATGAAGAATAGATACTATTACGTATAGATTAGATTAGATTAGATTAGATAATTTGAAGATTATATATTTTATATCAGATCTGCCACACTGCATGGAATTCCCGGATGTACCGTAATTTTCCCTGTATAATATGCCCCCAGGGCCAAGGCCAAGTATAATGTGCACCCTGAGTTTTAGCTCAAATCTGACAGAATTTCTACATTGCCACGAATAATACGCACCCCAACGTTTTACCACCAAACCCCAATTTCCCCACTTCCAATAATTTGGTTGAAGCATGGCTTAGAGCATCCCTTGGCCTGGTGTACATTCTCAGTCAAAGACAAAGTAGCGCCGCTTTGCGATCAGCGTCTTCTGCCGTGAGCGTTATCAGCATATATTATCGCTCACTCTGAGGCGTTATTTGGACAACAAAGGTGTGCAAAAACATATTTTTAAAGATGTTTTTCTACATGGAATGATTGAATGAATGCGTTGAAATAGAATTTAGAAATAGAAAATTTGTAAGAATTGTCATTTAGAGGTGTAAATAATTAAGGCCAATCAATAGTTCCTGATTATTATTATTAGTATTCAGTCCAACAAATATTTTCTTAGCCTTGTTACCTTGTATGATATGCACCTGCATGGATTTTTGTATGTAAAAAAGGGAATAAAAGCATATTATATATATATATATATATATATACATACATACATACACACACACATACATACATACATACATACAACAATTATGGTAATATGGATTTTGGGATGGATCACACATGTATAAAATCAAATGACAAATTATAGCAGTCAAAGAGCAATTACATTATATTTCTCCTCAAATACTTTTGATTCTAGGCAGATTTCTGAAAGATATATTAATGCTATAGGCCTTTTAACCAATGAAAAATGTTATACAGATTTGTATGGTTTCATAGATAGTAAAAAAATACAGATTTCAACCCAACAATTGTTGCTGGTTGCTAAGACATCGATGGATGCTTATAATCATGATTAGGGCTGGGTCCAATTACAAAAAAATCAAATCAATTACAATTACTTAAAATTTTTCAGAGTGGATGTTAAAGGATATCACTTTTGTGTAGTGTTTTGACATCATCCCTTACAAACTACTTAATTTATGATCAAGAATTTATCTCAATGTCTTACCATTGACTGAAGACATATGAGTCAAAACTCACCATTGTCCGCGTAGTGGATTAGTGACTCGTTTCTGAGACTTGTGTCAAAGTTTGCCATGAGTGGGGCGATGTATTGCGTGGCTGTTAGCCATCGATGGTGGAAGTCACTCATGTAGAGGAAGCCTACAAAAGAAAGTCTTATTTCTTTGGGCTATACACACACACACACACACTCACTCACTCACTCACTCACTCACTCACTCACTCACTCACTCACTCACTCACACACACACACACACACACACACACTCACTCACTCACACACACACACAAACATCCATGCACACTCAAGTGCACATACAATGTCGTACATACATATGGGTGATTTTATATTTTTGCCGATGCAGATTGTCCACTTGGACAGAGTCCACTCCATCACACCATGTAATGTGACAGAGCTATTTAAGACTGAAAGCTCCATGCCCAACTGATTTAGCCTATTGCGAATCATTGATGGTTCATTGATGTCCAAATATGTAGCGTGTGAACAACTTAAGTAACATCTGCAGTCAATTTAATAAAAAATGTCTACTTCTACTGTGGGTCAGTGCCGATCATGGACGTGAGTTCCATTTTCTCGCTAATCAGAGTTTTCAGCGTTTCCATTTTCACTTACTGTTTGGTCAAACGTTCAACATTAATTTAATAGTTTGTCTGATGATTTCACAACACAACATACAAAAGTTGTATTGCATGTTGTGGATACAAGGTAGGTTTGATTTTTCGCAAAATTAATTTGAAATGAGACTAACAAATAAATTTAACTGAGCAGGCACCTTTAAGAGTAAAGTTGTAGACAAACTAAAGCAGACCTACGTACCTCCAGTGGCGACAGTGACTTTGTTCAACTCGTGCCCGTAGAATGGGAAGGTAAATGAGATTGGCATTGACTGCAAAAAAGAAAACAATTTTTTATGCTAATAAATTACAGAAATACAAAAAAATTCACATTCCCACACAAAGAAGTGCTTCAAGCATGACATGAAAAACTACCTAACTAAAGAAAACTAACAATATAATTTTTGTAAACTCCCAAGTAATTACAACAACACAAGCTCGTTTATTGTAATGTTTTATTTGTGTTTAAAGGTGCAAAGCCTGAAAATTTTGGTAAAATCATATATTGACTATATCTTTATGTATATATATGTCACTGAAGCCCGACTGCTCACATGCGACTGCGATTATATATCAAATTACAGATAACATAATATACTTAATAATTGCCAATTGTGGCATGCAAGCAGTTTCTGGTAATATTGTGATATGAACAAAATGTCCGACTGTCGATCAAGAGGATCTGGGTTCAAGTCCACTGACTGCTGTTTCCAAATTTGGGCAGTTTCGTTCACCCCACATTACCTGGGGGGGTGAACAACATTGCAGATGCTTCAACGTGACAGCAGGTGGACTCTGGTCCTCTCAACTGCAAGCCTCCTCGATTGACAGTCCAATACTATGTGGCGGAGTGGTTAGAACATCAGACTCTCCATTGAGAGGACTCCTCAGGAGCAGAGTTTCAATCCTTTTGCTGCCATTTCAAAGCTGGCGCAATTTTGTCCACTCCACTTTGCCTCAATTCACTCAGCTGTACAAACAAATGACTGGCTATATACAGTGGTGGATAAATGTGACCGAATAGTCTTTGCACAGTAATTGCCACGTGGCTGAATGCTTCCCAAAGAAGTCAAGTTGGTGACAGAACGAACAAATCTCCCAGGGTTTGAAGACAAAACAATTTAGTTATTTTTTTTATAATAGTTCCAATAAATATTGACTACACCCAGGAAAAAATGGCAAGGAAAATAATTTTATCTCATTCCCATCAGTGTAATGTTGTCAACAGCTTCGACTATCGGCATCGCTAAAAATAATGGTACGCCTCATGTGACATGTCTACTTTCAATATTCATGACAAAAAGTATCATTAATGTCCCAGATATTATTTATAATTATATATTTTTTTGTTCTTTCAGCCGAACAGCAGGACAATTGTATTTGCTTTCATCTAAAATTAAATCTTTTCTTTTTGTTTTTTCCTATTTTGATTCCCTCGCAAATAACTGGACAAGTGATTTTTTTATTTCTATCACTGTCATGTATATAAAATATATATGTGCTTTATACAATCACAATCATATTCACAGCTTAATCCAATTCAGCTGATGTGACATGGCTACCAAGACACCACCCACCACACTCCCCGATTCTCATGTGCAATGACACTTATGTGACCACTCCTTATGACCCTATGACATCACATAATAGAGTCACTACACCTCACTGCTAAACTGTCCACCACACAATGGCCTGTAATTCTATCTGTTTTTATGACTGTTCGAATTTATGTGACCACTCCAAGCAAACCAGACAGGAACTGAACACATGTACAGCCCCGTCCGGCAAGTTTCTCAGAGCCCACATTCCTACAAGCATGACGATAACATATATACATAAAAAAGTCGTCATGAACATGTAATGCAAAGAATACAGACATTCCACCACCAATACACAAATTTAATTACAAACAGGTGGGGCCATTTCGCTAACCTATATAAACATAAGCCAAGAATACCGATGAAGAAACAGGAAGCCTGTCTAAGCCTTGAGAATAAGGAAGAAAGGTGGGGAGGAGGGCGGATTTCGAGAGACAAATTTTAGTCACAACTTCGCAATGCAGAGACTGAATCAGGAGTGAAAGATTCAAGCTACTGGCTCTGGTTTGAACTGGTTTCCGCTAAGCCGTGATTGGCTGGCTAGCGCGGAGTAATACAATTTATGTGGCCAAATAGTTCCGGTGTAGTCTCGGACACCCAGGGCAAGTTTAACGACGACCTGTCTTGGTTATTTCATAAAAATTGTTATGCACCTGGTGAGTTACATAAATTCATTTATGCAATAACCAACACAAGTCCGATGTAGCAGTGAATTGAAACAGGCCAAATAAATGACGTTTTTTATTGCAAAGTGGACTGCTTATTACGCAGCCACTTTGGGAAGAACAGGCGACCCTCATCACCTCACTGCCAAAGTGTCCACCACACAGTGGCCTGAAACACTCCCCTGTTCATCCTTTTCTACGCATGCATTACTCACTGCAATGTAGCAACACTCTTTGTGCAGTGATGTCAGCTACTTAAAGCATTAAACAGGGTGGCAACACAACCCTAGCTCCCTTATTCATTAAGTGAGGATCATAATTTCATAAACAGTGTGAATCGGGAGTACCTGAGCTAGCACCAGGCCTTTAGCCAGGGACCCGTCTGCCCATCTTGAAAACGGGCAATTGTCTGATGACGACGGGTAAAATTAAAATAAAAGACAGGTTTTTCTTTTTACAAGACAATATTTTTTCATAATAAAATTGTTTGAATTGACTTAGTGACTCTTAGTGCACGCAGATGTGATTCAACGAATGTTGTCGGTGGCAGAATAGTGAATACCACTGACCTATAAGACAATATCTTTTTAACCTTGACATCGTTGGAAAATAATGATACTTGGTGGATCACATTTCTTGTGATGTGGTTTCATTCTAATTTGGTATCAAATAATGACATTTTACACATTTCTGCATAGTGAATACAGTGACGCCACAAATACTTGTCTTCTTGAGGCTGCATCTTTACAAGTCAGAAGCCTTGAAATAAAATCCACCTTAAGCAAACACTTGTACTAGTTGTTACCAATTCAGTGTGTTGACTCAAGTGTGACCACCTGCACCTGCATTGTATGGTATCACTGTGCAGTCTGGCTAGAGTATACTGAGACTTCAACTGGGGCTAAATCACCCTCTCAGCAAACAAAGTCCACAAAGGTCACTGCATGCCACAACATGCCTTCTAATAATATTAATGGTCCAAGGAAATACCATCAGATTTCATTCTTTATAATACTGTAGATTTTTTTTGGCTCATGCAAGCTTATCAAGGGGTAGTACAAAAGACACAGTTAGCAAGTATATATTATTGTCAATATTAAATTAAATCCTAAATAACCTATCCTAAAGTGTTCTTTTGAACACAAAACAGTTTCATTCAAGGCTAACGTAGCAATCGAATTAAGACTAAATTCTGTGATGGCGCCATGCAAATGGCAGATAAAGGCCACCAGGCATTTAATATGCGGCAGCTGCAGCAACTGCATGGACTTCGTCAAGTTCGGATGTGAGAAATCCTGGGCTGAGGTTCAGGCGGATAGTTTTAGTTTTGAGGGGATGTGTGAAGATGATGGAACTAGATGTGCACATGGAGTTGGAACAGCTGAGGCTGCTCATTGTGGCAATGGTGGGAAGGGAACAGTGGGTTGTGCCAGTGGTTCTGGTGGGGGGACAGTAGATAATAAAGTGGGGGAAGACAATGAGAGAGGTGCCAGGGAGAGCTCACCTCAGCCTGGGAGGAGGCTGAGAGGAGGTAAGGCGACAGGTCATATGGAGACAGGATGTAAGCAAATGGGATGTAAGGAGAATGGACATAAGGAGACAGGACGAAAGGAGACAGGAAGGAAAGAAATGGGAGGGAAGACAGCTGGAGCAAAGGAGATGAGAGTGAAGGTGATGGGAGTGAGGGAGA
Source organism: Lamellibrachia satsuma (assembly GCA_033239005.1). Lineage (NCBI taxonomy): Eukaryota > Metazoa > Annelida > Polychaeta > Sabellida > Siboglinidae > Lamellibrachia > Lamellibrachia satsuma. Next base: position 505,925 of record BSQZ01000139.1, read on the forward strand.
CGGGAGGGAAGGTGTTAGGAGGGAAGGCGACATAAGCGCAAGTTAGCCAGGAGACGGGAGGGAAAGGTGACAGGTTGATGGATGAGAGAGAGACTGATAACAGTCTGCCAGGTGACAAGGCTGCAGTGCAGAATGTGATGGAAGGGATCCAACGGAAGAGCTATTCTGAGGCAGTGACAGAGGGGGTGAGGAAGAGAGCGAGGGAGTTTGTGGGGGACTCGACAGTTAGGAAGACCGACAGAGTCTTAAACAATAGAGATGACATGGTAGTCTGCTTGCCTGGGGCCAAAATAGAGGCGATAACTGAGAGGGTACAAAACATTGTAGGTTCGGGCAAGGGTGGATCTGTATACGTAGGGACAAATAACGTAGAGAGGGAGGGTACAACTGCCATAGTTAGGAAATATAGGCAGTTGGTCAGAACACTAAAACAGACGCTGGTTGAGCAGGTAATACTGTCGGGGATTTTACCAGTAATAGGAAATATATATAAAAATTGCCGGGGGATTGCAATTGACACGCTAGTCCAGAAGCTATGTAGGGAAGAGGAAGTTGGATTTGTGGGGAAGTTTTGTTGGGAGGGCTGACATGTACATGAAGGATGGGCTTCATCTAAGTGGAAAGGGGCCAGCAAATATCTTTGGTAGTAAACATTGTTTCAACTAGAAACGTAGGGGGATTACTTAGAGGTGCCTCAAGCAGGACAAGAGGCCACTAGTACACACAAGCCAGTCACAAAATGTCCGGAAACATCTCTGAAGCTGATTATAAATGCGTGTTTAAATGCAAGAAGCATAGTAAATAAAAAAAACGAATTAAACATTACGGTAGACAATATTGACCCTCACATAACTGGTATAACCGAATCATGGACCAACATAGACATAACAGATGATGAATGACTGACAGGATACGTAATGTTTAGGAGAGATCGAACAGGAAGAAGGGGAGGGGGAGTTATTTTATATGTTAAAGAATTTATTCAGGCTTATGAAATAAAATTAGAAAGAGAAGCAGATTGCGATGAAGCTGTTTGATGCAAAATAGTTTCAGGAAATTCAACATTAACTATTGGATTAGTTTACCGAAGTCCAAGCATAAAAGAACAGGATAACGCAAAAATACTAAAGGAAGTGAGTAAAGGGGAATGTATCATGATGGGAGATTTTGACCATGGAAATCTTTAGAGAGGAAGGGGGGTGAGGACCAACAATTTCTATTTTTAATTCATGTTAGCTTCAGCATGTGCTAGAACCAACCAGTGGAGATAATGTATTAGATATAGTTTTGTCATCACAAAAAGAATTAGTGGACAATGTAAAACTGCATGAACTATTCGGTAACAGTGATCACAATCAAATATATTTTGACATCAATGTAAATCAGAAAGTAAAAATAAAAAACTGTACAGGAGAAACTTCCACAAAGATAACTATAAAGATATGAGAAAAGACCTCAACTGAATGTTGGAACATCATAAAATATGAAATTGAGAGAATCAGTGATAAATTTGTTCCCTTGAAAAACAAGGAAAACGGTCTAGTAAAAAGACTTGTCAAAAGAAGCTATTAGAAAATAATATTCAAGTAAACTATGTGGAGGGTTTATAGGCATACCAGAAAGGATGAAATCTATGCAAATTACAAAGAGGCCCTTGATGTAACATAAAAAATTACAGCAAGAGTTTTATGCATATGTCAGGAGAAAACAAAACGTACAAGACAAGGTCAGACCTCTAGAAGACAGTGCTGGAAATATAATATCACAAGGGTTTTTAATGGCAGAAGACCTAAATGGTTACTACAGTTCAGTGTTTACCAGAGAGGATATTAGTTCATTACCAGTTCCAGATGCTAATTTTCAGGAGGCTAAATCTGACAATTTAGGGCAGTTAATTGTAACTCCAGAAATGGTAGCTAAGGCAATGAAGGATAATAAATCACTGGGATTGGATAGAATTCCTCCAAAAATACTAATGAAAACAGTAGAACAAATCAGTATACCACTTGCAAGAGTGTTCAACTTGTCATTAAAAGAGGGAGTTGTTCCTTTTGAATGGAAAGAAGTAAACATCATACCATTATTTAAAAAGGGTTCGAGAAATAAGTCAGAGAATTACAGACCAGTGAGTTTAATGTGAGTGATTTGTAAATTATTAGAAAGGTTAATTAAACACCATATGGTGGACTTCCTTGTTAGGCATAAATTATTAAATTCATGTCAACATGGATTCCTAAAAGCGAGGTCTTGCTTAACAAATATGTTATGCTTTCTGGAAGAAATCACTAAGTGGATAGACGAGGAATCACCAGTAGATATTATATACTTAGATTTTCAGGAAGCTTTTGACAAAGTGCCACATCAAAGATTACTACTTAAATTAAAAGCCCATTGTATCAGGGATGGTATAATTGACTGGATAGAGCAATGGCTGAGTGACAGAAGACAGAGTGTTGTAGTAGATGGAGAGGTTTCAAACTGGAAATCAGTTTTGAGTGGGGTACCACAAGGATCAGTATTAGGACCTTTATTATTCTTAATACATATCAATGACTTGGACGACAATATAACAAGCAACGTACTAAAATTTGCAAATGACACAAAAGTGTTTAGAAAGGTCAACAATGATTGTGATCAACAACATTTACAAAATGATCTAGACAAAATGGTTAAATGGTCTGAAAAATGGCAGATGTTATTAAATTTTGGGAAATGTAAACGCCTACATACAGGAAAGCGTGGATATAAATTATAATATGGGAGATACTGTTCTAGGTACTACTTTAAAAGAAAAGGACTTAGGTATAACAATAAGTGCTGATATGAAAATTTCAGAGCAGTGTTGTATTGCAGCTTTAAAGGGTAATCAAATTCTTGGGTTGATTAGGTGAAACATAACATACAAAGAAAAAAGCTGATAATACCTATGTGTAAAGCAATAGTTAGACCTCATTTAGAATATTTTATACAAGCATGGAGACCATATCATAAAAATGATATAGATAAATTTCAGGGGGCTAAATCTGACTATTTAGGTCTGTTAGTTGTAACTCCAGAATTTGTAGCTAAGAAAATAAAGGCAATGAAGGATAACAAATCACCGGGAGTGGATGGGATTCCTCCAAAATTACTAATGGAAACAGTAGAACAAATCAGTATACCACTTGCAAGAGTATTCAACTTGTCATTAAAAGAGGGAGTTGTTCTATTTGAATGGAAAGAAGCAAACATCATACCATTATTTAAAAAGGGTTCGAGAAATAAGTCAGAGAATTACAGACCAGTGAGTTTAACGTCAGTGATTTGTAAATTATTAGAAAGGTTAATTAAAGACCATATGGTGGACTTCCTCGTTAAGCATAAATTATTAAATTCATCTCAACATGGATTCCTTAAAGCGAGGTCATGCTTAACAAATATTTTATGTTTTTTGGAAGAAATCACTAAGTGGATAGACGTGGGATTGCCAGTAGATATTATCTACTTAGATTTTCAGAAAGCTTTTGACAAAGTGCCACATCAAAGATTACTGCTTAAATTAAAAGCCCATGGTATCGGGGATAGCATAACTGACTGGATAGAACAATGGCTGACTGACAGAAGACAACGAGTTGTAGTAGATGGAAAAGTTTCAAATTGGAAATCGGTTTTGAGTGGGGTACCTCAAGGATCAGTATTAGGGCCTATATTATTCTTAATTTATATCAATGACTTGGACGACAGTATAACAAGTAACGTACTGAAATTTGCGGATGACATGAAACTGTTTAGAAAGGTTAATACTGATGGTGATAAACAACATTTACAAAACGATCTAGACAGATTAGTGAAATGGTCTGAGAAATGGTAGATGTTGTTCAATTTTTGGAATTTGAATGTAAACTATAAAATGGGAGATACTGTTCTGGGTACTACTGTAAAAGAAAAGGACTTAGGAGTTACAATAAGCGCTGATATGAAAGTTTCAGAGCAGTGTGGTATTGCAGCTTCAAAGGGTAATAATTCTTGGATTGATTAGAAGAAACATAACATAAAAGGGAAAAAGTTAATTATACCTCTTTATAAAGCAGTAGTTAGACCTCATTTAGAATACTGTATACAAGCATGGAGACCATATTGTAAGAAGGATATAGATACGCTTGAACGCATACAAAGGAGAGCAACTAAAATGATTCCAGAACTGAGAGACCTTAGTAATGAAGAACGCCTGAAAGAATGTGGTTTAACAACTCTAGAGACAAGGAGGTTAAGAGGAGATCAGATTGAAGTTTTTAACATATTGAATGGGTATGAAAATATTGATAGAAATGTTTTTCCCACTCAAGAAAGATAGTAGAACTAGAGGACATCAGGTAAAATTAGTAAAGGATCAGTGTAGATTGGATATCAGGAAGAACTCGTTTTCACAGAAGACAATAAATGAATGGAACAAATTATCTATGGAATGTGTAACTGCTAGCAGCATGAATATGTTCAAATAATACAGCACTGGTAATAGACCACTGACTGTTTTGATACAATATTTTTAGGCTGTTACTATAGGCTGTTACTATAGTAGGGGGCAGCCGTGGCCTAGTGGTTAAGGTGTTGGACTCTAAATTCGAGGGTTGTGAGTTCAAGACCCACACTGGGCACGGTTCGTTTTCGAAGCTTAGGCAATTTCGTTTACCCTACTTTGCCTCAGTCTACTCAGCTGCAAATGAGTACAAACACTGTTTGGAAGGTACCTGTGATGGACTAGTGTCCCGTCCAGGAGAGTCAGTATAACTGCACTCTAAGTTGCTTCGCACTACAGAAACCAGGTTTAAGCACTGGCCATATAAGCCTTCATGGCTTCCTAAGGCGTAATGCCTGGGGGATGACTTTACCTTTATCTTTACCTACTATAGTTTTGGATCCGGACTACATGCGCAATGAGAACCTGCTGGTAAAAAAAAGCAGCAGCTACAGTTCCGTCACTGCCAGACAACGTATAAATCAGCCATGCTAGAATAGGTCCGGCACTAAAACATTGCAACACTAACTGCCGCAAATCTCATATAAGGTACTTATATTGTAAAATAGCAAAACAACACTTGTAGTCAATGAATATACAGCTGTTTATGTATGCAGCCTGCATTGAAAAAATTTTAAGTGACTAAATTCAAGAAATACAATGTGCTAGTTATCACATACCATATAAGGGGAAAGCACATACTGCACATACCCTGCACTTAAACACCACGTAGAGGATTAAGTATGGCGCCATTCAGTTCACAAGTAACAACTGTCAATGTTTACCTATTCGAACAAAGCGCACTAATACTCAGAGCCCTCTCCCTAAAATAGCACTTTAAAATGTTGATAATTGTACAGGTTGAAAACATATCGATGTAACGCTGGTAGGACACAGTGCATGTATAGGACATACAATGATAACCATTGGAATATGTTTTAAAACATTTCTCTCCAATAATTATGTCAAAGCTTTGTGTTTATCTAACTACTCTATTACGTCATATTAAAAATTGTTTTTCACAAAGTTATGAATTTCCAAGATACGTCCAAGATATCTACAACCGCATCACGCGGTGAATGACTACACAACAATAGTTCCGTAACAGCTCACTGTGCCGCACCGCATGATGTTACAGTGGTAATCTTTTGCATGTAACCAACATTTTTTTATTTAGTATGCTGGCCTTGACCCTCCCTCCTAGCTTATTAAGTGTTGCATAAATAAATAAATGTCAACAATTGTGAACAGCCCCTAAGAATGAAAGTACTGAAAGTTAAATTGAAACTTACAAATGCTGTTTGGTGGCTGGACGACAACTTCTCATGTGTCACTCGGCTGTCATTTTCCATGTCTTTGTAACTCACAAAGTAGTTGCGAGCCTCAGGTCCTGTCACTATCCGGGACTTGTAGTACGTGTGGTTTTTCTCCTACAATAAGAATAGTAATGATGACGTTTTGTTCCATTATCAGAGCATGACTTTTGGCAGCAGCTGATTTAGCCGTCAGACTACACACAATTGGTGCAGTGTATGCTAAAGTTTTGTGAGTTTGCAACAGGTTACACATTTACCCCCTGAGTAGGGTAAATACTTCTACTTCCCCTGGCATAGACACCAGGTAGAAGGGACCAACGGCTTTTAGTGTCTCACCCGAGAGACACAGGCAAAGTGGGGTGAAATTACCCAAGCTTCAAAATAGCAGAAGGTGGACCCGAGCCCTGGTCCTCTCTCGAACTCCGGTCTCTCTCGAACCCCATCCTCTCTCAAACAACGGTCTCTCTCAAACCCTGGTCCTCTCTCGAACCCTGGTCTCTCTCAAAATCCAGTCCTCTTTCTCAAACCCCGGTCCTCTCTCCAACCCTGGTGCTCTCTCTCCAACCCCAGTCTCTCTCCAACCCTGGTCCTTACTTGAACCCTGGTCCTCTCTCCAACCCCAATCTCTCTCCAACCCTGGTCCTTACTTGAACCCTGGTCCTCTCTCCAACCCCAGTCTCTCTCCAACCCTGGTCCTCACTTGAACCCTGGTCGTTTCTCGAACCCCAGTCTCTCTCCAACCCTGGTCCTTACTTGAGCCCTGGTCCTCTCTCCAACCCCAGTCTCTCTCCAACCCTGGTCCTTACTTGAACCCTGGTCCTCTCTATAACCCCAGTCTCTCTCCAACCCTGGTCCTTACTTGAACCCTGGTCCTCTCTCCAACCCTGGTCTTCTCTCAAACCCCAGTCTCTCTCCAACCCTGGTCCTAACTTGAACCCCGGTCCTCTCTCAAACTCTGCTCCTTTCTTTGACATCCTTCCACTCTCTAACCCAGTCCTCTCCCGATTGACAGTCCAATATTATGGGTCACTGTGGCCCAGTTTTTGGTACATCAGGAGGATCAAGAGGAGCAGGGTTTGAATCCAGAAAAGTTGAGCTGGTGACGGAAGGTAACAAGTCTGTCAGTGGGTGAAGTGTAAAGGAAAAAAGTATGTCGGGGGTGAAGTTTAAAGGAGACAAGTCTGTCATGGGGTGAAGGGTAAAGGAAACAAGTGTGTCAGGTGGTGAAGTGTAAAGGAAACAAGTCTACCAGGGAGTGAATTGTAACGGAAACAAGTCTATCAGTGGGCGAAGTGTAAAGGAAACAAGTCTATCAATGGGTGAAGTGTAAAGGAAACAAGTATATCTAGGGGTGAAGTGTAAAGGAAACAAGTTTGTCAGGGAGTGGATTGTAACAGAAACAAGTCTATCAAGGGGTGAAGTGTAAAGGAAACAATTTTGTCAGGGAATGAAGTGTAAAGGAAACAAATCTATCAAGGGGTGAAGTGTAAAGGAAATAAGTCTGTTGGGGGGAGGTGGGGGTGACGTGTAAAGTAAACAAGTCTGTCAGGGAGTGAAGTGTAAAGGAAACAAGTCTGTCAGGGGGTGAAGTGTAAAGTAAACAAGTCTGTCAGGGGGTGAAGTGTAACTAAGTAGAATGATTCTATGGTCCCCACTGTCTGGAAATATTTAACAAGATTTTAAAAGATTGCCATCCAAGGCAAAAGCCCAGATGGCAAGTGGACATGGAAGCCATTGACTTATCGAGAGTATACCATTTTTAATCTATGTATAATCCGCCCTCCTGAGATATGTGTCAACTTTATTTTTAAACATATTCACACTGCTAGCAGTTAAACAATCTGTAGATAATTTGTTCCGTTCATTGATTGTCGTCTGTGAGAACGAGTACTTCCTGATATCCAATCTATACTGATCCATTACTAATGGTACCTCGTGTCCTCTAGTTCTATTGTCTTTCTTGAGTGAGAAAAAATATTTCTATCAATATTTTCATATCCATTCAATATCTTAAAAAAACTAACCACCTTCTCTCTAGGGTTGTTAAACCACATTCCCTTAGTTGTTCTTCATAACTAAGGTCTCTCAGTTCTGGAATCATTTTAGTTGCTTTCCTCTGTATTCTTTCAAGCGTATCTATATCCTTCTTACGATATGGTCTCCAAGCTTGTATACAGTACTCTAAATGAGGCCTAACTATTGCTTTATACAGAGATATATTATATTTAGCTTTTTCTCCTTGTATGTTATATTTCTCCTAATCAACCCAAGAATTTGATTACCCTTTGAAGCTGCAATACCACACTGCTCTGAAACTTTCATATCAGCGCTTATTGTAACTCCCAAGTCCTTTTCTTTTACAGTAGTATCAAGAAAAGTATCTCCCATTTTATAGTTTACATCCAAGTTCCTGTGTCCTGTATGTAGGCATTTACATTTCCCAATTGAACAACTGCCATTTCTCAGACCATTTCACTAATCTGTCTAGATAGCTTTGTAAATGTTGCTTATTACCATCAGTGTTAACCCTTCTAAACACTTTTGTGTCATTCGCAAATTTCAGAACATTGCTTGTTATATTATCGTCCAAGTCATTGATATATATTAAGAATAATAAAAGTCCTAATACTGATCCTTGTGGTACCCCACTCAAAACTGATTTCCAGTTTGAAACCTCTCCATCTACTACAACACGCTGTCTTCTGTCGGTCAGCCATTGTTCTATCCAGTCAATTATGCCATCCCCGATACCATGGGCTTTTAATTTTTTCAGTAGTAATCTTTGATGTGGCACTGTGTCAAAAGCTTTCTGAAAATCTAAGTATATAATATCTACTGGTGATCCCTCATCTATCCACTTATTGGTTTCTTCCAAAAAAACATCACATATTTGTTAAGTATGACGCTATTAGGAATCCATGTTGAAATGGATTTAATAATTTTTGCCTAACAAGGAAGTCCACCATATGGTCTTTAATTGACCTCTCTAATAATTTACAAATCACTGATGTTAAGCCCACTGGTCTGTAATTCTCAGATTTATTTCTCGAAATTTTGTCTTAATAGAGAATCATCTACACCGTAGTTGACATATTTTGTAATTAACACTGCATAGTTCAGTGATTTTAATGTCTTAGGAGCCATTGCAAAATGATGTATTATAATTATGTAATACCAAATGGGGTATATGCCTATGGAGTGATACAAGGAGAATAGTGTTATGCCAAACCACCACAGTATGTACATTGTATGTTGTTTCCCAAACTCAGTCAGTACAGAAATGAGTCACACAATTTCTCAGTATCATATTCAAATTTCAGTATGTTAATATATTATCATCCAAGTCATTGATATATATTAAGAATAATAAAGGTCCTAATACTGATCCTTGTGGTACCCCACTCAAAACTGATTTCCAGTTTGAAACCTCTCCATCTACTACAACACGATCGATGTCTTCTGTCAGTCAGCCATTGTTCTATCCAGTCAATTATGCCATCCCCGATACCACAGGCTCTTAATTTAAGTAGTAATCTTTGATGTTGCACTTTGTCAAAAGCTTTCTGAAAATCTAAGTATATAATATATACTGGTGATTCCTTGTCTATCCACTTAATGATTTCTTCCAAAAAACATGACATATTTGTTAAGCATGACCTCACTTTTAGGAATCCATGTTGAGATATTAACAAATGCAAATGCATTTGAATGTTGAGTATTTTAATGAAGATTCAAATGCCTCCATACAATTATAAATGCATTTGCATTTGAATGCATACCTTAAACAAACAAAGAGGGTGGACAGAAGAAGGATGAACGACCTAAGGAAAGAGGTTGGGATGCAATGCAGCCTAACAGGAAGATTGGTGAGAAGCAGGAGGAGATGGGCAAGTCACTTGGTAAGAATGGATGCAGGCAAACTAGCAAAGAGAGCAGAGGTGGAAAAACATCAAGGACGCAGGAAAAGGGGAAGACCACAGCTGAGATGGGAGGACTGCGTGAGGAGGGATATGAGAAGATCGGGGGAGGATGAAAGATGGAGAGAGGGGGCGGCCGATAGAAAACTATGGAAAGAAAGAACAGAAAGAGTGGCTCAACAATACTTTACCTGACCCTCACCCCTGACCCTCACCCCTGACCCTCACCCCTGACCCTCACCCCTGACCCTCACCCCTGTACAGCAGGGAACAAGGAGGAAAAGCATACCTTAAACATTTGCATTTGAATGCAACCCACAAACATTTGGTTTGTCAACTGCACAACCAAATGCGCAATCAAATACATGCATAATTCTTTGAATAATTATTATTGTTAGATTCACTTTCACAAGTTCAGAACATGTCATTGGAAAAAAGTGCTCTGTAGTGAGCAGTATCCTCAGCAGATTACGAAATCATTGTCTGACCCGTGAATCCACTTTCACAACAGGTTCTTTGAAAAAGTGTTCTGTAGATCAACTGGTCAATGGCTTAGCTATTATTCATACAACATGATAAACCAACTGGTCTATAAGTTGATGGCTTCAGAGATTACCTGTTCATTGAAACAAATCAAACAGAGCAGACAAATGACTCCCTGGTGTTGTGTTGACACTGTTGGGGTGGGTTGGGGTGGCAGCTCATTGGGGAGTAAACATTATAAAATGTCAGCCCTGAATATTTACAGCCAGAGAGAGTGATTAGTGGTAGTTGTAATTATCCACCAGGTTATCTTCCCAGTGACCCCACCAGTGGGTTCCTCTTCCATTCTGACCAACCTTAAGGATTTGACTTTCATTCCCTGACAGTTCCCAGTAAACTGTCAGTTGTCTATTCCCCCTCCCATTTCCACCACCTCTGCAGGCCTGGATCTGTGTGACTCAGTGTATGACTCCACAGACATGTTCATGTAGTGGTACTTAGTGGTTACAACGTACTACTGAATTTATTAAATAAACTAATAATGTGTTTGTATACATTACGTTGTTTTTTGTCCAAACAAAACAAATCGTTAATATAAAGCCAATACATCTGAAATTAATTCAAATGCATTTGTAAATGTGTAACCAAAACATTTGCATTTGAATGCGACCCCAAAACATTTGCATGCATTCCTGGAAAATGGCATTTGCATTCGCATTTGCCTCACGTGAAACATTTTCATTTGCATTCGAATGCGCTGACATGCATTTGTTAACAAGCCTGCTAATAACTACACAACTTTTAATTTTTATTAGTATTGTTCTTTATGTAACTACACTGAACTAGTTCCTCCTGTTGCTCAAAGGGCAGCCAAAATCAATGAGCAATGAGCATATTTCATGGTAGAATGTCCCATCGTTTTTGTGGAGTCAGGACATTGTGTCACTTATGTTTTCAGTATGCATCCCTGTATAACATATATATATATATATATATATATATATATATATATATATATATATATATATATATATATATATATATACAAATGCAAAAATATTTAAACATACATATATAATTTTTTTATTACATATATATATATATATATATATATATATATATATATATATATATATATATATATATATATAATTTAAAACAAAATTGACAAATATCTCAGAAGGGCGGGTTGCACTTAGATTGGACACCTGATAAGCCAGTGGCTTCCATGTCAACTTGCCATCTGAGCATTCTGCTTGGATGGCAATCTTGTTGAATCATGATTGGAACAAACTGTCTATGGATTGTGTAACTGCTAGCTGCGTGAATATGTGTAAAAACAAGGTTGACACATATCTCAGGAGGGTGGGCTACAAGCAGATGAAGATTGTTGGACTCCCGATAAGCCAATGGCTACCTTGTCCACTTGTCATCTGGGCCTTTGGCTTGGATGGTAAATATTGTTAAACCTCTTGGTAAATCTTGTTATTTTCTTAGATACAATTTCTGAAGTTACAATTAACTGCCCTAAAAAGTCCAATTTAGCCTTCTGAAATTTAGCATCTGGAACTGGTAATGAACTAATATCCTCTCTGGTAAACGCTGAACTGAAGTATCCATTTAGTCCTTCCACCATTAAAAACCCTTGTGATATTATATGTCCAGCACTGTCTTCTAGTGGTCCAACCTTGTCTCATACATTTTATTTATCCTGATATATGCATTAAACCTCTTGCTGTTATTTTTGATGTTACATGCTAATTTTTGCTGATAGCTTGTTTTAGATTGTCCAATTTCATTCGAAGCTGCAGTAAGTGCCTCTTTGTAATTTGTGTAGTCTTCATCCTTTCTGGTACGACTATAAACCCTCCAAATAGTTTCCTTAAACACTATTTTTCTAATAGCTTCTTTTTAGCAAGTGTTTCTTTCTAGACCGTTTCCATTGTTTTTTGCAACGGAACAAATTTATCAATGATACTCTCAATTACATATTTTAGAATGCTTCAACATTCAATTGCAGTCATATTCCTCAGCATGTTATTCCAATATAGCTTTGCTAAGTATTTTCTCATATCTTTATATTTACCTTTGTGGAAGTTTCTCCTGTATTTTTGTATTCGTACTTTCCGATTTTACTTTGATGTCAAAATGTATTTGATTATGATCACTGTTATCCAGTGGCTCGTGTATTTTGACATTGTCCACTAATTCATTTTGTGAACACAAAACTAAATCTAATACATTCTCTCCCCTGGTTGGTTCTAGCACATGTTGAATAAGCAAGCTATCCTGAATTAAAAGTGCAAACAGTTGGTCCTCACTCCTTGTACTCTCTAGAGATTTTCATTGTACGTGTCCATGGCTAAAATGTAACTGTACTGCACCAAACAGCTTCATCTTAATTTGCTTCCCTTTCTAATTTTATTTCAAACTTGAATACGCAAATGTTGCTTGGTCACCAATACTGAAACATGATCAAGACCTTCTAAAAAATGTACAACACAGAGCGACAAAACTGATACCAAAGATAAAACGCCTGAGCTACACTGACAGACCGAGAGGGCTAAAACTGCCAAGTCTATTTTATCGCCGGGCACGTGGTGATCTGATCGAAACATACAAATGTGTGCATGACCTCTACAACGTGGACCATATGCCACTCGAACTTGAAACGCAAACAAATACAAGAGGCCACTGCAAAAAAACCAAGAAAGAGAGATGTACAAATAGACAGCGTCGAAACTTCTTTAGACACAGAATTGTAAATCGATGGAACACTTTGACGGAGACTGAAGTGTCAGCTCCATCTCTAAACTCCTTCAAAACCAGACTTGACAAGTACTGGTTCACCTACCGGTATGAGCAAAACACAAACTTCCCTCCCATGCACACAAACATACATGAAGATCGGTAACAGGCTACTAGCCTAGAATAGCTGGATAAGTGTAAGTGTAAGTATCAGCCTAGAATAGCTGAATAAGTGTAAGTGTAAGTATCAGCCTAGAAGAGCTGGATAAGTGTAAGTGTAAGTATCAGCCTAGAAGAGCTGGATAAGTGTAAGTGTAAGTATCAGCCTAGAAGAGCTGGATAAGTGTAAGTGTAAGTATCAGCCTAGAAGAGCTGGATAAGTGTAAGTGTAAGTATCAGCCTAGAAGAGCTGGATAAGTGTAAGTGTAAGTATCAGCCTAGAATAGCTGGATAAGTGTAAGTGTAAGTATCAGCCTAGAAGAGCTGGATAAGTGTAAGTGTAAGTATCAGCCTAGAAGAGCTGGATAAGTGTAAGTGTAAGTATCCGCCTAGAAGAGCTGGATAAGTGTAAGTGTAAGTATCAGCCTGAAAAGATTCTTAAATATATAAAATGACTTCCCCTCCCCTTCTTCCTATTCGATCTCTTCTAAACATTCATTTTCCTTATTTACTATGCTCCTTGCATTTAAGCACACTCATTCATAATCAGCTTCAGAAATTATCTCTGGACATTTTGTTACTTGTTTGTGTGTACTTATGGCCTCTTGTCTTGTTTGAAGCACCTCCATAACATGCAGTATAATCGTTTATTTCTTACAATCAACAATGACTGGCTACAAACCAAAGCCCCTTACCACAACACATTTGTCTTTTGCCGCAGAATTTAGAAAAAAGAATGTTAGAATAAATATTTACTACACCCAGGAAAGGGGTCATCACATAAGTTCTGTGTTTAGTATTTGTTCAGACTGCCCCCATCCAGGGGGCCACCTCGCCAATATGTATAATGCGTATATTGCCAACCAAAAGCCGCCCCAGCCAACAGCTGCTGGCCTCCTATCCATATGCAGCCATGAATATAAACCATCAACAGGTTTAAATATTTACTCACCAATTTATTGAAACATTAAAATATAAAATATAAATATTATGTTAAGACAACAAACACAAGTACCAGAAATGCAAACAAAATGCAAGCCATACTGTATTCGCCTTTTAAAACAATTGTAAAAACAGTTGTAAAACAATTTGTATATCCATTAACCACGCATCAGTGAGGATTAATATCCATTTCATTAGTTAGGTGGCACCACTGCTGCAGAGAGTAACTTGTCCCATAAAACATGGGATGCCCAAACCACCCACTAATATACATAATGCTATATGGTTTTTGGACTTTGACAACTTACGTGACGACCCTTAAGTACTACACAAACAAACATTTCTAATGCTGCAGTCATCCTCCTATGATGCAGCAAGTGTTGTCATAGCAACATACCTTGGGAAGAATTTAGCAGTGATATAATTAACGTAACTGTTTTACTACATATTGCTATAACTATGTGCAACAGAAAACAGTGTTTTACAGAAAAATATTGAATAATAATGTTAAATAAAAAATCAGTACTCACGGTTATTATAGTAGTTTTCATTGTTGTGGCAGAGACACCGGCAGATGTTGTTGTTGCAAAGTCATCACTTTTAGTTGTCACTGTTTTACTATCGCTCATAGTAGTAGTCATATTACTACTGCTGCGACTACTGTCACTGCCAGCTGTAGATGCTCTCAAAGGTGGTTGTTTAGTCAATGCTACTGTCTCCCTGTATGATGATGATGTTGTTGTTTCAAATTCACTTGTATTTTTGCCATCATTACTTATGACACCTCTTCGTATTCTCACACTGTATTCCTCCGCCTCCGCAGCCGTTGCCAGGTGGATATCAAACATAGGGGCGTCTCCCGACAGTGGCGTGTACGACGGACTGACATCTGGAGTGACAGACAGACATACATACAGGCTGACATCTAAAATGACAGACAGACAAACAGGCTGACAAACAGAGTAACAGACAGGCCGACATTTAGAATGATAGACAGACCGACAGCCAGACAGACATCTCAAGTGACAGACAGATAGACATACAGGCTGACATCTAGAGTGATAGACATACATACAGGCTGACATCTAGTGATAGGCAGGCAGGCAGGAAGACAGGCAGGCACTGTCAGACAGGCACTGCCAGGCAGGCTCTGCCAGGCAGGCTCTGCAAGGCAGGCACTGTCAGGCAGGCTCTGCCAGGCAGGCACCGCCAGGCAGTCAGTGCCAGGCAGGCAGGCACTGCCAGACAGGCAGGCAGGCAGGCTGGCAGTGACATCTGAGGTGATAGACATGCAGGCTGACATCTAGAATGAATGACAGTCTGTCAGTCTGTCTGTCAGTATGTCAGTCTGTCTGTCTGTCTGTCGGGCGGACAGGAGTGATAATCAAATATGGACTCAGTTCATTCAACAGGTCTGGATGTTTTGTATCTGGTATGTTTTGTATCTGGTATGTTTTGTATCTGGTATGTTTTGTATCTGGTATGTTTTGTATCTGGTATGTTTTGTATCTGGTATGCAGGTCAATGTATTACTACTTGCGCAAGCGACATTTATAAGTTGTGTATTTGTTTAGTATGTTTTATATATTTGATTCAAATATTCATTAAAACTCAATAAAAGTAACCAAAGAACAATAAAGCATAACTGCAGTTCAACAAAATCTATCAACTACTGGTGTTTATACATTGTCACTATGGTTACACCCAAGACACTTTTTTGATAAGGATATGACCACAAAGTATGTTGCAACATGCCATGGTACTGATAAAATTTCTCTAATTGATCATGCTGAAGTTGTTGGTACTTGTATATCACACAAGGTATACACGTAGGGCCTCAGGGCTTAAGCTCTGTTTTCAAAGGCTTGAAGGGGCTTCAAAAAACTTTAATTGTCAAAAAAACAGTCATGGAGTTGCATAAGGCTTAAAGCCTCTTCAAAAGGGCTTTAAATATTAAGCCCTTTTAAGCAAAGTTCCTTAGTTTCTTGCTTATTTTAATTGTTACAAAGGTTCTAAATTGTATCACTGCATGGCAAATACACTTGCATTATAATATCTTATTTATACATGTAGATCTATATAGAATTTATTAATAGTTTACCTGCAAAAGAAATACAGGTAAACCATGTTTTATAAACAATGTATTTATTGGTAGTTTACCTACAAAGAAATATTTTTTTATATAAGTTACAGTCTTAGGAGAAATATTAATATTTGCTTGAAGTCAAGTGTAACTCTGAAGGCTAGCTATTCAATAAAACACTCGATTCATGGTTCAAACAAGACATATCTTTATGACAAAGGCTAATGATTTTACCTTACCAGGGACCAAATGCTGCGACTATATCCCATTTACTTTAGATGCAGAGCCAGAGTTGGCACATTTTCCCCACGCCAGTTGGTAAATACTGGTAAATACTGCTGTGGAAAAAATGGGGAAACCCTTAAAGGGATTGTATTTTGCAGTAAAACTTTTATTGCAATAGCTTTTACTATAAAAGCTAGTGTAACATTACCAGAATGAATATATAATTGATTCTGGTCGATTATAATATAGTTTGACTTAAAAAACAGCTACAAAAATTACGTTATAAAATATATTGTGTCGGAGCAGTCAGCTGTCTATTTACTGTACAACATACTGCCGATACAAGAACCTTAAATTCTTAGGAACTTTGTCCTGTTTAACAATAAGTTCAAAAGCCGCTCATGATGCTTATTTTCAGTGCTGCTAGTACAGAATGTGTATGTTTACACTTCTGGGTCATGCAACTGAATTATGTTGGAGCTGATGTTGGACTCAAAGATTGATACTTAAACTAAAAGCCCATGGTATAGGTAATGATGTAATCAACTGGATAGAAAAGTGGCTTACACGCAGCAGACAGAGAGTAATGGTAGACGGTGAGATTTCAAACTAGAAATCTGTTTTTAGTGGGGTACCAAAAGGATCAATATTAGGCACTATACTGTTTTTAATATATATAAATGATCTAGAAGTTGACATATCTAGCAAAGTACTAAAATTTGCAGATGACACAAATGTATTCAGAAAGGTTACAAATGATACAGATAAACAAAGTTTACAGGATGATCTAGATAAATTAGTTAAATGGTCAGAAAAATGGCAAATGTTATTCAATTTTGGGAAGTGCAAATGTATACACATAGGACATGGAAACATGGACGAAGAATATAAAATGGGGGATGCTGTACTAGGTAGAACCACACAAGAAATGGACTTAGGAGTAACATTTAGTGCTGACATGAAAGTTTCAGAGCAATGTGGGATTGCTGCTTCAAAAGGAAATCAAATTCTAGGGCTAATTAGGAGAACTATCATGTATAAGGAGAAACAGCTAATTGTACCATTGTACAAAGCAATAGTTAGACCATACTTGGAATATTGTATTCAAGCATGGAGGTCGTATCGTAAAAAGGACATAGACAAGCTAGAAAGAATACAACGAAGAGCAACCAAAATGATTCCAGAATTGAGAGACCTTAGTTACGAAAGTCGCTTATTACAATGTGATTTTACAAGAGACAATAGAGACCAGGAGACTAAGAGGAGACCAAATAGAAGTATTTAAAATAGTGAACGGTTATGAGGATGTTGATAGGAGTATGTTCTTCAAACTTAAAGAAGGCAGTAGAACAAGAGGACACAAAAGCAGCATTAGTTAAGGAGCAGTGTAGGTTGGACATGAGAAAGTACTCTTTCTCGCAGAAGGTGATAAATGAATGGAACAAACTGCCAAATGATTGTGTTAATGCTAATAGTGTGCATATATTTAAAAATAGAATTGACAGATATTTGATAAGGGTGGGCTACACGTAGATGAGAAAATTGTTGGACTCTCGATAAGCCAATGGCTTCCTTGTCCACTTGCCATCTGGAACTTGTTGTTTGGGATGGCAATTTTGTTAAATCTTCGAGACAATGCTGTCTATAGTTCAGCTGTCTATAGTTCCTTAGCCCATATTAGAAGATATGCCAGCAGACATACTGACCAAGCTGCTATTTACTGGGAGGGTGGGTTAGCAACTGCCAACGTACAGAGCTCAACATCCCAGTTATACTTTAACCAGACTGCAAATTGGCACCAGACAATACTGGTGCCACCTGTCTGACTTGAGTCACCAGACAATACTGGTGCCACCTGTCTGACTTGAGTCACCAGACAATACTGGTGCCACCTGTCTGACTTGAGTCACCAGACAATACTGGTGCCACCTGTCTGACTTGAGTCACCAGACAATACTGGTGCCACCTGTCTGACTTGAGTCACCAGACAATACTGGTGTCACCAGTTTGACTTGAGTCACCAGTTTGACTTGAGTCACCAGACAATACTGGTGTCACCTGTCTGACTTGAGTCACCAGACAATACTGGTGCAACCTGTCTGACTTGAGTCCCCAGACAATACTGGTGCCACCTGTCTGACTTGAGTCACCAGACAATACTGGTGCCGCCTGTCTGACTTGAGTCACCAGACAATACTGGTGCCGCCTGTCTGACTTGAGTCACCAGACAATACTGGTGCCGCCTGTCTGACTTGAGTCACCAGACAATACTGGTGCCGCCTGTCTGACTTGAGTCACCAGACAATACTGGTGCCACCTGTCTGACTTGAGTCACCAGACAATACTGGTGCCGCCTGTCTGACTTGAGTCACCAGACAATTCTGGTGCCACCTGTCTGACTTGAGTCACCAGACAATACTGGTGCCGCCTGTCTGACTTGAGTCACCAGACAATACTGGTGCCACCTGTCTGACTTGAGTCACCAGACAATACTGGTGCCACCTGTCTGACTTGAGTCACCAGACAATACTGGTGCCACCTGTCTGACTTGAGTCACCAGAAAATACTGGTGCCACCTGTCTGACTTGAGTCACCAGACAATACTGGTGCCACCTGTCTGACTTGAGTCACCAGACAATACTGGTGCCACCTGTCTGACTTCAGTCCCCAGACAATACTGGTGCCACCTGTCTGACTTGAGTCACCAGACAATACTGGTGCCACCTGTCTGACTTCAGTCCCCAGGCCTCTTTAGAAGAAGAGTCCACTAGCAATACTTGGCACTGTCCCTTGTGAGAGTTGCAAAGGCATTTTCTGGCTAACTGAAGAATGACATTTTCATGACATGGAGTTCCTGTTTTAAACAAATAAAAGGATTATAGCCGGATGTGATAGCTAGCATAACTGTTTGCTTAAGATGGATATTTAGTAGAACTGTTTGCCTAAGATGGATATTAACTATGTTTCCTAGTGGACTAGACAATGTTAATCTCAGTAATGGAAAGTTCTCCCTAGTTTATAGCAGTTCTTCCCAGTTTTTCCCGGTTTTCCCGTTTTTCCGGTGTTTCCCAGTATTTCTCCTGTTTTTCCCCGTTTTTTCTACTGCCTTGTCCAAAACCGGTTTTTCCTTGGAAAAACCCAACCCTGTTCAGAGCAGGCTAGCAACAGTAAAGCAACAAGGCTGTGCTTGTCCCTAAAGTGTGTTTGCTACAGAGGTTGTCCCTTAAGTGTGTTTGCAATAGAGATTTGTTCATAGAGTGTGTTTGTTACATAGGGTTATCCATAGTGTGTTTGTTACGCAAGGTTGTCTCTATTACTTTCTTTGCTGTGACAATATTTCTTACCAAGAAATAACTTTATGGTGTGAATTTATTTGCTACCACTGTGACATCATTCCCCGATTAAAAATGAGTGTGTGCGTGCGTGCGTGCATGCATGCATGCATGCTTGCATGCATGTGCATGCATTTCTCCCCAAAAACCTAACCTTTTTAGAGTGTTGTGTTATATAAACAACTTTAATGAGACTCACCGAAAGGTTATGTTTGCCAGTGTCTCAGGTGAATTACAACACACTAAACACAAAGTGTCTGTGGATACACTCTTCGTTCATTTGAAGGCTAAATATCCAAATTTATATAAAGACCATGATTTCAGCATTCTCAGATGGAGTTCTTAAACAGAGATTTCTTTTCTCAAACCTCCATCTGTGGGAAGAAGACATGACATTAAGCTGGAATTGTTCAGCAACATCACATGACAAGGGCGTTGTAGATGGAATTGTTGTAGGTGGAATTGGTGGAATAGCCATGTGAGCAGTTTGGTGCTACGTTTGAAGTGGAAAAGGCAGTGCAACTACAGCAGTAGAATTTTTTTATCTGGCTGTACTACGAAGTGCGGGAGTGAATGTCAAGTTTGTCTCCCAGTAAGTAATACTCACCAGCGGCACTGCATATAAGCAAGAGGCAATAAGCACTTGCTGATTTCTAAAACATCTCATTCACGGGACTTAACAGAAGTAACAATTAGTGACAACGCATTGGATGATACTATTGATACCAATACTTAATACCATTACTACATAGAAATTGTGGATGCACGATAGAAGTGCATCAGGAAATCAAAGTCAATATAGGTGACAGGGTTGTTGTGCAGTTTGAAGGGGCATATTTCCATGGTGAGGTCACATATTTTTTTTGGAGGAGAAATCAAGGTGAATGTTGACTGATGCACCAACTGTTGCTGGCAGTCCTGGCAGTTTGTTCTGATGCGTTTTATCTGCCATTGTCTGGACAGTAGATAGCATCAATATTTTGGATTTTAAATGTCAGCATTTATATAGAAGATTCAATCTAAGCTCAAAAGTGTGTTTTGGCATTGTAACTACCTTATTTAGAAAATATAAGCATCATTTTATCTACTTGTTGTATTTCATGTCTGACACAAAAAAAATACACGTCCGACACCAGACAAATTATTCTCTATTTCATTAGTATACCATGTATACAGTATTCTAAATAAATGAGGCCTAACCATTGCTTTATACAGAGGTATAATTAGCTATTTTTTCTTATATGCTATATTTCTCCTAAACAACCCAAGAATGTTATTACCCTTTGAAGCTGCAATACCACGCTACTCTGAAACTTTCATATCAACACTAATTGTAACTCCGAAGTCCTTTTCTTTTACAATAATGCCAAGAACAGTATCTTCCATTTTATAGTTTACATCCAAGTTCCCGTGTCCTGTATACAGATATTTACGTTTCCCAAAATTGAACATCTGCCGTTTCTCCGACTATTTAACTAATTTGTCTAGATCTTTTCATAAATGTAATTTATCACCAGCATTGTTAACCCTTTAAAGACATTTGTGTCATCCACAAATTTCAGTAGGTTACTATATTATCATCCAAGTCATTGATATATATATATTATGAATAATAAAGGTCATAATACTGATCCTTGTGGTACTCAAAACTGATTTCCAGTTTGAAACATCTCCAACTACTATAACACGATGTCTTCTGTCAGTCAGCCATTGTTCTATCCAGTTGATTATGCCATCCCCGATACCATGGGCTTTTAATTTAAGTAGTAATCTTTGATGTTGCACTTTGTTAAAAGCTTTCTGAAAATCTAAGTATATAATATCTAATGGTGATCCCTCATCTATCCACTTAGCGATTTCTTCAAAAAAAGCATCACATATTTGTTAAGTATGATGCTTTTAGGAATCCATGTTGAAATGGATTTAATAATTATTGCCTAATAAGGAAGTCCACCATATGGTCTTTAATTGACCTTTCTAATAATTTACAAATCACTGATGTTAAACCCACTGGTCTGTAATTCTCAGATTTATTTCTTGAAATTGGGTCTTAATAGAGAATCATCTACACCATAGCTGACATAATTTAAAATTTACACTGCATAGTTCAGTGATTTTAATGTCTTAGGAGCCATTGCAAAATTATGTATTATAATTATGTAACACCAAATAGGGTATATGCCTAAATATGGAGTGATACAAGGAGAACAGTGTTATGCAAAACCACCACAGTATGTACATTGTATGTTGTTTCCCAAACTCTATTTTTGTCAGTACAGAAATGAGTCACACAATTTCTCGGTATCAGATTCAAATCCTTTGTTAACCACTAGCTGAAACACAACTAGCAATTTAACACTATCGCAATTCAGGTAGGTTTACGCAGTGTACGTGGTCCGAGTTGTGGTCGGCTTTATAGTGACACTGCGGGTCAGTCCATTGACCATGGGGTGCAGTTGTTTACTGCTGCATAACTTCGGAGGATGGTGCAGCCATGTGTCATAACACGTTACATTGGAGTAGGAGATGTAATATTTCTGAGAATATTTCTGAATAGCCCCTTACAAATAAAATATTTTACGCTTTTAACATAAGTTTTTTATGACTGATATTGTTGTGTTGTCGTTGAGGCAGATATACATTTCCTGATACCAGAGTTTTCTGTTTGATTTGTTTAATGTAGGCAGATTAATATTAGTCAAGAGAATCCTGGATGCTTTGCCAGCCGACATTTCGCCAACCAGTGTGGGAGGGACATTTCGCCAACCATAACTTTGTAAGTATTTATTTGTATCTAGATATATTTGGTGTAAAGAATTAATTAGTCAGTTGAAGTAAATGTTTTAATAAATGGAAAATTTCTGAATGGCCCCTTACATATAAAATATTTTGCGCTTTTAACATAATTTTTGTATGACTGATACTGTTGTGTTGTCATTGAGCCAGATATACATTTCCTGATACTAGAGTTTTCTGTTTGGTTTGTTTAATGTAGGCAGTTTAATGTTGGTCAAGAAAAATCGTGGATGCTTTGCCAGCCGACATTTCGCCAACCTGTGAGGGAGGGACATTTCGCCAACCATAACTTTTTGTAAGTATTTATTTTTATCTAGATATATTTGGTGTAAAGAATGAATTAGTCATCTGAAGTAAATGTCTTAATAAATGGTGAATTTATTGTAATTGCCTGTTTATATGTGTGGCTACGGATTCACATTTAGTTGATAAAAAAATAAATGTTATACATGTACTTCTAAAAATGATCAACTGAAGAGTCTAGTTTTAATTGATAGGATATTCTAAATAGATGGAAGCAAACAGAGTGACCATCAAACCTGGAGCAGAAAGAAGTACTTGAAGTACTCGAGTAATTTTTTTAAACACTCGTACTTGTACTCATATAACTTATGGGTCATGTAATTGTACTCATATAACTTATGGGTCATGTACTTGTACTTATATAACTTATGAGTCATGTACTTGTACCCATATAACTTATGTGTCATGTACTTGTACTCATATAACTTATGGGTCATGTACTTGTACATTTTATGAGTTACGAGTACATCTCACTACTTTCTCAATATATGCTGTGAAAATTTATTTATTTATAGTTAACAAAATGAAACTTTCCTGAAGTATTTGAATGTCCAACTATTTTTTTTATACTTTTGTTATATTTCTGATTAATATGACTATGATACCACCAAGTTCCAGTACCTCCCGAGACGGTTACCCCCTTAACATCCCTACACCCCCATGGTGGCATTCTCCCATGACACCCAAAAAAGACAAAAGGCAGCATCTTTTCCCAGTCAGGAACACCCAGTTAAGCAAACAGTTGTAGACTACCAGTTCAGGCCATAATCCCTGTTTGTTTAATTAAGCCACCAGGATGTCTGCAAAGTGCCATTCATCAGTTAACCTACCAGTTACCCATGGGATGTCTTTAATGCAGTCAGGAAACCATACCACTACTGACAGTGTTAATTGCTATGAACTGCCAGCTGAGTCTTCCTCTGTAGAAGTAAGGTGACTCAAGTCAGACTGCCTGCAGCCCTACACCAGTATAAGTATAATCTGGTGCCAGCAGTCTGACTAAAAAGTACAAAGGGGATTTGGAGCCTGTTATATTGGCATGTGCTTACCCTCTCAACAACCAGTAGTCTAAAGCAGAACATATAAATTGCAAACTTCTAATATAATCAGATTACAAATTGCAACACTGATTTTGTGCACCAAAAGAAGACAAACTTAACTGATGTGTAAGCAGGTAAATTGTTCTAATGTGTTCTTTATTCAAAACAAGGACAAACAAACTGTATTCAAATTGCCACACATCCCCTTTGTTGCAATTTGGGCTAATCTTCCCACCTCTACCCCTTCAAATGATATACATGTTTGTGTGGGGGATGTTTAGTCACTGGTAGACTAACTACAAAGATATTGGTTTAATGGGTATTATTATATCAAAGCATGTGGTTTATGAATTGTTAATTGCTGTTAAGCAGGGACTCCAAGCAAAACTGATTTTATGAGTCATACAATATTTTTATGTTTGTAAAAGGGAGGGGTTCGTAAAAGGTAACAGTATGTTTGAGAATGGAAATGTCATAAAAAATGTACTCGTACTTTTACTCATGAGAATGTACTCGTACACAGCATTTAGCAATGTACTCATACTCGTACTCTCGTAATCTATCACCAATGTACTCGTACTTATACTTGTACTTATGAAAATATACTCGGCCCCATGTAGATGTGATGAACAATAAACATTTGTAAGAGTTGGTTTACTATGTTGAATGTGTTCATATTGTATTTGCTGATCTTACTTACTGTCAGTAAAGTCACTTATATCACTAGGAATCATTCTGCCTAGATAAATTAAACATTAATTGGTGAAATGTCCCTCAACTAACTCAAGTTACTGGTTGGCGAAATGTCCACTGGTGAAGTCTTTTAGCAAAAAGGCCGTTGGCAAAATGTCTGTTGACAAAATATGTTTGAAAAAATCCGTTTACTGGGTACCATAGTAATCCAGATTGTGACTTCTTTGAGACCATTGATAACTAAAAGCCGTCCCTTAATTATAAGGAGAGTCAATACTACATATTATTATTAGACAAATTATACATTCATCATAAAAGGTGTAAAGACTAAATTGAGGTAATTAATTATTATATATTGCTCAACGGCGTTGTCACATTCGTACCATAGACGTTGGTGCCTCTGTTGGACCTATAATTTAGGACTAAAACACTTACAATTCAAGTGGAACGTGATTAATATCCTTGGCCTAAGGTTAAGCAGGTGCACAACGATCCATCCTGGAAGCCGGAACTGTTTCGCTTTAGGAAGTTTAGCCTCAGGTGTCGTTTGACGTTTTGACGTGGATGGGACAACCTGGTTAGACCTATCATAACACAACCTTTCTAACCTAATCTAATGATGAAGACAGATTATATAAATGTGATCGTCTAGACTGTACATAATATACATATTCTACCATCAACTTCCAGTCTGCACTTTCTAATCTATGACCATGTAGTCGTTCGAGTTTCATATCTGCGCGATATATTCCATTTAAATTTTGTCAGATCGGCAATTTTGTCAACAACCATCGACGTGGACATATAATTGACGCCCCTACCTGTGGCTGTAATGACAATCACGTCAACAAAGAATGCGCTCGACAGGACGAAAAACGCACACGCGACATCACAAACGCAGCTTGCCATTTTCGAGCCTGCTTACTGGTGTTGGTTATGTGCGGTCATGCGAGACGAACAACGCGATACCACGCGAGATCGACAGCGCATGCATAGAGCACACCTGTGCAGTCAATAACGACCATGACCTTGGAAGCTGGCCCATTTTCCGACACACGATTTAAACTTGGCCTAGGCGCTCACCTGTAACTTATCCAATTAGTAGAAATAGAAAATATATATATCGGTTTGTTCTGCCCTTAAATCCCCCACTCTAATATATACATTTCTGTATTATTTAATGGGAGAAATGTATCGTAACCCAATTTGTAACCGAATACATTTTTAATTATTTCCTCTTGATCAGTCCCAATTTTGGTACAGGCAAATAAATAGGGATTATTGTTACTCGTTTTGTTTCTCGGGATGCGATCTCCTAAAATTGGGTATATGCTTGGTGAAATTATGGCGATTCACACTACACCGATCGCGCAATGCCTCACGAATGGCGTGTCATACTTCTGTATCTCACGTAGTCGCTAGGTGTCACTACTGAAATTTTTCTGCTTGTGGACACTTTCGAAGCATACCGAATTAAAAATATATAGTAGGATAATTGCATACTTACTATTTATAATAAATACAAACATGTCTTCATTTTAAAATATATTGTGTTCGCAGTAAGTCCAGTTAATTAATACAAATTAAAGTCGCCGGTTCAAAGGGTTATTTTGAAACTGCAGTTTCTATCGAAACCCACTGAACGATTTTCAAACCCCTTTATATTTTGTATTTGCCTGTCAGTAAAAGAATTAGCGTAGGTGTTAAACAAATGCACCGCACGAATGCAGTTCATGTTCCTACGCGGCCAAAATAACCTGAAAGTACATGAAAACTTAGTCTTTACTCTGAGAACATGGAAAAGGCCATTTGACAACGTTGTTCAAAACGTATAAAGCAGTAAGGAATATCTTCTGCACCAGCAAGATCATCACATTTCAGTTAATCCGTATTATTTAGAGATAAACCGTCGGCTAAGAGTTCGCGCCTATGAACAATTGCTTTCTTTCGATGCCTTTTAACTTCTTCAACTTCAACTTTATTCTCAAAAACCTTATTAGGTTACATGAGAATCACAATTTTGCATACTGTTACAATGTGAGATGGCTATAAGTGTAATGTAGTGTAATCCAGGCTTCAATAATACTTATAAATTACATTGGTAAATGGTTTTACCAAAATACAAAACACAAAAGTATCACAGGAAGATCTACTTACAACTTAAAGCTATTTAAAATCTCCTGTACGAATTTACATAATTTAATTAGCTTTGCATGGCTTGTCAAATTAAACAACTGGTCCATTTTTAAAGTGTTTGGTCTCACAAAATAATATCTAGAAATAAATTTAATTCTAGCTTCTTGAAAAAAAGTACATTTAAACAAATAATGAAACTCACCTCCAATATCATTACAATCACACAGAGTACAAAATCTCTCTTGCCTATCGATTCCACTATACCTGCCTTGCTGAATAGGCAACCGATGATTACAAGTACGAAATTTACACAGAGGTCTAGATAGATTTGGTGGTAACACCAGCAAATATTTCTCCATTTTAAAATCATGTTTAATTATTCTGTAGGTTATACACCCATCGCTATTGCAAATATTACTACCCCACTGCTGATGATACTGGTCAGTAAGTTTCAATTTGACAACTGCTTTAAACCATTTAAGATTCACTATTTCTTGATTCAGCCACAAGTTAGATAGGCCAGTGTTATTTAAAATGTATTTAACATGAGTAATCCAAGGGGATTCAAAGATATTTTTAACATATAATTGATATAATAATTTATACATAATGCAAGACAGTTTAGATTCCTTTCCCATCAATAGTTTCCCCCAAAAATTCAACAATCTACTGTTTATTTTAATATTTAGTGGAAATTGCCCAAGTTCTCCATAAACCATGGAAGTATGTGTCCTATTGTTTACCCCAAGTAAAATTTTACAAAATTTCCTATGTAGCTTTTCAGTTAACATAATATTTTCACATCCCCATACTTCACATCCATATAACAATATTGGGCATATAAGGGAATCAAATAGTTCTAACTGGATATCAACAGGGAGTTTTAGCTTCCTAGCTTTAGAAATTAAACATAACATTGCTCGGTTTGCCTGTTCATATAAATGTCTGATTGCTTTAGAGAATCTACCATTATAGTTAAAATTAATTCCTAGATAGTTATACTTATCTACAATGGCAAGCTTATTTGGTCCAAATTTAAATTCTGGCAATTTTCTAATCTTCCCCCTTGAGAATACTAACACCTTAGTTTTGGCAGTATTAACATGCAATTTCCAAGTTTTGCAATAGTTAAATAGGGCGTCAAGTGCAGATTGTAACTGAGTAGGTGACTCTGCTAATACAATTGTATCATCAGCATACAGCAACACAAAAAGCTTTAGATACACAACAATGTCCTCTTTTTCAAAACAATTTTCTATTAGACTAGAAATGTAGGTTAAACCCCCATATGCATTTGACAGATGTGTTTCAAGATCATTCAAAAATAATGCAAACATTAGTGGTGACAAATTTTCGCCTTGTCGAACTCCAATATTGCATGGGAAGAAAGGTGACAAATGTTTTGTAAATGTATTCATAATACATGATTTGGCTTCCTTATATAAGTTAAATATCACAGTGAAAATGTTTCCATCAATATTATTTGATAATAATTTCAACCATAGGAATGTTCTGTTTACAGTGTCAAAAGCCTTTCTGTAGTCTACAAAGGCACAGTATAAGCGCTTCCTTTTATTTAAGTATAAATCGATTAAATTTTTCAAGACAAATACATGATCCATTGTGGAATAATCATGCCGAAATCCAGTTTGTTCCTCCCCCATTATTCCCAATTCATCAATATATTCAGTTAACCTATTATTCAAAACAGAGGTGAATAATTTGCAAAAGCAACTGAGCAGTGTGATCCCTCTATAGTTATCTGAGTTAGTTACAGGACCCTTATTTTTATAAATTGGCAAAATAATACCCATGGCCCAATCTTTAGGAATATGGCCAGATTTTAGTATGACATTAAACAATTTAACATATACAGAGATCATACAATCCTCAGAATGTTTTAGGAACTCATTTAGGATTAGGTCCAACCCACACGCTTTGTTGTTTTTTAACTTATGTATACCATTTCTTACTTCCTCAGCTGTAAACATACTATTTAAAAAATATTATTATTATTGTTTGCAAAATTTTCATAATCATAGTCATTCTGATCCTCCTCCTCACTAAAACTTAACTTCTTAAAGTGTTAAAAAAAGTGTTAGTATTAACTGTATTGATTTCTTTACCTTTGTCACCTTTCGACTCATTAATAATTTTCCAGTAGTCCTTTGGATTCTTACTCTTCATATTTCTTAATTTATTTGCAAAATCCTTAAAATACAATTTGTGCTGCTTGTTAATTTCCTTTTTATAGTTCCTACTTGCAATATGTTTGGCATTTCTATTAACATCAGTTTTATCTTTACAGTACACTGCCTTGGCTTGAAAGTAATGTTTTCTCCTTTCTTTACAGGCTTGATTAAACCATGGTTTACCGTTAGCTTTTTTGTCAATGCTTTTACCCTTCATTGTAGGTCTATAGTTATCCTTCATACAACCAACCATTTTAGCAGCACTTTTTAATATATCATTAATGCGATTTACTATATCATTTACTGAAGCCTCATCAATATCATTACACATTAAATTGTCAAGATCTTTCTCTATATCTACAACATCCTTCAAATTAATACTACTTTTAAAGCTCGATTCACAATCCTTAACCCATTTTGGTTTGTTAAATTGGGCAGTATCATCATTCTCAGTCATCTCATCCTCCCTTATTGTTGGAACAATTGGGTGTTGCATGGTACATTTAAAGCCCATTTTAACAGGGTTGTGAGCATCAGATAACAATTCCAAAACCTCAAATTCCATTATATTATTAAATGATTGAGGAGAAACAAGAATATAATCAACAGTGCTTACATTTTTTGCATGTAGTTGCACCTCTGTCCCTATCGACACCAATCCTGCCATTAACAATATGGACATTTAGACTTTTACACAATGTGATTAACCTCTGTCCATAATTATTTGTCTTTTTATCTATTGAATTTCTATCCAGTGGTATGCCTACATTATCTGAATAATTTTTTCCCATTAACTGTTGCATTATATCTTCGTCAAAGTCATTCAACATCATATTTCAATCGTTAAACTCAATAAAATCACATAAATTACCAGTTCGGGCATTAAAGTCACCAACTAAATACAATGGGCTGTTTAAGTCATTCCTCAGGTTTACAGTGTCATTTTCTATATCATCAAACAGGTTAGCTGATGAATAAATAGAATTCTCTGGCGGAATATAAACTATTCCCCATAATGCTTCATACCCAAGCAAATTAACATTTGATTTGAACCATAGTACACAATTTGTATCTCCATGTACAATTTCAATAGTGTTAGACAGAGAGTTCTTAATCAGTAATGCTACTCCTCCGGATTTAGATTTAAATTTTGTTCTATTCATTGTATGGCAATCAAAGCCATCTATATCAATTATGTCAAGATCATCCAGTTTTGTTTCTGTTAGAAATATTAAATCATATTCTGAAATAAAGAAATCAAAGTCAGGCGATCTCAGCCTGGTCATTAAGCCACAAACATTAAGTAGAACACACTTGATATTAGTTACAGCAGGTTGCAAAGCAGAGTTCTGTTCTGTAATTAAACTCTTAGTTCCTCCGTCTTCACAAGAGGATCTTCCTTCCCCGTCCTATTCTACACCGAGAACGTAGGACCCAAGTCCCAGTGCCTTGAGATCTGGTTGATCAATTCCAACTTTAAACAGATCATCAGGCGACTGGATTGTGATCTTGTTGCCTTTGATGCTGCAGATGATGCGCCCGTCGCGTGTGTAAGCATAGTCAACCGCGTCTACGTGCTTGGCTATCATCAGAAGTTTGTATCTTAGCGGCGTTAGGTCTTCCGTAATGAACACCTTTGCATCAGTGTTGGCGCTTACAGTCTTAAGTTTCTTTTTGTTCATCATCAGTTGTTTTATCAATTGCCTGGACACAAACTTCACCAGCACGGGTCTTGCTCGACCTCCCGACTTTCCCACTCTGTGGGCCACAGATATATCACTTGATTGTACAATGACGTCGATACTCTATGCGATCGATATGATTTTTCTTATCAGATCGACCTCGGATTCTTCGGCTGTATCACCTTCAACTCCGAAGACTCTGATTGATTCTCTCCTGGAATACTGTTCCATTTCATCGTGTTGGAATCGTAGCAGTAATACCTGTTTCTGGGCATTTTCAAATCGTTTCTCCATCATTGATACTGATTTTTCCATTGCTCTGCTAACCGCCTCGGTCACTGCCGCCGTGACAGCACCCACTATCACTGGCATCAGCTGCTGTATCAGAGCCTGTACATCAATATTTTCCTGGGTGCTCACGCCTAAGCCGCTGCTGCCGCTGGTCACATGTGTCAGGCTTTTAGAGACAATCTTCTTAACAGTTGCCTGCTGTTGGTCACTGTCGGAATCTGAATCAGAATCCGGTTCTGTATTTTTCTTATCACCAGGTTTAGTAGCACTGCGCAAAACTGGCTCTTGTCCTTTCTTGCCACGCTTGCCCATCAATGCGGCTGTCTGCGTCACTCGAATGTAAACAATGACT
This sequence comes from Lamellibrachia satsuma, assembly GCA_033239005.1. Classification (NCBI taxonomy): domain Eukaryota; kingdom Metazoa; phylum Annelida; class Polychaeta; order Sabellida; family Siboglinidae; genus Lamellibrachia; species Lamellibrachia satsuma. The sequence continues at coordinate 537,110 of BSQZ01000139.1, forward strand.
GCAATGGACAATGGTCTTAATCGTAATGTAAGTCAAGCTGCGCAGCCGTGGGTCAGTTCGACCAGCCAAGACAAGTTGACCCTCGATTTATGCCACCAATTTCTAACGGTCAGTCCATTCAATGTCAGTATCCTGTTGTGAACACTTCATTTGTGGTATACATACACTTTGGCGTCAGTTCCACTTTTAGAAACAGGAGTATCCGTTGGAACAACTCAGAGCAACTATTCAAACATGTGCCACCTCACCAGCGCCATCTATCATTTTAGGATAATGAAAAATGAAAGTTTGATAATGTAGCCAGCCTAGACGCTCAACATTTCTCCCTGCGGAATAGACGTTATTCTGGGTTTGACGATTGTGACATGTTCGACAAAGCTATCAAGCAGTTGGAGGTTGACGTCATTGCGACAAGTCAAGCTTGCAGTTTACGAAATAGTTTTGTCTCATAAAATTAGATTAGTGACGCTCTATGTATATATAATTTTTTTTATACGGTGGGTTCAGGAAATTCTTTGTGCAATCTTAAATGACTGTTAATAAACACGAAAAGCGTACAAAATCAGTTGTGCAGCCTCTGGATGAATTATGTTGCAGTTAATAATTCTCTCAAAAATTGGGTTCTTTCAACATGGTTTAGGTCCTACGCCTGTTTCTATTTCATTGACTAAATCATCTAACTTTTATTTTCACGGAATTTATAATTATGTTTTAAGGACAGGACATTATTTATAATTTGAAGTACGGAAAGTTCGGTGGGTGCATACTTTAGAAGTTCGTCTGGAATCGAGTCATATCCACATGTCCTGTTGCTGTTGAGCCTCGCGAATGCTGTCTCTACTTGTTTGGCTAAAAATGGCGAATGAGGCGACTTCGGCGAGCCTTCAAACATGTCAACGCTGTGTTGTCGACGTTGTAGCAAACGAACGGCCTTAAACAGTTGTGGGCCGTGTCATTGGCCCGTCCGTTAAGAATGACGACGCTTTTCCAGAGATCTCTTGCGCATTTCGTGCAGAATCTTACTTTCGTATTCCCAATTCGTAGTCGCAAATCATTCTTCTCTGTGGACGTGACTTCGGTGACTGGATCGAAAATTGCTTTGTTCACAAATTGTACTGTTCGAAGACGATAACCGTATTGGCTACAGACGTAAGTATCTTGTCTACCGAGTTCCACGTTCAATGGAAAATATTTCTGGCTTCGATGTTCTACTTGCACCGAGTGTTTTGGAAATCCTGTCTAATTTGAATCGAGCGACACAGATCCTATGATCACTGTTAGTGAGTCATCCGTCGTTCGATCGAGCGTCCGTCAGCAGTTGCCTGACAGGCGCTCGATCGTCAGGCAACTACTGACGGACATGTCTTGTTAAATCGTGTATTAAAGTTGCTTTGCTTACAAAGGGTATAGTCGACCTGGTTGTATATGTTAGGATGATTCAACTGAGGGTCTTGTCTTTTTGATGTCCGGTCCATGTCACTGTGTATCGTACGACATGATGGAATGCTCATGTTTGGTTGAGGCGAGCGACGTATGTCCCACAACCGGAGATTCTACCCCGCGGTCAAACCAACAGAGAACTGGCTCCTTGGCCCAACCATCGCCTATCCGACCACTCGCTACAATGACAGCAGACCCTACCCAGCGATCCACCCATCGGAGATCCGACTCCGCGGTCCGATCACACGAGATCCGACACCGGCTGTACAACCACCAACCGGAGAGCCACTCTCGACGGTAAGGCCCCCGGGGAGCCGCTCTCAACGGCCCATCCACCGGGGAGCGGCTCTCAACGGCCCGTTCGCCGGGGAGCCACTCTCTATGGTCCAAGTCGACGAGAGGGCCACCGTAGAGGGTTCAGCCTACTGTTACGTTTCCCATTGGTGACCACGTTAACGTTTTGCTCTCGACGGTAGAGCCACCGAGGAGCCCCTCTCGACGGTAGGGCCACCGGGGAGATCCTTTCGACGGTAGAGCCACTGGGGAACCCCTCTCGACAGTAGAGCCACCGGGGAGCCCCTCCCAACGGTACAGCCACCGGGGAGCCCCTCCCAACGGTAGAGCTACCGGGAGCCCCTCTCGACGGTAGGGCCACTGGGGAGCCCCTCTTGACAATCTAGCCACCGGGGAGCCCCTCTCGACGGTAGAGCCACCGGGGAGCCCCTCTCGATGGTAGAGCCACCGGGGAGCCCCTCTCAACGGTAGAGCCACCGGGGAGCCCCTCTCGACCGTCTAGCCACCGGGGAGCCCCTCTCGATGGTCCGGCCACCTGGGAGCTGCTCTCGGCGTTATGGCCACACGGGAGCCTGTTTCGATGGTTGGACCACATGGGAGCCGCTCTCGACGGTAGGGCCACCGGGGAGCCGCTCTCGATGGTAGGGCCACCGAGGAACCCCTCTCGACGGTAGGGCCACCGGGGAGCAGCTCTCGACGGTAGGGCCACCGGAGTGCCGCTTTCGGTCCATCCACCGGGAAGCTGTTCGCGACGTTCGAACCCCCGAAACTCACCCGCCTTATATCTTTATATAATCTTATATTTTTATATAATCTTATATCTTTATATAATCTTATATCTTTATATAATCGTGGCTATAACAGAAATGCGATTTGTGGCCCAACCAAAGGTTACGGACTCGGCACGTGAAAATTTTTTTATATATATTCCTGGTAACTATTTGTATGGTGAATGTCGTTGCGAACACTTTGTTTCTGTGTACAGCATTAAGTAAATATGCTTCGACATAAGGTAATCGAATAGTGGTTAGAATGCTTGCCTTTACACATCCACACTTTTTTACTGTGCTAGGCGTTTAGCTAAAGTTATTGCATTGCCACCGACATGTCATGCCTTGTATCACGTTGTACAAACGCACAGAACACTTAATTTAAGTTAATTCCAACCGCAAATCTAGGCCGAACCTCCGCTGAGTTATTTCTAAACTCCAAGGTACAACTAAAACATGTAAATATGCACTCTCCGATGGCGACACGTAGTAGGCGCTGTCGTTTTTCACGCACTATAGATTGATGCGAATACCTATGCGGACAATTCCTGGATCTGTCCATGAACGTTGGCGATAGAGAAAGCAGCGCTATAACTTGAGGGGACAGACCACCGATAGGATTCATTTGCTGGATTAACAATGTGGATGGTCTGGTACGAACGTTTCGTGGCGGTGGTCCTTACCGAGCGCGTGACAGACGAAGATCGAGACGCGTGGTATTGACTGCGGAGGTAGCCTCATACCTTAACCTCCGGGGGGGGGTACTCCCTATACTGAGGTGTACATGTATGTGCCGCGCAAATGCCCATGTTTTTGGCCATTTTTCTCTCTCTGTCCGAAGAAAAATGTAAATTTTCTCTCTTTGTTCCCCAATTAAATGTTATAATTCTCTCTTTAACCGAAGAGGAAATTTCCCAATGAAAACGTTCCGCCCGGGCTTACCTTACACTTATAGATATTAGATAAATTGTTCAATAATTCTCTCTTGGTGACCATACATTTCTTGATTTCTCTCTCTCTCCATGTGCTCCATTGGGCTCTGGTGGCACACCCCCACCATTTTGGTATGGCAGTACCCCCCCGGGCCTCAACCTTTATTCAATCATGTTTGAGCATAAACATTCACTTATTATCGACGACGGCACACACAATGCATACACAATGCATACACAATGCATACACGAAAATGCAGCTTGTGCTGACAAACAAGTAAATATAGCGTACAATGGCAGACAAGAATTATATGATACAATGGGATACCTCCATCACATCGTTAGGCGCAGTCAGTGCCACTGCATCAGAAGTGTCAAGATAGACCTACAACTAATACACTAGATGGCGTTACTAATATAGTTCAGTCACAAACTTCACGTTCGTATTTTCTGACGTTCTCTTCCTCCTGTTCACACTGCGTCACTTCAAGACCGTGTCACAGTCACGACTACAACACGTTCGTATTTTCTGACGTTCTCTTCCTCCTGTTCACACTGCGTCACTTCAAGACCGTGTCACAGTCACGACTACAACACGTTCGTATTTTCTGACGTTCTCTGCCCCCTGTTCACACTGCGTCACTTCAAGACCGCGTCACAGTCACGACTACGACACGTTCGTATTTTCTGACGTTCTCTTCCTCCTGTTCACACTGCGTCACTTCAAGACCGTGTCACAGTCACGACTACGACACGTTCGTATTTTCTGACGTTCTCTTCCCCCTGTTCACACTGCTAATCTGATAGATTGTGACTGATTTTGTGGGGCTCCCCCCCACACACACACACATAATTAACACACGCATATTTCCACACATATATACACATAGGTCTACATGCTCAGACGCACACACGCGCGCACAGACGCGCGCACACACACGCACGCACGCACGCACGCACATACATACATATTTGTATATATAGACCTATATATCTTATTGTGAGTGTGTGGGTACGTGTGAATATACTCATACATGTGGTTATGCACGTACGTTATGCACGTACGTACTGTACGTTTGAACTCATTTTTGTTGTCCATGTTCGCGGTCTCTGTAATTCCGCCCTGCCTCTGTAACTTTAGACGGTCCATTGTCATTAAGGAATTCAGGCGGCGGATGACGTCACGTAATCTGTGACTGAACAAGCGGTGTATCTTTTTAGTGCGCATTATTACGTCATGGTTACGAACCACCTGCACCATGGTTAATCCGGCACTGATGGGACATGATTTTAGAATAAAAACGATACGTGGTTTTACCTTTTAAATGCCCTACTCTGTTTTTAGCTCCAGGTCGACCTCCACATCTTTAGCTTGCGTCATCAATTGCCATCGATTTATTCGCAGCGAAGTCTTCCCAGCTGTTGCAGTACTTGAAGACCAGTAAGTCGTAAAGGAGGTTCTAGACGTCAGGCTAGAAGAGATGGCATAGCAGTTTACGGCCGCACGTCGCCTCAATGTGCAAGTTAATGCTACAGGAATAGGTGAAATGCACAGAAAAGTCTGACAACAGGCACGATTATATAGCTTTGCCAGTTGTCACGAAACGTAACGCCGTCTAATTAAGTTCAGTTGACAGCATGACGGCCAATTAATATCCACTAACGCAACATCACACAGACGACCTAAAATTACCACAGCTTCTACAAATGTTCTGCGGAAGAAAATTTTAGAGGTCGCATGTGGACGTGTAACACGAGAGAGATGCTCCCCTGTCGATTAGTGTGAGACTAAGCATTATCCCCAACGTCATTAAAGCTATATATGTTAATTCTGGTATTTGGGTTGAGTTTTTTAAATGAACACGACGTAATGCGTCACGTAACGTTCAGCCAATGCGTCACATAACAATGATGTTACGGCACACGCTTAAGTCATTTAACATTATTATTCAAAACTTCATTACTATATGAGTAAACATGGCCAAAAGTAAAATTTTGACAAGGATTGAGCTACATACATGGACACACCACATATGTCAGACACACTTAGACAGAGGCAAGTCCAATTCGCAGGTCGCTGCTCCAGAAGTGCTGAGTAAGTTGGTTACTTGGCAATTAAATCATAGAAAGAGAAGACCAGGGCGACCATGGAGACCAGGGCGACCATGGAGACCAGGGCGACCATGGAGACCAGGGGACCATGGAAACCAGGGCGACCATGGAGACCAGGGTGACCATGGAGGCCAGGGTGACCATGGAGACCAGGGTGACCATGGAGACCATGGAGACCAGAGAGAACATGGAGACCAGGGAGACCATGGCGACCATGGAGACCATGAAGACCAGGGAGACAAGGGAGACCATAGAGACCAGGGAGACAAGGGAGAACATAGAGACCAGGGAGACCAGGGAGAACATGGAGACCAGGGAGACCATGGAGACCATGGAGACCACGGAGACCAGGGAGACCATGGCTACCAGGGAGACCATGGAGACCAGGGAGACCATGGAGACCAGGGAGACCAGGGAGACCAGGGAGACCAGGGAGACCAGGGAGAACATGGAGATCAGGGAGACTTCAAGATAACAGTTCCTGAAATTGAAAAGGCTATGCAGGACTGACACCAACGGAGACAACTTTTATGGGACTCGTCTTCCAGACGACTAGACTAAACAAACGAAATACGCAAGGCTAGGCAAGCTAGGCAAGTGTTACACACATCTAAGCATTCCGTAGTGTGTCAACACAATATATAATATCATGGGCATTGCTCGTCCAAACCTGAATTAAATGTAAACTATGCACTGTGTCGTTCTCACTGGTTCTATATGTGAGTTGCGGCGGAGAGTGGCCTTGTTTATGGCGGTGCTAGAGGTAGGTGGCTAGGTGCACTCCAGCAACAGCAAAGGCTGTGTCGTGTTCTATGTTAACCCGCTACGGAATGCAAATAAAATATTATGTGCAACGTTTGGCTAGCTTGTTATAGCATTGCATATTTACATTATGTCAATCAGTCAAATTTCTAAATGTTGTACTCTTGTAGTAAAGATGTGGTCTGACTGGGCAAATAGGAGTTGCTTGGTGTATTCCACCAAAGGAATGCCAGGCGATGTTATGTGATATATGGCCTTCCTTTGGGGAGAGAGAAAGGGAAGATAATGAGGGAGGGAGTGCGGGAGGGAGAGAGAGAAGGGAAAGAGGGAGAGAGGGCGAGAAGGAGAGAAGGAAAGAGGGCGATAAGGATAGGAGACATGGAGGGAAGGAGGGGGAGTGGGGAAGGAGGGGAGAGAGAGAAAGGAAAGAGGGAGAGAAGGAGAGGCGGGCGGGCGGGCGGGCGGGCGGGCGGGCGGGCGGGCGGGCGGGCGGGCGGGCGGGCGGGCGGGCGGGCGGGCGGGCGGGCGGGCGGGCGGGCGGCGGGCGGGCGGGCGGGCGGGCGGGCGGGCGGGCGGGCGGGCGGGCGGGCGGGCGGGCGGGCGGGCGGGCGGGCGGGCGGGCGGGCGGGCGGGCGGGCGGGCGGGCGGGCGGGCGGGCGGGCGGGCGGGCGGGCGGGCGGGCGGGCGGGCGGGCGGGCGGGCGGGCGGGCGGGCGGGCGGGCGGGCGGGCGGGCGGGCGGGCGGGCGGGCGGGCGGGCGGGCGGGCGGGCGGGCGGCGGGCGGGCGGGCGGGCGGGCGGGCGGGCGGGCGGGCGCGGGCGGGCGGGCGGGCGGGCGGGCGGGCGGGCGGGCGGGCGGGCGGGCGGGCGGGCGGGCGGGCGGGCGGGCGGGCGGGCGGGCGGGCGGGCGGGCGGGCGGGCGGGCGGGCGGGCGGGCGGGCGGGCGGGCGGGATACACAGATACAGACAGACAGTCTAACAAAACGACATCCGTCTAAGCCCATTAGTAGTTGTCAGTTGTGTAAACCAATTGAATGTAACATTACCGTGCATCGTTATCCACTAATTACTTCTTAATATGTTCCGGTTTTGGGCGAGGATGAATCTATACAAAGAGTGCTGGGCGTTGTACTCAAGGTTGTCGTGCGAGGTAGTATTGTGTATGTCTCATGCAGCGTGATATATGATATAATGGAATCGATAATTGTATTTGTTATTCGACTAAGGATGGTGTGTAGGCGCCAAGCTCAATAAGGCTCTGCGACGGATCGAGTATTTAGTCTAGCGTTACTTAATTTCGATTATAATACCCAAAATAGTGCAATACACACCTGCTTTTAATTAACGACAACGTAGTGAAATGACATTCCTTTGATAGGGGGAACCGGGGCTACTTGTGCCCGCAATTAGCAGGTAGAATCCAGGCCCGCACAAAATTTTCAAAACCAGCCCGGCCCAGGGCCGCAAGCTAGAATTTAGGCCCAGGCCCGACCCAAGCCCAACCCAGACCGTTAGTGTTTGGGCCAAGCCCGGCTCGGCCCGGCCCGGCCCGGCTCGGTCCGGTCCGCACGTTTCAGACCCAGGCCCGAACCCATATACCCGCGGGACAAAACCGGGTAAGCCCACGGCCCGCAAGCTAGCGGCCCGCTATTTTTTTTAAGATAAACCTATTATCTTATAATAAAAGCAAAACACAAATAACCTGTAATACATATGTATTATTTTTATTTAATAACATAAAAAATAATATATGAACATTGTATAATGTATACTAGTCTGCGGCTGTACTGTGTGCTGGACGAGTTCTAGAAATTCAGCACAACCAACTGCTTCAAACGGAAGAATATCCTAAAGAAAAATAATAAATTTTTTATTGTCATTGTTATTAAGTATCAGAATTTTTTTATATATGGCTTTAATTTATTGACTTATGGTTAGGGTAGGAGATTTGTTTATCTTAACCCTAATGCAAACCATAACCCTAATTGTTAAGTTGTTAATTGAATTAGCTCAACTAAGTTAACTTAATTTAATTAATTAATGTTACCATTAAGGGCAGTTAATTTGGTATTAATTGATATTTCAATTAAATGTCACCCACTGGCACTGACGCCCAGTGGCATTTCCAGCAAGCCTCACTAGCCTGGGACAGATCAGGTTCAGACATGTGTGAATTAGTACAAATGTGAATGAATTAGTACTGGGGAAATTGTAGACACAAAACAGTAGACATCAGATAACACAATTGAAAAATACCAATTACCAACTGGGGTGGGCAGTGGGCAGTTGCCAGTGGGCAGGTCATTCAGGCAGGCAAGATTTGGAGGGAACACAATAGAATGTCCACTGGTAGAGTCAAAGGGTGACACCTTGATGGTTAATCATGGCTTGATAGCTTCTACAAATATGTATAAAGTAAACATTTGGGGCTGGCTACATCCAGACAAGTGAACTTATGGGGTCATTAGATCTATATAAAAGGCTACAGTCTTGCCAAAACTATGCATCTGTAACATCTGTATTCTGTCTGTACTATGTAGTAGAAATATGTACTGTGCAATGTGTGTGCTGTGAATGCAATACTATGCATTGCTATCATATTAAATGTCTCTATTAATAGGATGCACATTACTAAAATTATACCATTGGAAGTCCCATTGTTGAAAAGAGGTTAAACTACATTCCAATATATAAAGCACTGGTGTCATTCATAATTCCATGCAAGGTTTCAATTTGCAACTATGTAATACTAAAGAAATAATTTTAAACATCCATTAAATGGAAATACAATTTATAATCAGTTTTTTAATATTAAAATGAAAAATCTGGGTTTTTCAGGATTTGTTATCGTCCACGTGCGTTCAATTGCAAAAAATGTGTTTGGGACAAGTTGTTACAATTGTATTGGGGCAAGTTGTTACAACTGTAACAACGCACCAGCGGCCTGCACAGATGGTTCAGCCAGCGAGATTGCGCTGACAATGACTAAAGGAACTACAGTTATTTAACTAAGACGTGTGAACGCTTTGTTATACACGTGAAGCCTGGCGAACTGGTTTATAACCAGTACTGTTAATGCTAGCAGCGTGAATATGTTTAAAACAAAATTATAAACATCTCAGAAAGGCGGGTTACACACATATGACAAACTGTTTGGACTTTCCTTGGACCAATGGCTTCCTTTTCCACTTGCCATCTGGATATTTTACCTTAGACGGTAATCTAGAGATATTGTTAATTTGTTATGGAACAGCCCCATTTGAGTAATTAATGAACATTGCACGATTCATTGAAATGTGGACGTCCGTGCGTGTGTGCGTGAGTGCGTACCTGTGTATATCATTCAATCAAGTAGAAGTCGGAAAAGTGAGAGGAACCAAAAACATCTTCACTTTGCGGAACATTCTAGAGCAATGCTGAGGTGGAATTCCAGAAAAGCTGGTGAAACTCAGATTTTCTACAGGAACTTTTGCTCAGGTAAGTTCACTTACCTGGGCAACATCATCAGTCTCCAATGAGGTGCAGAAGAAGACATCATCGCACGATTGGGAGAAAAACCAGGTCAGGATTTGCATATCTACAGCTGCTCTGGAAATTCTCGGTATACTCCCAAAAGACCAACCTCAGAATCTACCAGAGCAATGTCCTCTCTGTGCTCCTCTACGGCTCAGAGTGCCGGCGCATGACACAACAAGACCAATAGACTTTCCAGCTTCCATAACACCTGCTTAAGGTAGATACTAAAAGTGTACTCGAAGGTGGACATGGCTTGGTAATGTCTACAGGATGAACAACGATCTGCCAGCAAAAACAGTGCAAACCTGGACGCCAGAAGGAAACAGAAAAAGAGGCAGGCCGAAAACGACGTGGCAACGAACAATGGAAGAAGAACTGAAGGCTGCTGGGTTAACATGTGGCACAGCAGCAAGGAACGCCCAAGACAGAGGGGTCTGGCGAGATCTTGTGCGAGCCTTATGTGCCACACGGCATGAAGAGGATAAGTAAGTAGTAAGTAGAAGTCGCAATACACACACACACGCACGCACGCACGCACGCACGCACGCACGCACGCACGCACGCACACAAAGGTAGCCCCTTTAGTAACTAACAACGAGAAGCTTAATATATGAAGCTGTGAACACTTACGTTGTTATGCACATTGTGTGTAAGTGTGTATAATCCAATTAATGTAATAACACTCACGTGGACGAGTGACCCTTGCTTTGCGATCCACACGTTCTTTGCTGTAACAACGTGCCCCGTATGATGTAACAACGTGCCCCGTATGATGTAACAACGTGCCCCTTATGATGTAACAACGTGCCCCGTATGATGCAACAACATGCCCCGTATGATGTAACAACGTGCCCCGTATGATGTAACAACGTGCCCCGTATGATGTAACAACGTGCCCCGTATGATGTAACAACGTGCCCCGTATGATGTAACAACGTGCCCCGTATGATGTAACAACATGCCCCGTATGATGTAACAACGTGCCCCGTATGATGTAACAACGTGCCCCGTATGATGTAACAGCCTTGATACAAATTCAACATTTTACGCTTATGTTTTGTGCGCCAAACCTTGTTGATTCACGAAATAAGATTGACAAATGCATATTTACCCACGGTTTTTCTACATGTGAGAATTAATTTGTCTTTACCTACTGTTTCTTTATATAATGGAAGAAAAATCTCTGTTTAACTACGGTTTATTTTAAAATTCGAAATAATGTCTGTCCACCGTCGGTGCTTTTACAAATGGGTACATCCACAATACTGGGCAACATAATGAAGACAACATAATGAAGACAGGTGAATGTATAACTCAGGTTGCAGAAAATTACTAAATATTGGTTTCCTAACAAAGTTAGGTCTCAACCAACGACGAGATATAAAAATATAGCTTTTCACCGTCTCTTGTACATAGTAGTGCTGAGTGCCCGACACACACTGCTGGATCGTGTAAGTGAAATGTTGTCCACGAATTCTCTTTCACGTGACAACAACACTTTCTTTTGACATTAATTTTCTTATTGTGGTTTGCATCGGTTTCATATTACAATTGGGTAATTTCATGCTTTGCAGTTTGTAAGTAACCGGATCTCCGTTTGTAGTCTCTGGTATAAATTAAATTTGGACGAAAAACTAGACAGGTCAACATGGGTGTTACGATGAGAGGGTTTGTTGTGTAATTTTAAATCAGGGTGTTAGCAATAGTTGTGCAAGTTCCGGTGTTGTAAAACATGTTGTTTAATAAACACACTTAGCCAGTTCAAGTTAGTAAATTTTCTTTAAATCCGATGTTCCAAACATTTGAATAATAGAATCACATTGAAGTAGCTATTTTGAACCGAATTTTATTTAGAAGATGTGACATTGATAAAGATCTCACGTTGGCGTATTTGTTCGTAACCATGACGTATTTGTTCGTAATCATGACGTAATAATGCACACTAAAAAGACACACCGCTTGTTCAGTCACAGATTACGTGACGTCATCCGCCGCCTGAATTCCTTAATGACAATGGACCGTCTAAAGTTACAGAGGCAGGGCGCAATTACAGAGACCGCGAACATGGACAACAAAAATGAGTTCAAACGTAGGCCTACAGTACGTACGTGCATAACCACATGTATGAGTATATCCACACGTACCCACACACTCACAATAAAATATATAGGTCTATATATACAAATATGCATGTATGTGCATGTGCGTGCGTGCGTGCGTGCGTGCGCGTGTGTGTGCGCGTCTGTGCGCGCATGTGAGCATGTAGACCTATGTGTATATACGTGTGTAAATATGCGTGTGTTAATTATGTGTGGGGGGGTTCGCAAACACGCACGCACGCACGCCCGTGCGGATGTACACAATATGTATTTACATACATACATGCATACATACATAAAATACACTGTTTGCTGCTCGCGGCGGTGGGTGAGTGGCCTGCCCCGCCTAGTCTGAGGCGCCACTTACAGCGGCGGTGTTGCGCCGCTGACTGACAGCGAGCGACGCGGCTGTCGGCCCGAGAAGTGGGTTAGCAGCCGTCGGCGACAGCCACACGGGGCGAGCGGTGGTGTCTGCCGGGTTAACTTCCTCGCTCGAGACGGTGCTGATGTTCTGCTTATAATGCCACGGATCGCGACCTGACAGGACAGCCAGGGCTACAGGTAAGTGTGACGGTCATCTAGATGTTTGGATACTGTATCTGTGATCAGTTGATCACATGCCGGTAGAATCTTAAATGCTTTGACCGGTCCACCCGAGGAGGGTGAGCTTGCACAACCTGGGGTCAACGTCTCTGAACATTATACGCTGTGAAAGACGTGTGTGTGTGTGTATATATATATATATATATATATATATATATATATATATATATATATATATATATATATATATATATATATATATATATATATATATATATATATACATACATACATACATACATACATACATGTGCGCGCGCGCGTGCATGCGTGCGTGCGTGCGTGCGCGTGAATTTAGCTCATTGTGACAAAATGTTTATTCCTGGGTGTGTCTGCGGCCTTCATGTACTCACCAAACAGCAAATATGTCTGTCGGTCCGACCGTGTGATATTTGACGTTGGTGTGTATGCATTGGATTATGTGTCGGTTTGCAACCACGACGCGAAGAGTCCGTGGCTTGGGTGTTATTGTAACTGACATCGCCCGGAGCTGATCTGACGAGGACGAGGAAATACGTCCGGTTGTTACCGGGGAGAACAGTATCGGTTACTTCCCCTGCACGATCCACGATTACGCGTACAACCGCGCCATTAGTAGCCCGACCTTGGTGGCTCCTTGGTTTGGCATTGTATTCGTGTCGTCACCAGCTTCCAGCCCAAGTCCAGCGTTCTAGCTTCAAAGTCTTTTCATAACGATTAGGAACAGTGTATTTACAAACTGGCTGCCTGGCTGCTACCTCCGGATGTATGTATGGGAAGGAATCGTGTATTGGGCCTACGGACTAGATACCAACAACTGTGGGAAAATATTCCAAACATGTGTAACTTATGGTGCTCTGCGGGCGTGCGGGTACCAACTCGACTCGGTCAGTTATCTTAGCAATCTGCCGTGACCACGTATATACATGCATAAACGCGCAGGTTATTTATACCCGACACTGTAACACAAAAACAAGGTGTTGACACCGTGTCCAACACGTGTAGCAACCAGCTTCGTATAGGCAACGACGACAAATCCGGCTTCAGCGTAAACTCAACCAAACATAGACTGGGTCAGCTCTCTGCCCGTGTCTGGGCCAAACACTTCTCAGATGGTACGTTTAGAAACCCACCTGTTGATGCCAGTTTTGAGTAATAACTGCTGCTACCCTATACCCTGGTCTGTATCATAATCAACCACAGACACGCGCGATATGATCGACTTGCAAGTGGGCATCTAAACGTCTTTGTGTTGGCAATAAAAGCACAAACGGGCCCCTGCTCGACCGTTGAATCCCTGTAATGCAACCAACTGTGAAATTGTCAACGCCGGCTCACGTGTACGCTATCTCAGTTAACCCCTTGTCGACCCAGAGCATGTCACTCAAACACGAACTAAGGTGAACGGTGCATAAATAACCCGAACAAATTTCAGGTAAAGTCTATCAATAAACCAGCAGTGATATTTACTGGTATTTTTTCTGTCCAGGTGTGACTTGTTTTCTCAATGAATTTAACTGAGCAGCCCACGTTACCCTCGTGAACGCACAATCTTGCCACAATAGTGCATACCGTAAATGTGTTAGGCGTAACAAGGTCGTTACGGGGTCGGTCATGGAGTGCGTGCTACCTCCGTGACACGCCACTCGCTCGGTTAACACAGTACATCACGCAAGGCCCGGCGTAATGTATCCAGAATCAACCATACTCCATGCACGACATACATGACCAATCGTGCCCTTCCAGGACCCACCATTCTTTTCCAGGACCCTTCGTGCCCCTCCAGGACCTACCATTCCCCTCCAAGACACCCTGCCCACCGAGACATACCGTGCGCCTCCAGGACACACCGTGCCCCTGGACATACAGTGCCCCTCCAGGACCCATCATGCACCAGGACCCACTTTGCCTCCCCAGAAACCACCGAGCCCCTCCAGAACCCACCGTGCCTCTCCAGGACCCACCATGCACCAGGACCCACCGGGCCCCTCCAGGACCCACCGACCGTTCCCCTCCAAGACACTATGTGACCCTCCAGGAGACACAGTGCCCATCGAGACATACCGTGCCCCTCCAGGATACACCGTGCCCATACCGGACCCAACGTGCCCCTCCAGGACCCACCATGCCCCCAGGAACCACCATGCCCCTGCAGGACCCATCGCGCCCCTCCAGGACACACTGTGCCCCTGGACATACAGTGCCCCTCCAGGACCCATCATGCACCAGGACTCACTGTGCCACTCCAGAACCCACCGTGCCCCTCAAGGACCCAACGTGCCCCTCCAGGACCCACCGACCGTTCCCCTCCAGGACACAACGTGTCCCTCCAGGAGACACCGTCACCACAGAGATATATATAGTGCCCATCCAGGACCCATCTTGCCCCTAGGATCCACCGTGCCCCTGCAGGACCCATCAAGCCCCCAGGACCCACCGTGCTCCAGCAGGACCCATCGCGCCCTTCCAGGACATGCCGTGCTCCCAGGACATACAGAGCCCTTCCAGGACCCGCCATGCCCCAGGACCCACCGTGCAATCCCAACGTGCCTCTCCATGTCCCACATTGCCCCTATAGAAACCATCGTGCCACTCCAGGACCCAACGTGCCCCTCCAGGACATACTATGCCCCCAGGACCCACCGTACTGTCCACAGCCGGGTGGCTATTGAAAACGTCTCATGTAAACTGCACAATTTTACAAGTATTTTCTAGAAGCAAAATGCGTAAAGAGATGTCCCCGCCGCTTGTTGTCGATGGTTAATTCTGAGTAAACTCCCGATAACTCCATAGAGTTGAAACCACCCTGACGAGGATAGCTACTTGTAGCCATACGCAGCTACACAATCCTTGAATAGAAATACACTGAATTTTGACCGAATCGAAACACCAGTACTATTGAAATACACGCCTAACGTTAACGGAATCGGCAATAATGTTGAAATGCCAGCTATATCGTATTGAATAGCGTCGCATTTATTTTGTATTTCGTGCTTCTATAGCTCGTTTCGGAACCATTTCGCGAAAAATCGAACTTAGCTTGTAGCCACTACGACATGCCAGCTCGTTCGTGCAAATGTGTTATATTTAGCTTTGATGAATTCATCGGACAAACTGTTACATCATTTTCGACTGGGCTCTGTCGACATTAGACGAGAAAATACAATGGCTCCGAATCTATGGATCTATATTGAGACATACATTATTCACAGTTTGGCAAGTTCCGTTATCTGATCAAGCTTGTTATATGGTTTTAACGGAAGTAGGCGAAAGGTGGGTGCAGTGTGAGGAGTATGGCCAGTGGGCATACGGTGAGTGTGACGGGTTTATGTGCGAAATTTGCATCGACGATTAAGTGGCATCGCACATCTTTACGAGAGGGCCCACTTTGGCCGCCATGTTTTGCTCAATAAAAAACAATCTGACTTATAATATTTTTTAAGATAGGGTAGCAATGTTATGCATACACGTAGTCAAGATACTTAACTGGGCAGTGTAACACAAGCTAATCTTGTTTGTACAAAACATTCCTTCCCCTACTTACATTTGTGTTAAAACGACAGCACATATTAAATATTAATTCACTTCCGGGTTCCTGTCATACGAATGAAGTACCAGTCCCTTCAATGATATTGCCCCCTGAAAATGTACTGGGAAAAGGGCACATTTGCGGAAAACGGTACGTGTGCAGCGCACGGGTTGACATCTTGCTAGTTGGAGGAGGCATGTGTACGTGTCAATAACAGAATGATCCCTCTTGTACAAGCACATAATCCATTTTGTTTTGACGACAAATGGCAGGGAGCGTCTTCTATGTTGATTTTTTTCGAGAGCAAAATTGTAGGATCTGACGAAAACGATACTGAAAGTCGGTGGCAGGACAACACTGAAATTGTACATGTTTTATTCAAACCAAATCGTTATTTCGCGCACATTGCCTGACTGACTTGTAGCGTGGGTTTCAGCGTGAGAAACAATAGTGTACCCCTCTGTGTTGTAACCCGCAAAAGATGAGCCCCGGCAGTAGCGTCGTTAACACGGCTCAGACAATTCTGCTAACCGCCTCGCACGAAATCAGAGTGTATAAATCACGGAATGAATAAAACATACAGATCAACGTCAACCTGTCTGCAGACAATGACAACGCCTCCGAACGAGTGACACCACTTAACAGTCTCTCCGCCATCGACACCTCATCAGTATTCCGCAGTCGGGATCCGTCCATCATTACCCACGCACGCACGCACGCACGCACGCACGCACGCACGCACGCACGCACGCACGCACGCACGCACACCAGGCCGTTCACATTTGGCGACGTTTACGTACTCGTACAAAGCGCACTAATTCTCACACCCCGAATAAATACTCTAAACTGTTGATAATTGTCCAGATTGAAAAATGTATACATTGTCGTAACACGACACGGTGAATGTATACAGGACGTACGGTAATATCCATCAGAATATTTTACAAATATTTATTTCCAATAATTAAGTTAAAGTGTTTTCCTAACATCTTTACGGTGTCTTATTGATGATTGTTTTCCACGAAGTTGTGAATTTCCAAGATGTCTGACTGTATTACAGCGCCTCCCCGTCACCGGTTAAGCGATTTAAAACAATATAGTAGTTCCATAACATGACGCATCGGCAGTCAGAATTTGCATGCGATTGAAATGAAAACAATTTGTACGCGGCCATTGAACCCCCTACAAGTGTGAACGGCCCATAAAGAGTCCCTAGGAAAGTTAGGATTGCTTGTGATGTGTGTATGTTTCGAGCAATTTTGTATCGGTTAAGTTAGTAAAGTTAATGTTTTCTGCAATGTATGTTTTATTTGATGGCAACAGACAGACGCTGACCGCTCGCGTGTCAACGCAGTGGCTATATATCCTGCAGAACGCAGCGGCGTATCTAGGATCTCGATAAAGGATCTCATAAGGGGGGAAGGGGGCAAAGGGGGAGGCCAAAGGGGGAGGCCAAAACGCACCAACATTTCAAAATCATTCACGGTGCTAGTTCGTAATTGAGGGTGTCAGCTTTGCTTGTCTTTTTTCATAAAATAGTATATATATATATATATATATATATATATATATATATATATATATATATATATATATATATATATATATATATATATATATATATATATATATATATATATATATATATATATATATATATATATATATATATATATATATATATATGTGTGTATATATAGTAGGTATGTCATTTTCACGAAGTTCCCACACGAGGTCGGATAATTAATGTTTAATGTGCTCAGAAAGTTTAATAAAGAAAATCATTGGACAGATTTTCCACGGAGCCCGGGAAATGCATTAATCATCACCAATGGCAAAAGTGAATGTGGTCTTATCCCAATCTGATGTCGATATCTTACAGACACGACGAGACGGATGTGTAACACGGACAATCGATTATGCGGATAGAGCACAGTTAACATAATGTGGTTTGACGACACTAAAGTTAGGGTCCGGAAATTACGTGGATACGAAATAAAAGGTTTTTTTTAATATTGAATGGTTATGAAGATATTGATAGGAATATGTTCTTCGAACTTAAATAAGGCAGAGGGCACAACGCAGCATTGAACAAGGAGCAGTGTAAGTTGGATATGGCAAAAAAACTCATTCTCACAGAACACGATAAATGAATGGTACAATTTATCCAATGATTGCGTCAATGTTAGCAGTGTGAATAAGTTTGAAACTAAAATTTACAGATATCTGATAAGAACGGGACCATACATTACATAAAAAATGTTGACTCTCGATAGGCCAACGTCCACTTGTCGTGAGGAGTTGGTGGCTTTAATGGCAGCCTTGTCAAACCTTACTAACATTATTGATTGCCTTCAGAAGGGAAACGAAAGCATCACTAGAAATTAACTTCGCATCATCTGAAGACGTGCTAATTTCTCCTTGAAACCAGTGATATTTGTAAATCACGTTATTCTCTGTTGTGCGCAAAATTAAGATTCTGATTTGATAAAAACGTCCCTTTTTGTTGTTGCCGCATGTTGTAACGTTCTCTCCGTGGGCAAAGGAAAGAGGGCGCCGTCTCAAAAACACCGTTGGTTAAAGGTACAGATTTGGATCGTTGTTATCGTACACTTCATGTTATGTTATGGTATTATTTATTATCTATTCTAACACATTGACCGCCGAAATGTGTGTTAAAGAACCACCCTTAAAAGAAATGTATTTGACAATGATTTGCTGATGAATATTGGGCTTGCCGCTTAGTTCGCGAACAACTGTTGATAATATTATGCGGACGGACGCATTTTATGGGTGTCCGGCGTTCACGGGATCACGCGATGGGTAGATAAATAGCACACGTAAAATGAGCCCCCCCCCCCCTCCCGTATGGTAAACATGATATTCTGGCCGAAACATTCAAATTAACCACATCGTGTTCAAATTACATGGAACAATTGTGACTCATTAAAAACAGCGAAATGCTAGAACAGATGTAGTGTATACAATGTTATATGATCTTACTATACAAATGATCAGACTGTTTAGCTTTATATTGTTTACCGAGATCTGGCAGAGAAACATGATCTTTCCCCCGAACAGTCAGCCGTATGGCGAGCTGGAGATAGAGCGGTGTGTGATGTGACAATCTATAGTAGGGTGCACTTGTTGTTTATACACAACGGCTGTGTTAAGATGACATCAGTTTCGGGCCATAAATACCTGTCAGGACTATCAGCAGTTGCGCCGGGCTGAAGCTCGTATCCGCATCTGGCTCGCGAGGGACATCGCCGCAAAACAGGGCCTAAAATAGCAGACGCCAGATAGCTCGCGCAACTGACTAGTTTTGTGGACTCTTGCACAAACGTCTGCGGTTTCTTCGACCCAGCTTCACCCGCCAGTGAACCATCGCTCACACGTCACGTCACACCCCCCGGGAACACCTGCGATGCATTAGACACTGGGTGTGTCACTGTAGGTAACGTGCTTTTTACAAATCGCCCTTAAACCACATCCGCTGTGTGGTTTCATTCCGTGTAGGGGTTCGTCTTGCTAAGGTGGTTACTTCAGACATACGCTTGATCAAGCAGGCTTTTGCTATATCTATTTTTTAAAATTTGTGTATATTTAAGTTCAACCGGAAGTTCATCGATTAAAAGACCGCGTCGTCGACCTAATCAATAACTATCGAAATATCAGTACAGCACATATGCAAACAATTATGAGTAGTACCAATTAACCTAATGCCAAAACATAACTATTCTTTTATATATGTCGATGCTTCGTGTATAGGCACTATTGTTTAGGATTTTACAAGAGTCAAAGTGATAAATAACCATTGCAAATTTGAACCATTACCTACTGTGATACAGGAACATTATGTTCTAAATTACCTTCTACATATGGTCGTTCGGCACACACTACTCAAGAAATGGACAAATACACACATGGATGCGCACGTGATCTAATGACGTAATCACGTGACCTAGTATTTTCAGTCACGCGGTTCACACTATCTGGTTGCACGTTCCCAATATCAGGAATTCCAATTATGCTGCTGGTGACATAACGACTGATCTTCACATAGAGATCAGTGTATCTATCTGACGTCGGCTTGCTGGTGGTCGAGGTTTCATCTTTGTGTAACAACGAAGACCACACATATAGCCTGTTAATTCTTATTATCGCTCATCTGGATATATTCCTGTTCTTAGACACGCTTAACATACTTTATGGTCTTCCCCGATGTTGCAATTTCGTTGTTAAAATAGTTTGTTAATTAACAATGTACAGGGTATAAATATACCCATCTTTCATACCTCAACATTGACCAATATACTTACCAAGTTTCCACTTGCCATGGGGCTGGTTGCTGGAACGTGTGGATATGTATCACGTGTACAATGTTTTACCGAGAGCAGACACATTTTTTATTTATACACTAGGACCAGCATGCTTCATTCACGTGTTCCAGCAAAGTTGTGGGAATGTCAGAAATAAGGAACCATTTTACAGTTTAAATGGTTTATGTTTGGTTTCACTACATCAACTTAAAGAGTATAAGTTTACCTAACTTGTGGAATTTAATTCCTATCCACGTTATTGGGTGTATATTTAAATCCGCTCAATTTGAAAACAACTTTATTTTTTTAGGGGGCAGCCGTGGCCTAGTGGTTAAGGTGTTGGACTCTAAATTCGAGGGTTGTGAGTTCAATACCCACACTGGGCACGGTTCGTTTTCAAAGCTTAGGCAATTTCATTTACCCTACTTTGCCTCAGTCTACTCAGCTGCAAATGAGTGCAAACACTGTTTGGAAGGTACCTGCGATGGACTAGTGTCTCGTCCAGGAGAGTCAGTATAACTGCACTCTAAGTTGCTTCGCACTACAGAAAACAGGTTTAAGCACTGGCCATATAAGCCTTCGTGGCTTCCTAAGGCGTAATGCCTGGGGGATGACTTTACCTTTACCTTACCTAGACACATCTTTTGTTTATACACTAGGACCAGCATGCTTCATTCACGTGTTCCAGCAAAGTTGTGGGAATGTCAGAAATAAGGAACCATTTTACAGTTTAAATGGTTTATGTTTGGTTTCACTACATCAACTTAAAGAGTATAAGTTTACCTAACTTGTGGAATTTAATTCCTATCCACGTTATTGGGTGTATATTTAAATCCGCTCAATTTGAAAACAACTTTATTTTTGACAGATATATAAAACTTGTTCAGGAGGTTTCAGTTAGATAAATGATCAATGTTGGTATGTTGGCTATATATTGGCTGCCCCGACACCCCGATGGGGTGGGGTGTAGCAAGGTGTGCTTCCTATGAGTAGCATCCATTTTATTCCCATGACTACATTCCATTCCAATCCATTGCTATATATGTTACTCATCTTACTCAGCTGCAGAGGGGATGTGCATAGCCAGTCCACGACATATCGACTTGCAGCTTACGATGTACAGGCCATCGACCAAAGTCATGACCAGTCCGCCATTACTCTCATAAAGAGTCCGTAGGAAAACGAGGTACGCGCGTGGTGACTGATTTTTTTGCCGAGCACTTTTACATCGGATACGTTAGTAAAGTTAATGCTTGTTACGCTACACTACTGCGCTGGATCGATCGTTTGATTGCAATGAACAGACGCTGACCGCTCACGTGTCATTACAGTGAAAGGTAAAAGGTAAAGGTACGTTTCTTATATAGCGCAGTATCCAGTCCGTAGGACCGATCAAAGCGCTTTACACTTCACCCCCTGGCAGACCTGTTCATTCCAAGGCCATCTCAACTTCTCTGGGAAGCATTCAGCCACGCTGCAATTGCGCGAAGACTATTCGTTCACATTTCCACCACTGTCTGTATTGCCAGGTACTCATTTGTACAGCTGAGTGAACTGTGGCAACGTGGGGTGATCAAACTTGCCAAAGGTTCGAAACGACCGCAGTGGGATTTGAAACCGGGTTCTCTCGATTGAGAGTCCGGCCTTCTAACCGGTATGCCATCGCGCCCCAGTGGCTATTCTGCAGAACGCACCGACATTTCAAAATCAGTCAGCAGGCTGAGTGGAAATTGAGGAGTTTCGGCTTTAGGTGCGTTTTTCTGAAAAACGAAGTACGTAATTTTCACGAATTTCGCACACGTGGTCAGTCAATTGACGTTTATTGTGATGTGAAAGTTTAAAGAAAATCGTAGGACAAATGTTCCACTGATCACAGGAAACGCTATAATGGTGACCATTGTAAAATCAATGATGGTATAACCCCTACAATAAAATATCAGTGGTATACTCAGGAGACTGTGATTGAAAAACCAACTTGGTATGACTTTGTGATTGAATAATCTGTACACATATTGGTATGACTGCTTACAGGTACTTCACATATTGGTATGACTGCTTACAGGTACTTCACATATTGGTATGACTGCTGACAGGTACTTCACATATTGGTATGACTGCTGACAGGTACTTCACATATTGGTATGACTGCTGACAGGTACTTCACATATTGGTATGACTGCTGACAGGTACTTCACATATTGTCTATACTTGGATTATTTAATGCTCACCGGAGAATCGAGATTGCGCTTGCATCGCCAGCATGCATCGCCAGCCTGGGATAAGGTTTTTGTGCATCGTATATGCACCAGATACATTGGTTTGTTATAAATGCTCGACTTTTTACATTTCTTCAGAAATGCGGCGAAGATGTCTTTGTCAACACTGTGTAGATAGTCTTGTCTTATGAATGCGTGGTATCAACGCAGTGCTGGATTCACCATCCTGGGATAACATGTGCATAGCATTTGCACGAAATAACTTTGCTGTATCGGTTCCTTATAAATGCTGTATTTTTTTTTATTTCTTCGAAAATACGACGAAGATTTTGTTGGCTGTTGATCGTCTTGAATGCGGGACAAGGTAATTAAAGAGATGCTATGCTAGGCGCCTGCGAACGGCTGTTACGAGAGAGGCTCGTGTTACGCGTTGATATGCTAGGACTCTGAGTAAGTGGTCCGGCCATTAGCGTTGAGCACACGAGCTCGCCTGCTCTGGACCGGTGCGTAGACTCGAGACATGCAGACAACCCGGTTATCAACACCCGTGCCTGTTGAAACTTCCTCTCAATCGACTTAGTTCATCACAAATCAGGTTCGTTGGGTTCAAATCTGCATTGTGTAAATAGTTTAAGTAAACAGTGATAGATATAACCGGATTAATTTTGCCTTTCGAATTTCGAACGGTCGAGTCCAAAATAGCTTGACAAACGATTTCGTCAAAAACTCAGTAACACATTTGCACAAAAGAACAAACATGTCGTAGTGGATACTAGATATGTTTGATTTCTATTGAAATGGTTCTAGAACGAGACGAACGAAAGCATTGAAACCAGGAAAGATATTCGGCAGCTTTAAAAGACCTGATAACATACCAGAACGTAAGTTCATAAAACTTGCTGAAATTCCCTACAGTCATTTGCTGACTTTTGTTTTGAACTATATATATATATATATATATATATATATATATATATATATATATATATATATATATATATATATATATATATAGGTTCCACTGTACCTTTTTCGTCATTAAATGTGAGAAGAGACGACGGCACATTCTTTGAATATTTGGGCTGTTTCTGTGGAACCAAAGGCCATACATTACCGATGTGTGTTACTAAAACTACACAGACCGTAGAACGTGGAGTGTGTGGGGGGGGGCACTCAGCACGTTACCAGTATCATCTTTGAGACAAATTCCACGTTTTGTTGGTGTGTCTTGTTTTGAAAAGGGTATAATTTTAACATAATATGTGAAAACTGTACCGTTTATATTATGTCTAAAACGTGTTTGGGGGTTCAGTTAGATCAATTATCAAGGTATACCTGCAAGGTACTGCGCGTGACCCCCCCCCCGGGTCGTAGAAGCACAATGTCAAATGTGTGATATTGTTCTCGGGCACTGGCATGAACCTTCAAATATCTGATGTGCTAAAGTGTTTTATGTCACAGTTGTTGGCCACTTCCAGAATCACTTCAACTATATATCGTTGATACGGATTGCGCAAGATATCTAATCAAGTTGGTGATGGAATGAACAGGTTTGTCAGAGGTGGAGAAAAAAGCGCTTTGGGCGGTCCCTTGGACAGGATACTGCGCATTATAAGTTAACGTCACGTACACCTTGTGCACGTAGTTTGAATGTAGCTGTACGTGGTCTTAATGTAGCTGTACGTGGTCTTAATGTAGCTGTACATGTCGTTCTTAGAAATATCGACAACGTCTTTCAGTCATCATTACTTCAGTTCACTCAGCTGCATAAATGTGTATCTGGCACTTGTTCCAGTGTTGTGGGGGGGGCAGTTTGCGATACCCAGGATCGTATCAGGGGGAGAGAAAATGCCGACCTGTTTCCTGCAAGGAACGTGGATTTAGTCTTGGTCATGTGGATTAGTAACGTCTTGGGGGAGGGGTGTTAACTTCGACTACCATAGACTTGTAGAACGTAAACAGCTAAATCTTGTTTACTATGATTTACTATATACACGAGTCAGGCACGTGTACATGCTCACCTGCTCGCCGTACTCAAGGTAGGAATATTCAACTTACACTAGAAATCCTGTCAGTGTGTCAAGAAATCAACCTCCTCCATTATGTACGGTTCTTGTACCTTTATATTCATAAACCAGGACGGTTAATTCATGTACACAACTGGACGGATCAATTGTAAGCATATCCACTCTTTTTTGATTTATAGGAAGGGTTATTTTAGGTTTATGATCACCTCCGTCAGCGGCGAAGTTATTGTGCAATGTTGCTAGAGCCATTGCCATTTGAAGGCTTATATGATATAATCGTAATGTTCCCGGCAAAGTCAACCAGAACTGAAATGTTCTGTTTCATTACAGTCATTTCTTGTGGAATCTCGCCTTTCTTTTGTATGTGGTTCTGACTAGAGTGGTGTTTTCCAATACTAATCATGTGCCAAAGGGATTGAGCTGAAAAAGGGGTCAGTCACATACTATTATTTATATATATATATATATATATATATATATATATATATATATATATATATATATATATATATATATATATATATATATATATATATATATATATATATATATATATATATATATATATATATATATATATATATATATGTATATATATATGTATATATATATATATATATATATATATATATATATATATATATATATATATATATATATGTATCTATATATATATATATATATATATATATATATATCTATATATATATATATATATATATATATATATGTCTATATATATACATATATATATATATACATATATATATATAGATATATACATATATATATATATATATATATATATATATATATATATATATATATATATATATATATGCACTGGCAAAAGGGAAATTTCTTCTGACAGGTACCAGTTGCTCGTTCGTCAAATGTTTTATCTACTTCTGGTATGTAATACCTGCGAAAGCCAACCAGGAACATCTCCCAGATATAACTACATGCTGCTAATTTATTATTTGCCCTTCTCTCTGCTCGTGTTCCCTTGTTGTCAAATCTGACACAGCGGAGAATATCTTAGAAGTTGGTTTCCCGCCTTCAGGGGCAAAGCTCATGCAAATGTTACCTGTGAGTCCAGTTTAGTCCAGCAATCAACACCAACCTATGAAAACCTTCAACTTATCATCGGGTGTTGATTACCCCAATGCTGTGTACACACATGATTGGCCAATTTAAGACTCAATCCAACTCAGTCCAAGGATAATATGACGTGATAACACTGTCCTTAGTAGATACAGAAATGCGTTGTTGTGATCAATATTTTGCAAACCAATCACTACATCTTTAGCTTTCGCTAATTAACACTTGACCGTAAACAAATTGACAGATCCATCACGTGACGGTTTGCCTATAGCTACTATAGGTCCGTCAAGCTAGCTAACATGTTTGGACATTCCGTCGTATTTTTCTTGAAATTCTGGCCCAAACATTTGTTTTTGCGACAAAAAAAAACAAAGGGCGAAGTCTGCCGGTAACCTTGCACATCTCTGCTGGATAAATAAATGGAATTCCTGAATTCCTGCAGTACGCCCTGGAACAACGCTAGCTCACCAGAGCGTATCAACAAACAAAACAAGCGTGCTGCCAGAACAGTAACCGACTCGGAATACAAGTGCCCAGCATTAAGAAATTGTAACTAAATACTGCTTTTATAACGCGCGGGACTACGACATTTTGACTGGATTATTTTAGTTACTCTATTGACATTTGGTAGTTTACTCATACATCTTTATATTTCTTAAATCGCTAAACTACGCATTTTACTAAACTTATTTGAATAATTTTTTTCTGTCTTTATAGAGCATTTTAGAATATACTCTCATTTGTCATAGCTTTATAAATTTTTTTTAATTTTAATCTTAAGTAGTACTCCATATACTTACTATTTACTGTATAGTTGTTTTAAAATCATGATCCTTTGTAAGATACAATGTATATAAAATTTATCGAGAACAAAAAGGTTTATTATTGTATTTATTATATGTATTATTATCGTCTTCCAGAATTGTACTTGCAAACATCCGGTGAGTTATACCTTATAGACTATATAATTATATAGTCAAAGGCAAATAAGGTCACAATATATTTATGGAAATACCATAGTAGTTAGAGAAATAACACATGAACAATGGTGTATTTCGGAGGGTGGCATCGCTTTTTTCGCATGTATCCTGGTAGCATGGTAAATTAAGTTTACAAACACATATGCAGTGCTGCATATTAACGAGTGCCTACTCCGTAATAAACTGTATTGTGGTTGTTAAAATTGTATTCATTAAAGGTGCATAAACCTGTTGTATGTATCAACTAAACATTGAAGTAAAGACACTGAAGGTTTCATCCGATACGTCATGTGGTCACTATGTCTGCGAACTCAAAAGGACAATATTTCCACCTAATAAGACGTGTCACCGAGGTAGCACCACACCAAAAGGTATGAACGGGAACAGTTATTGACGCTGACAACATATACGCCAAGTTATTGTATTACCAACTTCTTGAGAGAAAAACATTCTGGAGTTATTTGAGAGGTGTTATTGAGAAGATGATGTTGATTCGGGGAAGTCGTATTTAACATTCAATTTGGACAAATGTATCGACGTAGGTGTGTAATGGATAACCTCTACTACTACTGCTGCTGCTGCTGCTGCTGCTGCTGCTGCTGCTGCTGCTGTTGCTGCTGCTCCTCCTACTACTACTACTACTACTACTACTACTACTACTACTAATAATAATAATAATAATCATTATAATAATAATCATTATAATAATAATCATTATAATAATAAATTAAAGTATTATAAAGCGCAAGAAAACCGAGATTAACTATTTTGTGCGGAACATCTCAGGGAAGGTTTTAACTGCCGGTTTTAGGGCCTGATACTAGAAACTGACAACCAAAGATCTGGCCTAAGTGGTAGGGTCTGGCTTTTAATTGTCTGGCTCGTGCTAACCCGCTACATACTGGGGTGCTAACGAAGTGCGAGCACACGCTTGCACCTTACCTGGAACACTCTAACGTGTTTACATCGTTTTATCCCTGATGTACTCGGTCACTTAGCACTGGCTAACGAGCGTCATTGCATAATTTATTTAGGAATTTGAAGGTTTGAAGGACTTGGGTTCAGCTCCTAATTGCTTCGACGTGTGTAACATTGTTTGGCAACCCATAGCAAAACAATCTATTGAAGGCTATGAAAATGATATAAAATATATAGAATTGTACACAGCGTAGTCGAATTTTCTAGAATTTTATTGAATTATACATAGCATAGTAGAATATATGGTGTAGTCTATCGGTCTCCTAGTTACTCACATTCAGTGCCATTTCTGAAATCACAGCATTGGCTGTCCCTGTTCAACACTGCATCATTTTCAAAATCTGCACGGTTACCTATCAATCACTGTTATCTAAGTAACGGGCATGCTAACTATCCCTGTTCACACCAGGGCTACTTCGACCGTCTGGACGACGGCCAAAGGCCCGAGTGTGAGAGTTACGCAAAAATGTGAGTTGCGAACCGCGGGATTCTGTAGGGAACACGATCTCCCCAGGCTCGAGAAGGTGTCTAGGAAGTTAGTCGTCCATCACAGTGATGATAAATATGACGGCTCCTGTGCACTGTCAGCAAAGCGAAGACGAAATGAGGCAAATATAAATAGGCACTGATTACTGGAGAAATGAAGTGGCGAAGCTGGAAATGTGACAGGCACACTTTGTCGTTTCACAGGAAATTAGACCGATTGGTTGAACGTCTGACATGGGTGCCGGCTCGTTTACGGGGCATCAAAGCAGATCATGAATATTCATGAGTAGTCATTAGTAAACGCAGACAAAAGGGAAATTGTGCATTTTAGCATCAGGAGCGTAGCGTCCTACAGTTGTGTTTAGAGGAATTCCAATTCTGGTGAGTGTCAGAGGCAGTGTGAGTGTCAGTGTCATTATTATGTCAGCATCAATGTTAGTGTCAGTAACTTTGTCAGTTTCAGTACCCGTGTCAGTGTCAGTAACGTTATGTCAGTGTCAGTAACTTTGTCGGTGTCAGTACCCGTGCCAGTGTCAATAACATTGTTGTGTCAGCATCATAATCAGTGTCAGTAACATTGTTATGTAGTCATCAATGTTAGTGTCAGTAGCATTGTTTCGTCAGTACCCTTGTCAGTATCAGAAACATTGCTATGTCAGCATCACTGCCAGTGTCAGCATCAATTTTAACAACTGTAGTGTCAGTGTCACTACTACTCTCAGTGTCAACGACAGTATCAGTGTCAACGTCAGTACGCCAACGATTACTTTTATTTATACTTTATTCACACAAAATAATAAGTCCAACACATTTTAAAATCAATAATCGTCTGACACTATTACATAAGTCGCTTAGTCAGATACAACAGGAAGACATTTTTTGATGAATGTTCACACGCTTCGAAAACGTCAAACTGTGAAACCTGACAAATGCGCAATAGACAGCTGGGCAGATATTATCCCACCCACGTTCATTTCACGAAGCCTGTTTCCTCTCCAAATCTGTATTGGTCTGACACAAAATTGATAATTGGGACAATCCAGTCCCAGAGTGTCCGATTGCGTCTAGTCTCAGATTGGCAAAATATGATTCGCTAAACTGTGTGTTGTTCGATTCGATGAAACGTAATGAATTATTATAAAAGACGCGCTAGGCTCTGCCTCTTGTATTGTGCTATATCGAATATCTGTTGCTAAAGTTACATGCACGTTAACCCTGCAGAAGTTGCCATAGAAAATATAGTATTGTTCAGCAGAATATAGCGAACAAAATGTGGACAAGTACGTATTAATTACGAGGTACGCATGCGCACAGATACCAGGTAAAATATAGCATGCCATGGGTATAATCGGAGACTAGGTACAATTTGAGAGTGAGAACAATCAGAGACTGGGTAAAATCTGAGATCGGGTACAATCTGAGACTGGGTACAATTTGAGACTGATTACAAACTGATACTGGGCACAACCTAAGACCGGGTACAACCTGACGCCGGGCACAATTTGAGACTGGATACAATCTGAGACTGTATACAATCTGAGACAGTACCAGTACCCATGTTAGTGTCAGTAACATTGTTATGTCAGCATCAATGTCAGTGTCAGTAACTTTGTTAGTTTCAGTACTCGTGTCTTTGTCAGTAACATTGTTATATCAGCATCAATGTCATTGTCAGTAGCTTTTTCTGTGTCAGGACCCGTGCCAATGTCAATAACATTGTTATATCAGCATCAATGTCATTGTCAGTAGCATTGCTTCGTCAGTACCCTTGTCAGTATCAGAGACGTTGCTATGTCAGCATCACTGCCATTGCCAGCATCAATTTTAACAGCAGTAGCCAGCGTCAACGCTAGTGTAAGCGTCACTACTACTCTCAGTGTCAACGACAGTGCCATTGTCAACGTCAGTACCTGTGACCGCCAACGATTACTTTGATTTACACTCCATTACACTCACACATTTTAAAATCAACCATCGTCTGACATATCACATAAGTCGCTTAGTCAGATACACCAGGAAGACATTTTCTGTTGAATGTTCACACGCTTCGAAAACGTCAATCTGTGAAACCTGACAAATGCGGAATAGATAGCTGAGCAGATATTAGCCCACCCACGTTCATTTCACGAAGCCTGTTTCCTCTCCAAATCTGTATTGGTCTGACACGAAATAGATAATTGAGAGTGTCCGATTACAATGGGTCTCAGATTGTGCATGCACACTTGGTGTTTAGTCAATTTTCAAAGTTAATGAAACGCTCGATTGGCAAAATATGGTTCACCAAACTGTGTATTGCTCGATACGATAAAACGTAATGAATTACAAAAGACGCGTTGGCTCTGCCTCTTGTGTTGTGCTATATCGACTCTCTATTGCTAAAGTTACATGCACGTTAACCCTGCAGAAGTTGCCACAGAAAATATAGTATTGTTCAGCAGAACATAGCGAACAAAATATGGACAAGTACGTATTAATCACGAGGTACGCATGCGCAAAGATACCAGGTGAAATATGAGCATGCCATGGGTATAATCTGAGTCTGGTTACAATTTGAGACTGGGTACAACTTGAGAGTGTTTACAATCTGATACTGGGTACAACCTGAGACCGGGTACAATCTGAGACTGGATACAATTGGAGACTGGGTACGATTTAAGACTGGGTACAATCTAAGACTGGGTACGATTTAAGACTGGGTACAATTTGAGACTGGGCACAATTTGAGACTGGGTACAATCTGATACTGGGAACAATCCGAGATTGCATGCAATCTGAGACTTGATACAATTTGAGATTGGATACAATCTGAGATTGGAAACAATTTAAGACTGGATACAATCTGAGACTGGATACAATTTGAGACTGGATACAATCTGAGATTGGATACAATTTAAGACTGGATACAATCTGAGACTGGATTCAATTTGAGACTGGATACAATATGAGACTGGATACAATTTGAGATTGGATACAGTCTGAGACTGGATACAATTTAAGACTGGATACAATCTGAGACTGGATACAATTTGAGATTGCGTACAATTTTAGACCGGTTACACTCTGAAACTGGGTACAATTTGAGACTGGGTGCAATTTGAGACTGGTTACAGTTTGAAACTGGATACAATTTGAGACTGGGTACAAACTGAGACTGGATACAATTTGACACTGGATACAATTTGAGATTGGATGCAATCTGAGACTGGATACAATTTGAGACTGGATACAATTTTAAGCGGCAAAACAGTGATTGACATTTATAAGTGTCTAATGATTCATTTTATTAAAATTATGTCAGCACCATAGTAAAATAGTCGTATTGACCATAGCTTCTAAAACATTAATGGAAACGCAAGCCACATATGTAGTTCGTGGAAATCTTGTCAAAAACGATCCCAGAATTCTATGCGTTAAACCGTGTTCTCCATCTGGAGATTAATACGCTATTTCCGGTAGCCTCTTTGACGCTAGTTTAATCATAGTTGAATTTCTGTTTTAATTAGTTTTGCTTTTACCGGGCAGTGTTACTTATCCCTTCTTCAATATGAGTGAAGCAGGCTTACGTCTTACGTTATAAGGTAATTGATACAATTTCCAATAAGGTCGGTTTGTGGCGTAGAGTACTTCGTAGTAATCTAACTTATGAAATTAATATTTACCAAAAAGTAAGCCGGCTTGCCAAGGTATGTTGCAACGTGGCTGGTTAGACACCATGTGGCAACGTGGTTGGTGAGGCACCATGAGGCAACGTGGTTGGTGAGGCACCATGTGGCTGGTGAGGCATCATGTGGCAACGTGGTTGGTGAGGCATCATGTGGCAACGTGGTTGGTGATGCACCATGTGGCAATCTGTTGCCTCGCCTCTATGTAAGTGTCACCTATCAGGAATTAATTGGGTCTAATCTAGATTGATTACCTCCTAACGCCGCATCCAGATACATATTTTTGCACGAACATTCACCGTTACGATTTCCAGATGTTGAAACATTATATTCCTTTCTGATAGAAAACCAACGTAGCAAATTTTAAAGATATGTTTTGTGAATAATTCCGCTCTGTGTGGTCCTATGTAACCAACAAACGGAGAGGATTTGATACCGGATTCGCTCAATGTGTGCATGTGAAAGTCAAGGTTTTACACTTCAACCACCGTGCTGATTGCATCACCAGGTGTTGCAACGTGGCTACAGCCAAACACTTGAGAGGGGGCGGCCGTGACTTTTACCGGGTTTCTAAGTAGTGGCTGCTTTACTGAAGCGTTGATGAGTTGTCGAGTACACTCTCCACACGCTCTCCACACGCACACGCACACGCACGCACGCACGCACTCACGCACACACGCACGCACGCAGACACGCACGCACGCACGCACGCGCGCGCGCACACACACACACACACACACACACACACACACACACACACACACACACACACACACACACACACACACACACACACACACACACACACACACACACACACACACGCTCAGACGGAGAGACCGTGTCAGCGCGTTCGGAACCATGCTGTAGACGACGCGAGCAAAAATAGCTTATTGAGAAGACACGTGCTCTGGTCGCATACCTCGCGCTCTGGACATCCTCGGGGCATCAGCTCTTGTCTCTTTGTCCCTCGAAAATGGATTCGATCGTTCGCCAGATAGGTCCTCGACTGTAGTGTATCGGTCAACAATGGACAATTCGACAACTTCACTAATTGTTCTAGCCTGGCGGTTGTTTAGCACCTTCTAGCACATATTCTTACCCAAGAGCTTCCAGGCTCAATACCTGCCGAATACTTCTAAGGTAGCCTATGGCTAGGCAAAAACGAGGCAATATTTCACCAATTCAATGGCATAGCAAGTTGTTTGAAAGAGGGTAGGCAAACGTAACTAGTTGTGTATGTTGTGGTTCTTAAGGTTTCGTCTGTTGCATTTTCTTACGTGGTGCCGAATACTACTGTGTCGTTAATTATCGATTCCAACGGTGATTAATGTATTTAGGCAAGATTGAACAAAATTGCCACCCAAAAAGCATCAAGCCCCAGATGGCAAGTGGACAGGGTTAATCAACAGTCCAACAATTTGTCATCTACGTGAGGCCAGCACTTACCAAATATATATTGATATCATGGACATTTGGCATGTCTGTTGCACCTGTCTGCTAGCAGAATCCTCGCCTGGACAAGACATTCCAATAATGTAATGCATGTGTCTCTGTTGCTCTTTGTTGGGATTCTTGGAATGGATTATTGGAATACAGTATATATATATATATATATATATATATATATATATATATATATATATATATATATATATATATATATATATATATATATATATATATATATATATATATATATATATATATATATATATATATATATATATATATATATATATATATATGTATAGTGCACATTTCGTTCTATATTGATATTTCGCGTATGGTGTTTCCACATATGGCAATGTGGCCAGGTTGTGTACCTGTATTCAGACAGCGCTTGTGACATTTCCAAATAGTGATATAATATTATGTCACAATGTGGTTAATGTCTGTAAAGTTGAGACACGCATTAATAATATATTTTTTCAGAGTTCCTAAACGATTGTATATAGTATCTGGTAAATTGTGGATGAAAGTCTAATCGGTTCTGAAATTCGCAGACAGCATCTGAGATCTTATAGTTAACAGTTAATATACGAGGGTTGTGGGTCATTCAGCATCACAGTGATTAAAACGTCAGACGCTCAATCTGGAGGGTCGAGTTCGAATTATCTTGCTGCCGGTTGGAAGCTTGGCCATTTCGTTCACTCCACGTTGCTTGAGTTTACTCAGTTCTGTAAATGAGCACTGGTTATAGACAGTGGTGGTCATATGTTTGAATGAATACTCATCGCTCTGTAATTGCAGGTGGCTGAATGCTTCCCAGAGAAGTCATGTTGGTGTTAGAATGAACATGTCCGTCAGTGGGTGAAGTGTAGAATGCTTAGAATGCTGCTAAAAGAGCTGGATGCCGCACTAAACAGCAACGTACTTTTACTTAAGTCCTTTATTCGAGGTTTCCATTTCATACAGATTGTTCTTGGTTGACAATAGTGGTGGTAGTAAGATATGAAACTACTACATCGAGCTCCGTGGACACACCACATGATGTGTACATAATAAATGACAAGATTGCCACCCAAGGCCCAATGGCCCAGACGGAAAGTGGACAAGGAAACCATTGGCTTATCGAGAGTCTAAAATGTTTTCATCTGTGTGTAACCCATCCTCCTGAGATGTATGTCAACCTTGCTTTTAAATATATGCACGCTGCTAGCATGTACATAATCTGTAGATAATAATGGATGTTATTTAGCGTCTCCCGGTTGATGCGGAGACCTGCTTGGTCACGTTAGATCCACTCAGGTCACGAGTGGGAAGACCAAAAGACGACGTGTGGCTAGAATTCTCGGGTGACACATTGGACTGCGACACATAGGCAAGCACTTCTACTAGTATGTCTGTCCACGGAGGCAATACAATACACTGCTTCACTGTCCTAGCAAGGAGCCTCAAAGGTGTGGCGATTGTCTCGTGACGTCGAGGCACGAACTTAATTGCTTAGCACCTGACAAATATCACTATTTCACGTCCGGGTCCATGGCATACGAATCAAGTCCCAGTGGTTTTGAGACGGTACATCCTTTTTATTTTTGCACCTTGAAAAATAGTTTCTGAACAGGGAAAAGAGCACATTTGCAGACTGCAACACCTATGCTGTGCACTGGATTAAATTTCTAGATGCTGGTTAGCAGAATATGGACATGTTAGTAATGGCCGGATCCCCTCTGTATGTAGACAGTCTTCTTCATGTTGTTGACATCTGGCGGGGAGCATATCCTATGTTGATTTTCGCGAGAAAAATATTGTAGGATTTGACGAACACTTTACAGCAGTTGAGTGACTTGACACGCAACAACTTGTGCAATTGTGATGCGATCCGAATCGTTATTTTGTGTACAGGACTAAAATACGCTAACATGGTCGCCTATGCAAAACATATAATGATCTGACCCCGAGTGGAAGCTGAAAGTGTGTGTCTTTGGTATCGACGAAGAGCATAGTAGCTGACCTGACCTTGGAT
The DNA here is from genome assembly GCA_033239005.1 of Lamellibrachia satsuma. NCBI lineage: Eukaryota > Metazoa > Annelida > Polychaeta > Sabellida > Siboglinidae > Lamellibrachia > Lamellibrachia satsuma. Next base: position 572,388 of record BSQZ01000139.1, read on the forward strand.
GTCGGCTACGCGTATTAACTGATGTGGCATTACATCGACTTTGCTAATGGGTTTCTGTAATATCTCGCGAACTTAAATACACGAATGCGATGTCTTAGGAAGGCATGACATATGTCCTAATCCAAATGACAGCGAATATCATAAACAAATGACTTGGGAGGACGTAACGTGACAACGACACATTTATGCTAATTGTAGACTTAACGCGACATATTCAGTTAACACATTTTAAGTAATGGAAATTCCTGATCATTTCTAAATCCATGTTTAGACGATGACGACTGGCTCCCTTTGCAACTGTCAGCCGTTCGTCCATTAGCAGAGGTAGAATGGCAACCAGGCACGCCGAGACAAAGCCAGCTCTGACACGCTGTGAATGCATGGTTTGCCTATTAAATATGTGTACTAGTATTTAACTGCAACTTGGTCAACGACACTGTGTCAACACGTCAGAAGCATCAGCCGGTACGCGACGGTACAATGTGAAATATTCGCGCCGCTCGTAACTCAAATTTGTTTTAGTAAGAAATACACACAGAGCACGTTGGGGCATTGAACCCAGTGTAAGAAATGTTCCCACGCCAACTGTTTCTATTGAACGCAATGTGTGGTCACATTAATACGCACTGTGTGTCAGCAACTGTACTGGGCATATGTCCTGCAACTTCGAGTTAATTAGTTCGTTAAGTATAATACTCATACTAGTTAATCCCGTGTAGGTACTAGGTACCCGATTTGGGCGCCTTACCCCATGGACAGGGCAACACAAAGGATGAGCGTTTGTTATATTATAATTTCTTTGTTGGAATATGTTTTTCATATATCGCCCGCAACCGATATCTTTATACCACTATATCATAATCTAATTTTGGTCTTGTGGGCATTCAATTGTTTTGTCTCATATTCTCGGAGTGGTTGCATACATAGTCACACTGTTTATTCTTATTTTCAAGCCGTATCTTTAGTTGGGGGGGGGGTAGCAATTTTACGCACCTGTTCGCTGTGTCCCACCTACTCAATGGGCTTACATCGACAAAAGTAAATCGTAACTGACAGACACGCTTTTGCTAGGATAATATACACATTCTTTATAAAACCACGCAATATATAATTTACCGCGGAAAACATATTAGTTTAGCTTAATAAAGTCAACTACTTGACCAACGACATAAATAAACCAGGCGATATGGAACTGTTTCTTCTCCGTGGCTTCATAAACCTAACATTGGGCAGCATCAAGCTGAAAACAGCTGCTTCCTTCGTGAACACTGTGGTGATTTAGGAACGGGACCAAACAAAACGATTATTCCTCAGCAAAGCAGCTAGGGGTGATGCCGGGAGGCAAAGAGAACACATCACTTGTTATTGCTTGTGAAATTGTAAACAGATATAGCGATGAATGAGACGTTCCTACATAGGAGCTGTAATCACTCAGCGTTGCTGATAAACGCTGGAAACAAACGCGTTGATAATTTGCCGCTTCCAGAACAGTAAACTACGAAGATTAAGTTGGATAAATACCGTGTGTTGTTATTGCAGTCGTCTCGTTGTCGTGGTTGGTATGTTTTGATGTGTAGTGTCTACGGAAATGACGGCAATGCATTCAGCAGTAGATCATTTCACAGATATAGATAACGTTCCCATATGAATGGCATGCTGTTAACATTTGTTATGACACGTCGTCATTGTGTTAATAGTCGATGGGTGTCTTGGTGTTTTCGTGTGAAATATGTTCACATTGTACCAACATTGAGGAGTATTAACGACAAAAACGACGACAGCGACTACAGTGACGGCGGCGGCCGCGGCCGCGGCGGCGACTACCACCAAACCCCGGGGGGGGGGGTACTCCCTATACTGAGGTGTACATGTATGTGCCGCGCAAATGCCCCAGTTTTTGGCCATTTTTCTCTCTCTGTCCGAAGAAACAATGTAAATTTTCTCTCTTTCTGCCCCATTTAAATCTGATAATTCTCTCTTTAACCGAAGAGGAAATTTCCTAATGAAAACGTTCCGCCCGGGCTTACCTTACGCTCTAGATATTAGATAAATAGTTAAATAATTCTCTCTTGGTGACCCTAAATTTCTTGATATCTCTCTTTCTCTCCATGTGCTCCATGGGGCTCTGGTGGCACACCCCCACCACTTTGGTATGGCAGTACCCCTCCCCCGGGCACCAAACATAGTTACTACCTTAATAAATTACAGTTGTCTGACAGATTAGGCTCGCTAGGTCAGTATGACACAACCTCGGCCAGTCTGCGGTTGACTCATCCTCTTTCGGCTTCAGCGTCTGCCTAACAACAACATTCCGGCGTATCATGCTGTCCTCTCCGACCTTGATTAGCCGTCACGTGATGGTTTGTGTAGTTGTGGAATCGATTTGGCAAAACGCGTCCAGATAAACTCCCTATCAGTGGCGTGGTTGCAATTATTAAATACCCGATATTTCGTCTCATTCTTAAATATAACATATCACACGGGGATGCAGCGCAGATTAGAACAGAACAGGATGTTTATTTCACCCCATGTACATAATTATTAATTTCCTTTTTGACTAGAATAAATTAAGCGTGCACGCACGCACGCACGCACGCACGCACACATGCACAAGTGCACCCGCTCGCACATAATTATATACAGTGTAACACACATACGTTTATAATAGGTATTATACATACGTATAATACCTATATATTATGCTTTACAGATAAAAAGTAAATATAGGATATCAATTAATTAAGAAGGGGTCAGTGATTCCTATTAAGACAAAATGTCGCTTGAGATAGGAGAGACCCCGTTTAAGAGCTGCACGGGGTAACTCAAAAACTTGACATTTTCCCCTGTCTCCAGCGACGGGTGTGAGGGAACCACCCCTCGTCTATCCCGCTCCAAGACTAAGACTACTCATGGCGCAGACAACAAAAATTACAACTAAATATTTCAGTTTAATTTATCGTAGCGTTAATGCATTGTAATTGTTTTTGTTCAGTAAAACCGCATCTATCCAGAATACGTTTATTTCAGCCAAGTGATAATCAACATTGCGCTCAGCGTGTATCTGTCTGGTCAATATTGGATGAAACGATAGCATCTGGCATGGATGGATTACGTAATATGCCATCCACCAGTGAGTGATGCCCCAGAGGACGTGTCTACGCTGTGTGAAACCCTATCGCGGAGACTCCAGTGACACGGTAGTCCAGGGGTTTTAGGTAAAACCTAAAAGTTCAATAAAAAGCTGATTTTTTGGCACCACAGATCCCTGAAAGGATCTAGAATAAAGTACTAACATTCCCCGTGAATCCGCCTTGAGCAAACGCAGAATTCGAAATGGCGTCCAAGATGGCGGCAAACCTTTGATTAACTAGGTAGGTTCTGAACCACTTATGCTAGAAGGCAAATGTTGGTGTATAGGGTAGGGTTTTCCACCATGTTCTATCCAACTAACACCATTAAACATTGTAGATGTATCAAAACATGCGGTTATTTACTATAATCAGGGCAAATATTAAGGGAAAGCGAATAAAAGATTCAATTCCCATTGTTTTATTACTTACGACAGTGAGTAGTATAACATCCAATTCAGCGTTCAACTAATACAGACAATCTGTCTCAACAAGATGCTTGGCTATCAAGACATTCACACTATTGCGTACTCAATACCAGTTACTTAAATCTTTACCATCAACCCCCGCGTGTCTAGGCTTCAGCAGGTTCATCCTGTGTGTGTCTTTGGAATGCGGTTGTCCACTGCAGGATGAGGAGAGGGCAGCGCAGTACATCCCCGTCTTTATGCATTCAAAGGCTTATAGATGAGGGCATTTAGTGCGGTCCTCTGGTGCCCCCAGCACAGCGTGATCAACAACCTTTCTCCACCTGCTGCGATGTCTTCCTTTTTGTTGTCAGTGTTGATGAAAGCTTCAATGTAGCTGATATTCCCCAAACTCTCCTTCACTTTATGCAGCACGGTCTGCCTACCTTTGTCGAACAGCACTGACAAACTGTCACACCAAGAAACAGCATGGTTGGACAGCAGGTCTTAAGAGCTCCGCTCTTCCACAGGATGTCACGAACGTTGACACACGAAGCCAGGCCTCGCCTCATGTGCACGCCGCCGTGTGTGCAAATAGCTCCGCTCTTCCACAGGATGTCAAGAACGTTGACACACGAAGCCAGACCTCGCCTAATGTGCACGCCGCCGTGTGTGCAATTGGCCTGGTTCATCAGCATTACTAGGATGTCCGCGTCGATAGCGACAACAAGTACTGGAAACATCCAGGGTTGTTGAGACAATCAGCGTCACTCTCAGCCTGTTCGCACTGGGCAGAATCATTTGCAATACATTGTGCAATAATAGAGATGAGGTGTGGCTTGTTGGGTGGGTAACTTTGGCTCCTGAGAAAGCTATACTGATGTAGTAATGGTTTCATGCTGGCATCGAGCTGTAAGGTAGGCTCCTGAGAAAGCTGTACTAATGTAGTAGTGGCTTCATGCTGGCATCGAACAGTAAGATTAGCTATTGAGCCTGCTCCGTTGATAACCGGGCCACCCCTCTTCATCTTGATGTCTACGAAAGACACCGGAACCAGTTTTACCGCTGCAGCTCTTCCAACTTCGAAAGTATCATCACAGTTGACGCTCTTAGACGCGACTGCTCCAGTTGAGGTGTGCTTTTTGGTCAGGCGCACAGATTCAGGTCGCAAGTCCCGGTGCTGGTCGGACGTAGATGAGTCCATTCACCCGCAGTTTGGCGGTCCTGTTCCTCTCAGCAGCCTCATCCAACAGCAGTTGAATATTATGTTGAATGTATCCCAACTGCTTTGATGCACTGTGGCTGGTCAAACGTGACGAATTTACACTTCTGTTACAGACGGTCACTCTCCTTCTTGGCATAGCACCTTTATGAGAATATCGTGTTTGGCTGGGTTGGATTGCGATTTAGGAGAGCGGCACAAACCTGGCCTTCTGATACTCTCCGGTGCTGTTGACTGTCTGCATGAGGTCTGGCCAGGCGGATGAGAAGGAAGACTGAGGTAGAAGCCAGCCATCCCCATGAGGTCAGCACAGGCGGATGAGAAGGAAGACTGATGTAGAAGCCAGCCATCCCCATGAGGTCAACAGCCCAGGTGGATGAGAAGGAAGACTGATGTAGAAGCCATCCACATGTTTCCAGGTTGACGCTGCTCATCTTCAGCTTGCAAAGACGTTCAAGAAGATGGAGGGGCTTGAACACCACAAATTTCAACCCCGGTATGCTCGCTTTTCGTAGTACTTCAACAGAATCTTGTTGTAACTGCCAATGACTGAGGCTGCATCGACCTTCGCCGGATGCTGAGGTGGAGCACTTCCAGCTTCGAAATGAGATGTCATCACCGCTATTACCACTCATTACATGAAAAGTTCCATGCAGTGGCAATGTTAATGTCAGCATTGTCGAAGACAAATTGCACAAGGCCATCGACAGAGTCCGGCATGGGAGAAGAGTTCCTTCACCTGCGCATTTACTAGCTTCACCGCCTCATTGTAGCTCTCACCCAACCCAAGACTGTTGAGTATGTCAATCAGCTCCCTTGATCCGAACTTCTTGTGGGTAAACGTTGCCAAAGCAAATAAAGAAATGTACGATCTTGGGCAGCACGCATCTATGATGGCCTGACCAAGGCATGTAAAGAAATGTACGATATTGGGCGGCACGCATCTATGATGGCCTGACCAAGGCATGTAAAGAAATGTACGATATTGGGCGGCACGCATCTATGATGGCCTGACCAAGGCATGTAAAGAAATGTACGATCTTGGGCGGCAAGCATCTATGATGGCCTGACCAAGGCATGTAAAGAAATGTACGATATTGGACGGCACGCATCTATGATGGCCTGACCAAGGCATGCTGTCCAAGTCCTGCGAGGTGACGACACCCTGGACGAACCTCTGAAGTGAAGCTGGAGGATCACGTTGACAAGAAACTCACTGTTGCTTGTAGCACAGAATACATCAGTTTCCTATGCTGTAATCTTGATCGCGTTCCTGACCAACATAGCTGCCATTTCAATAAAACCGTACTCCATGTGTCCTCTCTTTTGTGCAGCCAATTTCTTGCTCAGAATCCGTAAGCTTTATCTCGAAAGCAGACCACACACGATATATCACTGAGACATGTTAAGACAATGTCAAATTCATGTCCGGCTTCAAGCTTACGTTTCAATCGAGTACGACAACAATGTGGCTGACTGTTTTACTCTACTCTATCCTTTTTCCTGCGGTTTCGTACCTGATTAGAGTCGAAAATTAAATAAATACACGCTCTCATGCATCTAGAATGTTTTTATTGGTGTTAGTTGGATAGAGCATGGTGCATTACTTTACCATAGACACCAGCATTTACTGGCTAGCATAAGTGGTTCTGAAGTTATACAGTTAATAAAATAGTTTCCGCCATCTTGGACGTCTTCTTGAAATCTGCGTTTAGCTCAAGGTGGATTCATGGGGATTCAGTATGTTACTCTAGACACTTTTAGGGATATGTGGTACAAAATAATCTTTTTGTAATGAACCTTTAGGTTCCATGGTATTTTTGTCTAAAACTCTTGGACTACGGATAGAATTCAGTAACTTCATAGAATGCTACCTTTAGTGATATCGTCTCGTCGCGAGCATAGTGGCGCAGTGGTTGGAACATCGGAATATCAATAGAGAAGACCTGGTTTCGAGTCCTCTTGCAGCCGTTTCGAAGCCTGGGCAGTTGCTTTCGCCCCACGTTGCTTCAGGTGTATAACTCAGCTGTATAAACGAGTACCTGACAAAAGACAACGATGGGTATATGTGAGGTCTTCGTACAGCTTCCCGGAGAAGTCGAGTTGGTGTTGGAAGGAGTAAAGCTGCCGGGGGCGATGTGTAAAGTGTTTCGAGCGGTCATAAAGATTGGATACCGCGCTACATAACAACTTACATTTTTGAGTTATTAGCAGAGTATAATACAATGTAATAATGATTGACAATACGTCTAGCACAAATATTGTATTTGTTTGCGTTGCATAATAATGACTGAAGATATATCTCGATTTCGAGCGGAAATATAGAATGTGTTTACATTTTCAAATGATGATTGACGATATATGTAACTTATGAACGTAAATATAATATCTCCTTACATTATCTAACAATGAATGACGATAGCTGTAGCTTATTAACGTAAATATAATATTTGACTAAACTATTATTGTTTAACAATGATTAACGACAGTCGACACATCTAGCTAATGGATTCCCGCAAACTCTGGTGGATGCCAAGATAGTCCCACAGTTCAAAGCCAGACTAGATCAGCACTGGAATAGCCCCGGATATGGCTACCAACAAAGGCCGATCGCCTAAAATAACCCATTAAGTGTAAGTGTAAGTGTAAGTGTAAGTGTAAGTTTAAGTGTAAGTGTAAGTGTAAGTGTAAGTGTAAGTGTAAGTGTAAGTGTAAGTGTAAGCTTACGCGGGATACAACAGTATTTGTTTAAATCGTCAAATACAGCTAAAAAGTGGAATTATAAATAAACAAGGCACAACAACCTACAAATATATAGCAGCTTATGTACATTGTTACTTATTATTTTATATGTGCCTGAAATGTGGGTGGTTTACTTCTTTTTCTTTTTTCTTTCCTAATACTATCTTATGGAGTTATGGATTAGAAGGTTTGTGGATAACGTTCTGGGTGAACACACCACATGTGTAGTTGGGTTGCGCAATGATATTAATCCAATTTATGGAATGTTGTACGGTAAAAATAAGTGCTGGTTGGGCCGGAAATTGGAACGACATCTGGTGCACACCGATTAGAAACAACTGCTGGAAGACTGACTGCCGCTAGGTGGTCTCAGATCATAATTTTTCTGGGTTGATGGCATGCGAATAAAGTGCCACTGGTTTTGAGACGATAGAGCATTGTTGAACCTACAATAAATACTACAGCAATAAAGAAGAAAATATGAAGTACAACATTGTTAATTTATATGAACTTTGTGTTCGACAATTCAGAAAATTGGAGCATTGTAATTACATGAAAACGCAACTAGCTCAGTATTGATTAACCAATAAAATCGTTGTACATTCCTTGTTGGTATTTTATATTACCTGACTTTCGAACATAGAACAGCGCCTTGCAGCAGGCCCCGTTTCACAATCTTCTCCATAGTGCCACCAGTTTATGCCAAGTAGCACCACGACCAATCAGGTGTTTACGATATCATTAAAGCCATCTTCGCTAATTACCGAGATCGATGGTGCACTAGTTGTCAGGAGCTGCAGAGTTGCAGTACCTGACAAATAAACAAAACGCTCAATTTACACTGTTTACAACATTCCTTACTTAGGGCGTGTGGTGTTTCCCCGGCAGTGCTGTTTGTTCAGACAAATGTGCAATTACAGTCACGCTGCAATTGCTGCGCGGAAGTAGTTCGTTCTGGTGGTGCTTCACTTAAATCCCATCACCGTCAGTTACTCAGTTATACAGGTGAGTGAACTGAGACAAAGTTGAGTGAACGAAATTGCCCAACGTTTCGAAACGATGGTCTCGAACCCTGGTTATTTCGATTGATAATCCTGTGCTCTAACCGTCGTCTAAGTGTCGTAGTAGACGTAATGTGCTCTTTTCCTTGTTCCTAGCAATTTTTGCATGGTGCAAAATGTCCCTGAAAGGGGGTAGCGCTTCAACATTACTGGCACTTTATTCGTATGACATGAACCCGGAAGTAAAATAGTGATCTTACCCCAACGGTCGACATTTGTTCGCACATCAACATGCATTGATCATGTTACGCCCACAACCGATCATTGACAATGACAATGATAATGATTTTATTTTCTCCACGACCCCTTGTGGAGAATGAGAAAACTCTCTCTCTCACTACAATGCAGTGTAGTAATGCATAGCGCAATTGTTACAATACAAGACAACACAATACGTATACAATCTGTGTAACAAATGCATACAAATAACGTGATTAACATTAAGTAAGCATAACGTACAATATCACAATTTTGTTACATGCATAATAATGGTATATACTGTATACAAAACAGTTAATCAAAAGAACGGTAAATAAACTATGCCGCTATACCGTACATCCAAACAATCCACTGTGCAAATATTAAGGACTGTGGTTAACTACACAAACGTTTACATTATTATCTTTATAAATCCAGAAAGATCTGACAACTGTTTTGCACCATGTACATGTATTAAATAATGTATTAATTTTTTATTGGATCTAACTCTGTAGTCTCTGTTAATATATTTAAATCTTTTTTCAACAGAGATGGACAAACAGAACATAATGTAATTCATCAACTTGATCACACACATTGAAACTTTTTTAATTTTTTTACAGAGATGGACAAACAGAACATAATGTAATTCATCAACTTGATCACACAAATTGAAACTTTTTAAATTTTTTAACAGAGATGGACAAACAGAACATAATGTAATTCATCAACTTGATCACACAAATTGAAACTTTTTAAATTTTTTAACAGAGATGGACAAACAGAACATAATGTAATTCATCAACTTGATCACACAAATTGAAACTTTAAAAATTTTTTAACAGAGATGGACAAACAGAACATAATGTAATTCATCAACACAAATTGAAACTCCCGCAAAGCTTTACACAATAGGAAAGACGGAATGAGAAATACCCGCTTCATCATCCTATATAGAGCGGCGCCTCAAAGGTGTGGTGTTTGTTTCGTGACCACAGGGCACCTACCTAATTTCCTGGCACTTGGCGAATGGCACGGGACCTGGAACTGTGTGTTTGACCAGGCACGTACACGTGAAGGCAGGGGAAGTCGAATGATCCACGTAGGGGGTAGATGTGTAACCTGATGATGCCATACATCGACATAGCTAATACATGGGCTTCTACTCGTGTACCTAATCCCACGTAGGGCGTAGATTTGTAACTGGATACGGACTTGCGAACGCAGTAGCTAATGGGTTCGGCCGAGGACATACACGCATGTCGGTGGCTTAGGAACATATGAAATTATATCCTATTAATGCCATCGAACCATATATTATGTTCATGGAATGGATTGGTGTTCCGGTTTCTTGGAATGCGAATTTTGACATATCAAAGTTGTGACAAGGTATGGATGATACAGTGATCATGTTGCCAAAGACCACTGAAACATCAAAAGGCTATGCGGCATCTAAATATTGGATAAATTACATGTATTGTTGATACATGTTTTTGTATACCTAATTATTTTTGATATGTGTACATAAATATGACAACATACGGAAACACACACGATCGCATTTGATATTTACGATTACGAATGACGTCATATACAAGGTTTCTACTGTGTTTGAGTTCACTTCTGACAAGCAAACTTCCCGCAGTGACAGTGTGACAAGGATATGGCAGACGTAACGTATGACATCATATTGCTGCATTGTGACGTCACAAACTTTCACTTGCCTCAAATGAATCTGCTGATAAAGTGATTATTTATAAGTTTAAAATAAAACTAATTATGAAAAATTCGCCACACGTGTTTGCCCAGTATACAACAACAATTTAGATATTATCATGACTAACTTGTATGTGTACAGTACACCACTTATGTTTTCATTGAAACTAATACTAAAATTCAGCTAGGCTATTCCACCCTGTACCTAAAATCACGATTCGATTTAAAAAGAAATTATTGTCTCGCAACAGACCATCAGTAGCGTTTTTGTCAATTCTTACAAATGGGTTTTCGAGAAAATCAACATAGAAGATTTTCCCGTCATTCATTGGCAAACCCACCAGACTCACTGACACGTGTTTACGCTTCCAACCACCAACTAGTAATCTAAATATGTGCTCTGCACAAGTGGCGTAGTCCACAAACGTACCGGTTACCTGTTACCTGACTTTTTTCACGGTGCGAAAAATTCCTTGAAAAGGGGTACATGTCAAAATCGCTGCCACTTCATTCGTATGACATGAACGCGGAAGTACTTCAATGATTTGTCCCCGTATGGGTGATTGGCGCTTCCGTAATTGACAGACCACTCGCAGCCAAAATAACAGACACAAGGCTATGACGTGTAGTCCGTGATCGATATCGTCTTTTCAGGCCGGGGCCTGCGAAGGTGTAGCCATGGACTCCAAAGCCGTGCGGTCTTTTCGAAGATAATTTTGGTTTATGCTTCTCTTGAACGCCGTCGTGGTCAGTGACTATGTAGTAATCGCTAAGGACTCAAGGCTATGAAACCAACGTGGGAACGAGTGCCAGAGCACTACATGCACTTTATATGTGCCTGCCCAAGCTAGTTATAACAATCCATTCCTGTTCAGCGCAGTTCTGTTAAAACGGGGTATTCCCATTTCACCTACTAACAGTATTCACATTTCTCCTACCCTGCATTTGAATAGCTCTCCCATTTCGCCTACTCTCAGTGATTCACTCTCTCAGTATGCCTATGCTGATATTATTCCTAATTCACCTACTCTGCTTTAGGACAGCTCCGTCCCACCAAAATCACCATTTAAATTTATTAATTGTAAAATAACGTGTAAATGCAAAATATACTTTGCAGAAATCAGAATTTTTCTAGCTAAATCTTAATTATTATTTAATTATTACTTAGTTATACACAACATTATTTTACTAAATCCAAAAGAACTTAGATTTAACTCAACAAAAACTCTGATTTCCGCAAAGCAACGTTTGTACTGAATTGCTCAAAGACGCCACATCCAACTAACATTTTGCTTAAGCCACATTTAGCTTATATAGCTAAATGTGTATATAACTAAATGTGTATATAGCTAAATGATCTAAGAGTAGGCAATGTTGGAGTAGGCCTGGGAATCGTTCTCAGAATTAATCATAGACAAAATTCACAGTAGACAAAATGGGAATGTGTAATAGTGGAATTGGCACTAGAATGAATATAAGTTACTGTATGTGTTGTTGCATTTTACATGTTATTTCCCTCTCAAGAAACGCGCTAATACGTCCAAAGCGACGTCAATCCGCAGTCGAAGACCGATTGGGTCGGCCGAACTATTATGAGAATACAAACCGGTTTCTTGATGTAAATAACATGCCAAATGAAAGTGGTCGTGGTTTTCAGTGGATATACTATCTGAATTAAATATATGAAAGTCGTTTACCCATCAGTTGGCTACGAAAATGAATTCTGCAGATATGTTCGGTTATTCCCGCGTCTCGTAAGAGGAATTACAAAAATGCAATGCCCTTAAGATGCATATTCATTTTCCTTTTGGCCATTTGTCCAAAGCCTATTTGTGAGAGAAATGTGCACATTATTTAATAAGGCAGCATTACTTGGTACAACACGTGGCGTGATTACGTGGTAGTGTCCGAGGAAAGAGTCAGGTTGATGCGACGAAAACTGTCATTAGTAGTGTCTCCATGACAACGTATATGGAAAATGCTAGATATGCGGACCTGTACACGGGAAGCGTGGTGATAATGGTCTAGGTGAAGAATCGCGGTGGCAAAGACGGGCCGTAGAAACCAAAACACGTGAGCGCCTTTAGTATGCTTTAAACAAATTGGCAAATATCTCAGAAGGGCGGGTAATATGTAAATGAAGAATCCTTGGAATCTCTTTAAGCCAATGGTTGCCGTGTCTACTTGCCATCTGGGTTTTTTGTCTTGGATGGCAGTCTTGTTAAGTCGTGTTAAATCTTGTTAACGCGACTCCCACTGCGCGCTTCCGGACAGTCCTTGACTCGGTGACGACAGCCAAGGTAGATAGGATAGCAACATCAAACAGTTCCAGCGTCGCGCGTCTTCCCCAGGGGTACGTCTCGAGGCTCGGGACGCACACCTGCCGAAAACGATTCGGCGCACTGGGCCCGGCAACGATGTTCGCCTGTAGCGAGGCTGGCTGTTAGCCACAGAAAACACGCGATGGAATTCGGCTGTAATAACAACGAGCAATGGCAACGAGGCACTAAGCCGAACCAGGCAACAGTCAGCACACATGTGTTGCCTTGTAATCCTCATCATCGCCGCTAGGGGCTTCGGACTACATCAGTACCCCTGGCAGATTGACCTGTTGAAATGCTGATTTGTTTTCATTTCTTTGTTAACCAACAGCATTGCTCGCGCAGATTTACTTTAACCTTAATTGGCAGTGGACCTGTCATCCGGGTAGTGATGGGCATTTCGTGGTAACGCTCTTCTAGTTCCCAGAAACACGTCAATCAAACCAAAACAGTAAGTGGGACAAAGTACAAATGATTCAGAGTGCATCCACACTTGGCATTGGATAATATCATAAACTGACAGGGGTGCTGTAGCACTGCTACGACCCCTGGCTAGCGTGGATGAGTGACCTCAAAGATGTAGAACCATGTACTCTCAAATCGAGGACAAACCTGATGGAGCTAAGGAAGTCGGCTGGGGTAAGACACAATGGCCAAAGGTGAAGAAGGACTGGTTGTAGTTGTGTCAGGTTCAGCCCTGAATGCGGCACTTTCACGAGTTCACATTCTCACGCATTATAATAGTATACAGCTCTGAAGTAGAGTGTGGCTGTTGGATAAACAGATCCTCCCTACCGCAACTGTTCAAGTGTCTGGTTAAATTGCTAGAAACGTCAGTAGTACTAAGCTATGCACGCAAAAAGCCCGAATTCATACCGTTGGCATATATGTGCAGCCAACATTACAGTGACGGTTTTACAGCAAGAACATGGAATGTGGTAATAATATATTCACACATGTAACTGACTAGAGTGTAATACATTCAAAGCTATTCTGCCAGTTGTGTCGACTTTATTAGATCAAAATTTCGATTTGTATCCTAGAAACACATGACATCGAATTATAATACAGATAACAAATATCACCTAAATAGGAAAGATTTATGTTGCAAATTGTGAATTTACTATTAGTTTATTCAGCAGTCTGTGCATACGTTGTAGCTAAGTTATGACAATCTATAGTTTTTTTTTGGTAAAAGTATACATTTAAAACCAGCTATCGAGCTAGTTTCTAAAGGTTGTCATGAGTAATGCAAACGTTGGTTGGTCGTAGAAAATTGCCAACCACTGATGGGGAATATATAACCAGTCATGCTATCTGCGAAACAAATCAATAATCACCAGTCCATTAAAGCCTAACGATAGATTCAAATTACATATGATGATAGGTTAATTATCGTTGCAAATGTCAAAATTCTTGGCAAAACGGATCATCTGCAGGAGCATCGGCCTACATTTGTTCCTGCAGCGGAGCTCTCGGGATTGCAGCCCACAAAGTAACCAGTTTAGAACTAAACCAAATGTTGTTGATAATATTCTTCTTCACATTATAGCAATTCCTACATATTTGAAGATTATATGCTCTGGTTCGTTTCAGAATGTCCCTCTCTTGACATATATTTTCCATTTCCCTGCGTGTGATCTTTATTTCCCTTCGCATAGATTTATTGTATCTTCCGAAAGATACATGAGTGAGGTCGGAATTGCCTAAACTTCGAAAGGGCACCAGGTAGTTTCAAACCCCGGTCCCTCGATCGACAGTCCGACGCTGTACCACACAGCCAGCGCCCCCTATGTTGGTGTGCTATTGTCAACACCAAAAACGTATATCGTATAGCGGCACTCCCATTGTTAGTATTGTATAATACTATCGCTATAACAATTATTATCGATATATTGCCGAAATAACATATGCTGTCATCCCATTAACAATAATTTTCATTACATTCCTTATTATCACTATCAGTAAACTGTAAAATATCACTATGACCAATCCCACATCAACCAATCTCACCATAATTGCAAAAACACTGTGATCTTAGGGCTTCACTTCAACACTATTTATTTTCCCATTCATGACAATGTTAAAGTTGTTTAATGGTGTTTAATGGTGTTCGCAATTATATGTTTTCAATCAACATTATTATTTTATTTTCCCATTCATGAATATGTTAACGTTGTTTATTGGTGTTCGCAACTTTATGTTTTGAATCAATACTATTTATTTTCCCATTCATGACAATGTTAACGTTGTTTAATGGTGTTCGTAACTTTGTTTTAAATCAACCTGGTGGATAAAATCCGTAAAAGTCTGTCAATTTATTTTCTTCAGAAAATCAACATACAAGATGTTCCCATCAAATGGCATCCACAACAACTACGTAATATTTCAATACGCAAGGAATCCTAGTCACTGACAGGAGCATATTTTGTCAACCATCCACTATATATTTTAATCCTGGCACAGCGTAAGTATCCCCGTTAAAAATAATTTTCTAGGCAGCAAAAAGGGGGTCACCGTTAAAAAAAAAACCGGCATTCACTCGTACGACATCAACCCGGATGTAAATTATATATCCGTCCACATCTGATGACGGTTCTCTTTTTCGTAGTGCATGACGGGAAGATGGAGGACCACGAGACGCAGAGACACCGCACGCGGCAACTGGTCGTCAGGTGGTGTCAGCGGCAGCTACTCAGACACGACTTCGCCGACATGGAGATGCGGGCCCTCTTCCACTGCTATACATACAGACTCAATCTGATGTCGTTGCAGTCAATCATTGCATTGTACATGCTCACGAACATTGCCCTGACGACGTTGGACGTTGCATTTCTGTCATATATTACCGTCGTCGATATCTGTTTGATCGTATTGACTATTATTCTGATTATACCGCTCGTCTTCCGGCAAACGCGCTACATGCAGGTTTGTATGCTAGATTTGTGGTATATAATAATAATAATGAAATATGTGCATATTTGTTGTGTTGAAAGTAATACATAGTCAACTTTTGCCGGATACGTATCTGGTGTCAAGTGAATATATTCTTTTCATATGCACGAAATCATGTACAGTGCATTCGCTTTTAAAACGCAACTGAAACGAGGCATTAATTTCAAAACTGTCATGCTTGTTACAACTTCGATCATAGGTGGGTTACATCCGGGTCATCAGTTACTTGGTGCTGTTTCTTGGCGTCTGCTTCTCGCTCCTCGCCCTGCCCATCAACCGCCCCCTGTCGGCGGTGACCACGTGTTCCGGAGCCAGCGGCGTCTGGCAGATCAGTTGGACCATCTTTGTGTCGTATGCCTTCCTGGTAGGTGGCGTTAGTAGTCGTCTTCACGAAACTGCACAAACAGCAACTTTACTAGTATGACCGCGGTTGTTGTGATTTTCGTCTATATTAGAATCGTTATCACATATATGTATGCTGAAATTATTTTGGACAGTTGTTTTTAGTGTTTGTGATGATATTGCAGGTGCACGAACGCACACACGCACGCACGTACGCACGCACGCATGCACTCGCGAACGCGCGCACGCATTCATTCTAGTGTAGTTGTTCAACGTGCGTCACGCGGCGTATCACCCTCTGTTAACTGGTCCACTTCTTCAACACATCTAAGAACGACGAAAAGAACAACGAGCCCTAACAACGACGTCCTTAGCGCGACCCTGACTCGTCCACTAATCACCACCTAGGAGGTCTGGGATGAATAAGTAAAGACGTGTGTCGTGTTTCAGCCTCTTAAGACACACGCTCTGGTCATCAGCGGAGTCCTGCTCGCCTTGACGCATGTCGGTGTCACTCTCGTTCTCAGCTGTGTCTCGGCAGTGGCGCTATGGAGACAGGTGAGACGGATGCGCGTTTCCAGCGGGAGACTCCCGAGATTGGTACCCAGCTCACGCCCTAATATTAACTCTTCCGTGTCTTAAGCTTCCTCTCGCTTTTCAAATATGTTTTTTCCCGCCATTGTCTTTTGAATTTGCCGGGCAGAATCACAACTTCATTTTGGATATGTCAATAGTTGCGCCACAACGATTTTCGTTGGATGTTTTATTGGCCTGTCAATGTTTGCCAAAAAGCGGTCTTCATATGTCGCAAAAATGGCTTATTTTAGGTATTCGTCGAACAATAAGAGGTGAAAGATCACGTTTTGTATGGATATTCATTTTAACGAATCGACATATTAGAAATAGTAATAAATGCAGTATGGCAATGTCGCGTCAAACACTGGCCCCTCAAACTGAATAAAGAAAGATGGCGTCGATCGCCATGCGGGTAAGACTGTGATTTAATGTATTGTTTTTCGAATTTCCAGTTTTAGGTCCTAAAACTAAAGTCGTAAAGTTAAACATACTGCAGCAATGGATATAAGATATGAAGTATGGCATATTTAATTTAGATGAACCTAGACATCGTAGGCTTCATATAATTGAGGCAGTAGGAAACCCCCAACTAGCTCTGTGTCAGTTAACCAATGACAATCGTTGTACGCTCCCTATACATATTCATGATGTCGACATACGACTTGAACTGTGACCTGCACGGTGCTTAGATTGACAGAGAAGGACATATCAGTGCCATATAAGATTTCAACATAGCGTTACCCAACTTTAAGTTAATATAATTTACCTCTCGATGTGCTTCGCCCACAGATGATACACTTAGACGACAATATTTTGTATTTATTATCCGATTTTAATTGAAATTACCGACAATGAAAAATATCGTAACAAAATGATTTGCGATTTGAGTGAACACTTGTATTAATATAATGTTTTCGTTGCAGGTGCTGGCTAATGTGATCATCTTCGCTGTGTCTAACGCTGTGGGCGCGTACATCCACGACTGCAAGTTGTGCGCCCTCAAGACGCTCTTCACCGACACTTACAAGTGCGTTATCGCGAGACTTCACATGGAGGACGAGAACGAAAAATTGGTAAGTAGCCTTCCGGTCAAAGTCGTCTTCGAATGCGTGCTGTTGCTCTACTCCTCATCAGTTAAGTCCGGTGAGAGGCTGGCACCGATATCGGTCGTCCATGTTTGTTCTTCGTCTTCCGTCATTCATCCCGTTTTACAGCGTCTCCTGTTCTCCCTAGTTCAAGACTGTTCTCCCTAGTTCAAGACTTTTCTCCCTAGTTCAAGACTTTTCTCACTAGTTCAAGACTGACGGATAAACTAATGTGATTAGATGTGAAATAATCGCATACTTATTTATTTGTCCGAAACGGTATTTGCAGATGTAGTTTAAAGTAGTAAAAGGCGTCATGCTAATAACGAATTAATATCTTGATAACATCACTTTATGTGTGTGTGTGTGTGTGTGTATGTGTGCGTGTGTGCGCGCGCGCATGGTGTGTGTGCGTGCGTGTATTTTCACCACTTAGTCGTCAACACCGGAGTTCTATTTTCATCGTCGTCGGTATCACCATCACCATACTTGCATGATCAACGTCTTTATTATCATCATAACCGTCATGATCACCGTCATAATAGTAATACTAATCATGATAATAATAATAATCATAACAATAATCATGACAATAATAATAATAATAACAATAATCATGATAAAAAAAATAATAATAATAATCATGATAATAATAATAATAATAACAATAATCATCATCACCCTCGTCATAACCACCATAACCATTATCCTCCTCCTCCTCCTCCGCATCATCATCACCATCATCTTACCTATCATGATCACCGTCATCTTACCTGTCATGGTCACCGTCATCTTACCTGTCATGGTCACCGTCATCAACGTATGTTTGTTGTATAGGAGAAACTTCTGCTGAGCGTAATGCCGCGACACGTTGCCATGGAGATGAAGAATGATCTTCGGATGAGTCACCACAAGAAGGGGATGTTCCACAAGATCTACATCCAGCGGCACGACTCAGTCAGGTTAGCTACGATGCGATACAAAACAGAATGTTAGATTATTTAAAATGAAGCCAATATCACAGCAGACTGGCGAGATCGCCAATACTATTTGAGCATGGAACCTGTCGATACCATGAACATTTTGCATGTGAATTGAGTAGAACAATATTCGCGAGATATTGGCTGCAATCGTTTATATACTAGGCTCGTTTTCAATGTAATTCCTTAGCCTCGTACGTTCAACAGTTACTAGGCCCACAATATTGACTGCATTGGTTTATGTACTAGGCTCATTTTCAATCTAATTCCTTAGCTCCGTACATTCAATAGTTACTAGGCCCAACATATGCTACTGAATTAAGTGTAGATTTATATTTGTGCAATGTTTTAGTGAATTAAACTTTGAATACAAAACATGTACGATAGCTTAGTGGAACAACTATGTTGTTTAAGACCGGTATACACAATCGATTTTTCCTCAAGTTTATCTCAAGACTCCGTTTTGCACCATAACACGGTCTGCCTCACGTAACATTCATGGATAACATTCATGTCATTTGCAGTATCCTGTTCGCAGACATTGTGGGCTTCACGGAGCTGTCGTCTCAGTGCACGGCCGAGGAGCTCGTGAAGATTCTCAACGAACTCTTCGGTCGCTTCGATCAACTCGCAGAGGTAAATACATTCATCATTCAACTGCTTGACCTGTGTGACGTCACGTTCTTCGCTTTCATCATTATCAGACCATTTCATCATTATCGTTGTTTCCAATGTCCGTTTTCCGTGGTTTCTGCCGCTTCAGCAGTGCTGCAAGTATTTTGTCTTCAGGCACACCAACCAGTTGCTACAAGTATTTTGTCTTCAGGCACACCAACCAGTTGCTGCAAGTATTTTGTCTTCAGGCACACCAACCAGTTGCTGCAAGTATTTTGTCTTCAGGCACACCAACCAGTTGCTGCAAGTATTTTGTCTTCAGGCACACCAACCAGTTGCTGCAAGTCTTTTGTCTTCAGGCACACCAACCAGTTGCTGCAAGTCTTTTGTCTTCAGGCACACCAACCAGTTGCTGCAAGTATTTTGTCTTCAGGCACACCAACCAGTTGCTGCAAGTCTTTTGTCTTCAGGCACACCAACCAGTTGCTGCAAGTCTTTTGTCTTCAGGCACACCAACCAGTTGCTGCAAGTCTTTTGTCTTCAGGCACACCAACCAGTTGCTGCAAGTATTTTGTCTTCAGGCACACCAACCAGTTGCTGCAAGTCTTTTGTCTTCAGGCACACCAACCAGTTGCTGCAAGTATTTTGTCTTCAGGCACACCAACCAGTTGCTGCAAGTCTTTTGTCTTCAGGCACACCAACCAGTTGCTGCAAGTCTTTTGTCTTCAGGCACACCAACCAGTTGCTGCAAGTCTTTTGTCTTCAGGCACACCAACCAGTTGCTACAAGTCTTTTGTCTTCAGGCACACCAACCAGTTGCTGCAAGTCTTTTGTCTTCAGGCACACCAACCAGTTGCTGCAAGTCTTTTGTCTTCAGAAATCCATTTCCAATTTAGCGCTACTTTTCAAGCCAACACGAAGGATATCGATGTTTCATATTTTTAAAAAGAGGTAGGCATTTTTTATGGATGTTTATTGCGAAACAGTCTTACCGTCATCATCAGCGTCATCAGTATCATCGTCATAGTCGTCATCATCATCATCGTCGTCATCATCAACATCATCATGTGTGCCATCTTCTCTCGGAAGGTCATCTATGTTCGATCGTCATTCATGTCTGAATTGTGCCATTCTGTCCAGATCTTCATATTTCGTTCACGTTCCCCATCCACGCCTTGCAGTTGTGTGTCCATTTTCCTTGCAGTTGTGTGTCCATTTGACTTGCAGTTGTGTGTCCATTTTCTTTGCAGTTGTGTGTCCATTTGACTTGCAGTTGTGTGTCCATTTTTGCCAGGAAAACGATTGCATGCGCATCAAGATTCTGGGCGACTGCTACTACTGCGTGAGTGGACTGAGCGAGCCAAGGACGGATCACGCCAAGTGCTGTATCGAGATGGGACTTGACATGATCGACTCAATCAGGTAATCCCCCTGGTGACAGTTCCTTTTTTACATCCAGGGTCATGTCGTACGAACAAAGTGCCAGCAATGTTGAGACTGTACTGCCTTCATGAACCTGGAAAATGGCACAATTTGCGGATTACGACACTTGTGTTCGACATATGGTGGGAACATCTTCCATGTTTATTGTTTTCGAAACCAACAATTGTAGGACCTGTCTGTGCCGATGTGGGACATGCAATATACGACGGTAGTGTTTTTACATATGTTCAATACACTACGGATACGTTCAGTGGCGTATTTTGGGGACAATGAATCGTGCATGCTCCCTATTGGCTGATGTTTAAAATATTCGCTAATTTCCGTTACGCCGCTACACGGCAGCATGGCAAACTAATGGGTGACTACGTGTTTTACTCTTGGGCCTCTCCCTTTGCGAGATCCTAGATACGCCACGTTTACAAACTCATAACTGTATCTCTTTCACTACGAACCCTTTATTTTGTATTAATTTGACAAAACTTTGAACGTATCCCTGGTGTTGCGAAGCACCAAGGACACGTTCAAAGAACTGTTTTGAACTTGCCCATTCTGGTATTTTGAAACTCAACAGTAGTGTTTTCGAGGGGCAGTCTCTTCAATTTACTACACCGGAACTAACAACGACTAACAGGCTGCGGAAATAGACATGTTTCTACGGATTTACACAACAGCCGGGCAGCTGTTACACGTTACGACGAAACTGTTACGTAACCATTGGCAAGGGGTGATCTCAACACACCGAACTACGACAATACACAAAATTAGTTTCACGGGTTGAGGAGGAGTTAGCTGCTGTTTCGTTAGGCGTCGTACATATAGACGCATTCCCCCCGAAATCATTGCTTATTTTATGATCACAGGGCAAACTCTCAGCAATTCATGTTCACGGAGGCAGTCTTTCGACGAGACGACTGAAGTGCCATTTGGCGAATGACATGAATTCGAAAATGTCTCTTAACCCTGGCACAGTCAACTGAATATACACATAAACGTTAAATCAGTTCAATTATTTACATTAGGTTCTTCGTGCACACCGGGTACGGTCCACATATCTTATTGTATGTAGCTAGGGTTTGTATGTACGTGTGTATGTACGTATGTATGTGCGCTATATTACGCTACTCCTCCTAAACGCTTTGATCTCGGGCACCAAACTTTCAGGGGTTCATCCACGACATCTTTCACCCCAATATTTATCTCTATTGTAGAATTACCCTGAATCATAGATTAATAGCAACGTTATGCGTGTTTTCTACGATTGTTCAAATGGCGTAGTAAGTCCTAAGCGACACTGGCGTTATCCTACCAACCAACTGCTAATGCGACTCCACCATTTTGAATTTTTCATCAAGATGTAGCAACGGTGATGTGCTGCGAGATGGCACTGTTGGAGAATATGAAATAGGAGGTTTGCCTAACTATGAAGTTATCCAATCCGGAGGAAGGCTAATTTTGCTGGTTTTCATAAGGATATTACATACTGGAATTTTGGAATCATGTAAGCATTTTGATGCTTTAGGGTAAACACGATGGTCCCTTCGTAAAACAAAATAGCACAACAATGCATTACATAACAACTAGCTGTCTAATGTTGTTACCTGCATTTTGTTCTCTTATATTTTTCAATTTCAATGTGATAATGAATTAATATTAATTTAAATGTGTGACCAGTACAAACACTCCGTGTGACACCGACGTGACGTTGCAGGGGTGTTCGGGCGGCGACCGGCGTGAAGCTGAACATGCGCGTTGGTATCCACACAGGGCGGGTGCTGTGCGGGGTGCTCGGACTCAAGAAGTGGCAGTATGACGTATGGAGCGATGACGTCACTCTAGCGAACCACATGGAGGCTTCCGGTGTGCCTGGGTATGTCAGCCAATGGGAATGGGATTGTATTTTACTTTTGGCTTAAAGTTGTGCAAAGGAAGTATCGGTGATATTTTGAGATGGTACCACATTTTGGCAATTTTTTT
The DNA here is from genome assembly GCA_033239005.1 of Lamellibrachia satsuma. Taxonomy (NCBI): domain Eukaryota; kingdom Metazoa; phylum Annelida; class Polychaeta; order Sabellida; family Siboglinidae; genus Lamellibrachia; species Lamellibrachia satsuma. The sequence goes on from BSQZ01000139.1 coordinate 595,153, forward strand.
ATTGCTTCTCAGATTATTTTTGAACAGGGATATGACCACATTTGAGGAATACGACATTTGTGCTGTGCCCAGATTAATATATCTAGTTGGGGGATGACAAACTATTCACGTTTCAATTACTGCAGGATCCCTTGCGACATGGAGACATGATGTGGTTGTTTTGGCTGCATCCTGTATTTTTATTTTCTGAAGAAAAACATTAAAAAGTTGACGAATGTTGTCGAACAAGCTGATGAAAGACTGCACATTAACGTACACACGTCCGTATTACTCACATTAACGTACACACGTCCATATTACTCACATTAACGTACACACATCCGTATTACTCACATTGACGCTTTATGCTGCTCGGACGAAAGCTGAAAACCATTTAAGTCACCCGATGCATACTTGTTCATTTGAAAACCGTCTTCCGTATTCGGGCACACATTAGTTAATACATGAAGCTACGCACACACACACGCACACACACACGCACACGCACACGCAGACGCACACGCAGACGCAGACGCAGACGCACACGCACACGCATTTGTGTAAAACAAAATGTATACAAGCATGCTATATTGCCAGGAGGGTTCACATCACAAAGCCGACACTTGACCACCTAGGAGGCAGTTATGACGTCGAACCTGGGAAAGGGGGTGAACGTCACCCCTACATCCGGGACAATGGAATCGAAACGTTCCTCATTTCTGCCGGGCATCACCGCCAGGTGAGATGACGTGATGTAATATTTGATAAAGGCTTGGGATTAATCAGCATAAATGTGTCGCTACGTCTCAACCTTAGAGCTACAACTCGTATTCATGTGTATAATTAATATATTTCTATCCGATTCAGCAACACATACAAACCACCACAAAGCATCTTGTAGGCATATTGTTCATGAGTTAAGACATATTTAATTATTTTAGATTATTTACATAAATAATTTCGCATCATCCAACGTGACACCCTCTCCCCTTGAACGTTTGCACGTATTTAAAATATGCATCGATATTGCGACAAACTTACCTCAGTAACCATTTTGACTTTAGTACTGACCTTATTAAGTGCATTGTTTACATCCTGGTTTTGATTTATTAAGGTTCTCGTGTAGGTCAGGTAAACATTTCCGACGACTCAATTTATGTTGACGGAAGTCAGCATATGGCGAACAAGCATGATTTAAAACAAAGTTTATGCCAGTGAAAAGAAACTGTTGATTAGAAACGAGCCCGTAATCAATAAAGTAAGCATAATATGCATCTTAGCGTAATTTGCAGCTGTTCCCGACTAAGTCTAACTGGCAGATTTTTTTCCGTTTTCAGCAGTCTAGCATATTCCGCGGGAAGAGCGGAAAGAAGTATGGACGTTTGTCGTTCAAGAATGTCAGCAGCGTCATCATGCGGCTAATGTCGGCATTAAAGTTCAATGTACAGATTCCGTTCTCTGATCTGCTGCAGCCGAGCAGGGACGAGAAGGCTCGGGCTTCCCTGGTAAGTCTAGGCACAACACAAATTATTCATCTAGTTAATGCGTGCTCTTAAAGCAGGTTTACACGAGCGATTTGTTCGCCAATTGGTCGGGCGACACCGTGTCGCATGTGAATGCACAACCGGGACAGCCTGTCAAACTAGACCCAGCCTCAATTCAAGCGACACAATCGTTGCCACACATTGGTCTCGCTAATCGGTTTCGCAAATGTGTTTTTAAGACCGAATCTTGCTCTGCGATATCGCACTACACCGTATCTGCCGACAAGTTGGACAACAATCTCTTGCGTAAACCGGCTTACCTACCTATTGAGTTATTAATGGGAAAATATAATAAATCACATTTTTAACAGTCTATTTTGATTGTGATATTGCATTGTATGCGTCGAACGATGTCAATGCACTTCTCAAACTTGGCGCTCGGGGCACCATAGACATACACGTGATTGTAGCACTGGGGAACGCTTCCTTGTGCTTACTTTGAATCTGAAAATGTCTGTCTGTCTGCGTGCGTGCGTGCCTGCGTGCGCGTGTATGTATGTCTGTCTGTCCATATGTCTGAGTGTCTGTCTGTCTGTGTGTCTGTCTGTCTGTCTGTCGTCTCTCTCTCTCTCTCTGTCTCTCTGTCTCTCTGTCTCTCTCTCTCTCTCTCTCTCTCTCTCTCTCTCTGTCTCTCTCTGTCTGTCTGTCTGTCTCTCTCTCTCTCTTTTTCTCTCTCTGTCTCTCTCTCTGTCTCTCTCTCTCTCTCTCTCTCTCTCTCTCTCTCTCTCTCTCTCTCTCTCTCTCTCTCTTCCATAAATATAATCATTTTCAGGAGTATATATATGATAATATACACGTCATGACACAGCTTGATGGAATATGTGAAAACAATTGGAAGTATAAATACCTAACACTAGAAATTCACTGCCCTGCACCGTATGTTTTTCAGGGTCAGAAAATGGCAGACACGTTTATGAAACCCTTTAAGAAAAGGTAAATATGCTATTGACATTTTGACATTTTACATCGCATTTGAAATATTTTCAGTATACATATCATAAGCCAAAAATCTCACAATTCGTAATTTAAGTTTGATAATAATATAAATTGTTTACTTTGCGCGCACGCTTCACACATGAATGAGGTTAAATGAGTTTTAAATATTAAGAAATAAATTTCTTACTAAAACGCTACACGAATTCGCTGTTTCTTTTTTGCAGACAGGGTAGCCAAAAGATTACCGAAGACCGAGTGTTCAACTTCATGAAAGACGCCGTGATCAACCAAAAGACCTACAAAAAGAAAACAGATCATGTGAACCTGGCGACCCTCAAATTCAAGAGGACGCTCAGAGAACACAGGGTATGTATGTATATTTATACTGAAATTCCCTCTCTAAGGTATAGTTGAGGAAGTGGCTAAAACGTTTTCCAGTGCAGTGCAGCGCTAGTGCAGCAAATATGTGGAAAACACCGCAAATAAGGTTACATTATAGTATGCACGGGATAGCTACACATTATAGTATGCACGGGATAGCTACACATTATAGTATGCACGGGATAGCTACACATTTTGGGAAGGGTTTTAGCCTAAAGACATAAGAACCTTTTTTCCCGGAAGTTTATTTCTCCATTTCCTATAGTTTAACGTATGCAGAAAATTGTGTGTTATATGTTAACCGACATCTTAATAACACACTAAGCGTGTGTTGTTAGCCGGGTGAAAATACTCACATAAATATTCATAAAACAAATGCAGTATACAGGTATTTATTCAGCTCCTTTCCATGATTTTTGCCGTCATATCAACGTTTTCTCTTGCTGCCTGGTTGTTGCCAATTCTAGGACAGTACCCGGTCTTGCCAGTTGGGTCCTGAAGTATTGTTCCTTCTTCAAATCCACGCGTCAAGTCCTCGTATCGTGACTCGTTCAATTCAGTATACCGCAAATTTGAAGAGAGAATGCAATATGTCTCTGTACAGAGCGATGAGAGCATCGCTACAACAACATCTAGAGAGAAGACAGAACGCAATATGCTTCTGTATAGAGCGATGAGAGCATCGCTACAACAACATCTAGACAGAAGACAGAACGCAATATGTCTCAATCTCCCATCTCTCACCTCTTTTGGGGGCCAACCTTCCACCAATTTTGAGAGTCCACCTCAACACCACCCACCAATCCTATCTCCCACCAATTGTTGAAGCCAACCTCCCGCCTCCCATTTCCTGCAATATCTGCTCTTTAATGGAATTATCGTCACATTTATTCATTGGTTGAACCGGTAATGTGTTGACATACTCGTTGTTGTGGCAGTACGGACGACTGGAGGACAAGCAGTTCACGGTCAGTGTCGTCTGCTCTTTGATCATCCTCGTCCTCAGTGCCATTCATCAAGTGATCGTCTTGCCACGGTAAGTCCACGATCGAGTCGTCGTCTTGCCACGGTAAGTCTCCGATCATGTGGTCGTCTTGCCACGGTAAGTCTCCGATCACGTGGTCGTCTTGCCACGATAAGTCTCCGATCACGTGGTCGTCTTACCACGGTAAGTCTTTTTTCATTGTCCATACCGCACATGGGTAAATGTTTAGACATGTCGACATTTCGATCCAGGTTAAGCTAGAATACAGATGATTTAGAGATACCAGCGATCATCATCATGTACATCAATAGTCTAAAAAAACCTTTCGCTCTTTTGAATTGAATTCTGCTAATTTTATATTCTTCTTCTTATTGGATGGAACATACTCTCAATAGCTTGATGATAACGTCTGTAGCGTAGTCTCTCAACAGCTTGGTGATAACGTATGTAGCGTAGTCTCTCAATAGCTTGATTATAACGTATGTAGCTTATTCTCTCAATAACTTGATGATAACGTCTGTAGCGTAGTCTCTCAATAGCTTGATGATAACGTCTGTAGCGTACTCTCTCAATAACTTGATGATAACGTCTGTAGCGTAGTCTCTCAATAGCTTGATGATAACGTCTGTAGCATAGTCTCTCAATAGCTTGATGATAACGTCTGTAGCGTAGTCTCTCAATAACTTTATGATAACGTCTGTAATGTAGTCTCTCAATAGCTTGATGATAATGTCTGCAGCGTATTCTCTCAATAGCTTGATGATAACGTCTGTAGCGTAGTCTCTCAACAGCTTGGTGATAACGTCTGTAGCGTAGTCTCTCAATAGCTTGATGATAACGTCTGTAGCGTAGTCTCTCAATAACTTGATGATAACGTCTGTAGCGTAGTCTCTCAATAGCTTGATGATAACGTCTGTAGCGTAGTCTCTCAATAGCTTGATGATAACGTCTGTAGCGTAGTCTCTCAATAACTTTATGATAACGTCTGTAATGTAGTCTCTCAATAGCTTGATGATAATATCTGTAGCGTATTCTCTCAATAGCTTGATGATAACGTCTGTAGCGTAGTCTCTCAATAGCTTGATGATAACGTCTGTAGCGTAGTCTCTCAATAGCTTGATGATAACGTCTGTAGCGTAGTCTCTCAATAGCTTGATGATAACGTCTGTAGCGTAGTCTCTCAATAACTTGATGATAACGTCTGTAGTGTAGTCTCACAATGGCTTGATGATAACGTCTGTAGCGTATTCTCTCAATAGCTGGATGATAACATCGTGAGTAGAATGTAATGTAATATGTATTTCAGATGATACACCCACAGAATGTAATGGAACATGTATTTCAGATGATACACCCACATAATGTAATGGAATATGTATTTCAGATGATACACCCACATAATGTAATGGAATATGTATTTCAGATGATACACCCACATAATGTAATGGAACATGTATTTCAGAAGATACACCCACAGAATGTAATGGAATATGTATTTCCGATGATACACCCACAGAATGTAATGGAATATGTATTTCAGATGATACACCCACAGAATGTAACGGAATATGTATTTCAGATGATACACCCACAACACGCGTGTCATTTTACTTAGTTCCTATGCCCGGAAAAAGAAAGCGTTCCTCGCGTAAGGTAAACGTGTACCTACTGTGGCGTCAGGTAGGTAATTGTCTTGTCTATACCTAATGCCCCAAACAAAAATAGCTTCCAAACTGGGGAAGCTGTGTGCTTCATGCATTGAAGTAGCACAATGGAATGCTTTTGAGAAAAAAGTAAGCGGGGGTGTATCGCAGTAATTCCACTCATTGTCATATGCTAGTTGCCATGTGGCGCTGTTGGTATTGGCATAAACTAGTTGCCATGTGGCGCTGTTGGTATTGGCATAAACCAGCGGCAATGTATTTTACTCACTGTTTTCCTTCCAGGACATTGATTCTCCTCTTCCTGTTTGTCGTCGGCTTCGTCGTGATAAGCTGCACCCTCGTCGTGCTGCTTCCTACCAAAATCCAGGTGCGTTCTTGTACAATGCACTGTCCTTAGCGTCCTCATATACCCACGCCATGTTAGCGTGTCGGTTGCCATCAAGTATTACGTGTGATTTAATTTTTAATTATTATTGTCATATTAGATGGAGGTATAGCTTTTCATTTAAATAAGTTTCGTAGTTTCAATTCATGCGTACCGCTGCATACTATGATAAATGTCTGTTTTTCAGCAATGGTACTGGTTGAAATGTGACAACCCACGCTCAGGAATGATGCAGTTCTTTGTAACGACATTAGTGATTTTCCTCATCTACGCAATTGGCCAAGTGAACGTGGTAAGTGCGATAATGTTGTTTTGTGGCTATATATTTTGCCTGTTTGTTTAAAAAGCAGTGTCTGCTCTTCCAAATAAATAAAAAATAAAACTATGACAACAGCTGCATGTCAACGTTACACTTAACAACGTAATCACAAGAATGATTAATACAATCATATATATATATATATATATATATATATATATATATATATATATATATGCATGTATAGATACATACATACGTACGTACATACATACATACATACATACATACATACATACATATATATATATATATATATAGATATATATATATACATATATGTATATGCCATCGAAACACTGTTGTACTTAAACATTTGGTATCTACCGACGCTCAAATCAGCTGAACTGGACTATTCGTAGAGTGATTGCACATTGCACTGGAAAATACATTTACTTTTACTAAATCACGGATACAAAACAAATTATATATTTTACCACAAGGGAGGGTGTGGCAGGGGTCTCAACTCCCATCTCCTACTTGTTTTGGAGGGCCAACCTCCCATTTCCTGGTGTATGTGGCGGTCGCCTGGTTTTGACAGCCATATTTTCTTATAAAATTATATATGTTAAGTGTTTCAACCGATTATATAGAATTACACTAACATCGACTGTTATTTGTCAACATGTCAGCCTGACGCGATGGTGTGATAATATAACCGATTATTTAATAAAACATTATTTAGACTTGATATGACATTCTCAAACTCTAAAACTCTCCACGGGCAACTGCTGCCACCCGTACTTCGGTGTCATTCTTTGTCGCAAGACAATGGTTTACGCCGTGGTGGTCACCTCCGTGTTGTACATCGCCTGGTGTGACCCAAGGACTCCACTATGGCATGGCAGTCGCTGTCGCACTTGCTCCAGGTGAAGGCAGTCGGCTGGGAAGGTGCTGGGTTTGCAGATTGCTGCTTACTGAGATCCTTCTTCTCGACCAGATGAGTCATTCGTATCTCTTCTCTTCTGATGATACCCTTCTGAAAAGTAAACCTCCAATGGCATCGATAGTCGGCGACTGTGCCTCAGCTGGTTCTGCCGATGTCTGCGATCTTCGTGTGTCGCCAGCAGGTGTCTGTAGCGGAGATGTGGCCGGTTTGTTTTAACTATGACGTCATATGTTGCAGTTCTGCTGCGCTGGCGGCGTGTTTGGCAACGGGTCGACATTACAGCAGCCATGCGAGGAGCCGTATTACATCTACCTCAGTTGTTTCCTCACTTACATGGCAGTCGCCATCTTCCTCCGACTTGGCGCTTTCATTAAGCTCATCATCATGGTAGTCATGACGACGGGATACGCCATTATGATTGGCTACACGCACCAGCGAGTCTTTACGCAGTTGGACGAGCAACAGCAGTAAGTATCGGTGTCTGTCTTAGCAACAGCATATTAATAACAACAACAACCACAACAACAACAACAACAACAATATAGTAAAACTTTATCTCAGACAAATCTACATAAGGCACAAGTAGAACATTTATCAACATACACATAATATTGTGTGTAACTGTCGTCTTTGTTGGACTTATGAAGAATTGCATTGTACGATTTCTTGAACGAACGAACGAAAGAACGAACGAACGAACGAACGAATCAGCCAACCAGCCAATCAGCCAACCAGCCAACCAACCAACCAACCAACCAACCAACCAACCAACCAACCAACCAACCAACCAACCAACTAACCAACCTACCTACCTACCTACCAACCTACCAACAAACCATCCAACCAATCGTCCAACCAACCAACAAACCAACCTACCAACAAACCAACCGACCAACCAACCAACAAACCATCCAACCAATCGCCCAACCAACCAACCAACCAACCATCCAACCAACCAACCAAACCTACCTACCAACAAACCGTCCAACTACTCGTCCAACCAACCAACCAACCAATCTACCAACAAACCAGCTAACCAATCAAACAACCAACCAACCAACCAACCAACCTACCAACAAACCATCCAACCAATCGTCCAACCAGCCAACCATCAAACAACATATTTGGGTGATGTTTCTACATGGCGTTCCAAAATTGAAACTGTATAGCTGTATTCTCTGTTGCTGGTGTTAATTTAATTTTGTTGATCAAGTTTATATTTAATTATTTTTAAAAATGTTTCAGTTTGAAAGTGCCTTCACAGTTATCAGCCATGCTGGCCCTGTGCGTGTTCCTTCTGACGGTCTTCCTTCACGGCAGACATATTGAATGGATAAACAGGCTTGACTTCATATGGAACGACCAGGTAAATGCAATACGCAGTAGGCTATTTGATTCGTTGTGTGGTAAAGGTAACGTATACTGCGCAGTATCTACTCCATGGGTCTGCTCAAAGTGCTTTATAATCCAGCCTCTGGTAAACGTGTTCAGTCTATTACCGACTTGAATTTAGCCAAGCTGCAATTACTCCGCGAAAACAAGTATTTTGTATGTTTCCATCCACGTCTATATCTAGGCACTCATTTATGCAGCTGCGTGAACTGAAGCAACGTGGAGTGAACGAAATTGTCCAGGTTTACACCCCTGGTCCTTTCAATTGAAACTCGCCCCATAACACACTGTATACGAATAGCTCCATAACACACTGTATACGTATAGCTCTATAACACACTGTATACGTATCGCTCCATAACACACTGTATACGAATAGCTCCATAACACACTGTATACGTATAGCTCCATAACACACTGTATACGAATAGCTCCATAACACACTGTATACGAATAGCTCCATAATGCACTGTATGCGTATAGCTCCATAACACACTGTATACGTATAGCTCCATAACACACTGTATACGTATAGCTCCAAAACACACTGTATACGAATAGCTCAATAACACACTGTATACGAATAGCTCCATAACACACTGTATACGTATAGCTCCAAAACACACTGTATACGTATAGTTCCATAACACACTGTATACGTATAGCTCCATAACACACTGTATACGTATAGCTCCATAACACACTATATACGAATAGCTCCATAACACACTGTTACGAATAGCTCCATAACACACTGTTACGAATAGCTCCATAACACACTATATACGTATAGCTTAAAGTTAGATCTTGTATAAATCCTTTTTTGCATTGTATTAAATCATTTACGTCTTCGGTGCTACTCTAGGTACAGATACTGTATAACACTTCATTTCAATATGTTTAAAGCATTTGCCACGATTATTGACTACTTCATTTGTATATTATTCATTTCAATCACCCACGGCACATTATTTAGTATTTAAGCAATAATTCCAGATTAAATGACGTCGAATATTATATATATATATATATATATATATATATATATATATATATATATATATATATATATATATATATATATATATATATATATATATATATATATATATATATATATATATATATATATACAGAGGGGTGTTGAAAGTTATTGGGTTGACATCGAGTAGGTAAGTTAGTAACTTGGTCTAGAGGAATTCTTCTGATAACAATCTCAAGAGTTTATCAACAACAATTAGCGGGTGCTGATTAAGCCGTGGTTGAGTTTTTTACCAATTAGTCTCTTAGAAAAAGCTACGTAACCTAACATTTTTATTAATATTAAATTGTATTCTCCATCCACCTAATAAGTATAAATTAGTTTTTTTAAGGTACCTCGATATTGATGTTTTAATGGTGCGAGGTTTGATCGTTTCATATAATATAATATAATAATAATATAATATGTATCTAGTGTAACAAAGGTGTTTTAATGAACCACTGTTTGTTTGAATAAAATATCACCGGTATTCGTTTATAAATATAAACCTTACAGTTCAGTGCAAGTGCGAACAATTCCCAATACCTGCGGACAAAGTTTAAACCAGAGGATCCACGGGATCACTAGAATGGGATCACGAGGGGGACACACAATTAACCCGCGTGAAATGACCTTGCCCCTCCGCGTGCAATATAAACACGAAACGTTCAAATTACGCAGACAACGAGCGTATATTGAGACACGTGGCTCATTTAAGCACAGTTGGACGGTCGTGATATCTTAATGGATATAGTTTATGATTTGTAACATTATTTTATGATGAAAATTACCAGACATTGAACCGCTAAGTATCTTACATATTAAAATTTTTCAGTCATACGAAGACTATCTTTTTAACCGTGCTTACCCTCGTTTCCTCCTGGGCGGCTTCACCCGTGTGTTTACTACTGTTGCGTGTCATACCAATGTTGGGATTGCCTACCACTTTCGCTTTGTTACACCCCTGAGCTCTGATTTCCGATGGGATAGGCGCGAAATACTTGTTTCTTCTTCCACATCTCCTTCTTCTTATTCGTATTATAATAATAATAATAATAATATTATTATTATTGTTGTTGTTATTATTATTATTATTATTGTTATTATTGTTATTATTATTATTATTATTATTATTATTATTATTACGTGGGCAGGTTGCTGAAGAGAGGATGGAGATGACGGAGCTGCAAAACCAGAACCAGCAGATCCTGTGCAACATGCTGCCGACTCACGTCGCCAAGTACTTCATCGACCACGCCACCACAACAGAAGTGGTAAGTGTAGCGTCGATGTGTTAACACGGGGTAGGCACCAATATAGACACCCCTCCCTCCCTCCCTCCACCCCCCTCTCTCTCACCCTCTCCCCTATCTCTCTATTCCTCTACCTCTCCTTCCTCCATATCTATTTGCTTTAGCAACGGCGGCGGCGGCGGCGGCGGCGGCGGCGGCAGCATCAGCAGCCACCACAATGTCCGCCAACACCATCAAGTAGCTCCCGGCCTTGACGTCTGTCCCGGGTTTGTTGCAGGCGCTGTACAGTCAGGCGTACGATCGAGTGGGAGTCTTCTTCGCGTCCTTGCCAAACTTTGCCGATTTTTACATGGAGCTGGACGCCAACAACCAGGGTCTCGAGTGTCTGAGACTGCTTAATGAGATCATTGCAGATTTTGACGAGGTAAACTATTCTCTCCAGGAATGCTGAGTCAATTTTACATATTAACATGTGCCTGACTATATATATATATATATATATATATATATATATATATATATATATATATATATATATATATATATATATATATATATATATATATATATATATATATATATATATATATATAGTCAAAAATATATATATATATATATATATATATATATATATATATATATATATATATATATATATATGAACAATATCACAATATCCCAGTGAATAATACACGTCGCTGTTACGGAAACCTGAAGCCGAATACCATGTTCATAGCGCGTAGACACAGTTATTCTTTTGATAACTAACTCGTGTACAGACACGGAAACATATGCAGAATTGTTGTTGTGACACGGAAAAGTATGGCAGAAATGTTGTTGTGTCAAGTAAAGGTATGGCAGAAATGTTGCTGTGACACCTGTGTTTGTGTTTAGGAAATATGTGTATCTCTTCATCTACCGTTGTAATTATAATAAAAAATGTGCATCCGCTGATTGATACCAAGTTAAATCACAAGCGCTTGTCTTAACTGTCAAACTGAGCACTGGTCATTTACTATAATTATGTTTGCAGTTACTCAACGAAGAAGAATTTAAAACTGTGGACAAAATCAAGACAATGGGAAGTTGCTACATGGCGGCCGTAGGACTGATCCCAGACAGTCCCATCCAGGTAGAATCTTAATTCCAATAACTACATGGCCGCCGTAGGACTGATCCCAGACAGTCCCATCCAGGTAGAATCTTAGTTCCAATAACTACATGGCCGCCGTAGGACTGATCCCAGACAGTCCCATCCAGGTAGAATCTTAATTCCAATAACTACATGGCCGCCGTAGGACTGATCCCAGACAGTCCCATCCAGGTAGAATCTTAGTTCCAATAACTACATGGCGGCCTTAGGACTGATCCCAAACAGTCCCATCCAGGTAGAATCTTAATTCCAATAACTACATGGCGGCCGTAGGACTGATCCCAGACAGTCTCATCCAGATAGAATCTTAATTCCAATAACTACATGGCCGCCGTAGGACTGATCCCAGACAGTCCCATCCAGGTAGAATCTTAGTTCCAATAACTACATGGCGGCCGTAGGACTGATCCCAGAAAGTCCCATCCAGGTAGAATCTTAATTCCAATAACTACATGACGGCCGTAGGACTGATCCCAGACAGTCTCATCCAGGTAGAATCTTAATTCCTATAACTACATGGCCGCCGTAGGACTGATCCCAGACAGTCCCATCCAGGTAGAATCTTAGTTCCAATATCTACATGGCGGCCGTAGGACTGATCCCAGAAAGTCCCATCCAGGTAGAATCTTAGTTCCAATAACTACATGGCGGCCGTAGGACTGATCCCAAACAGTCCCATCCAGGTAGAATCTTAGTTCCAATAACTACTTGGATCAGCCTATTGTTTTGGAAGGTGCATTTGTATTGAGAGGTACGGTCGCGCAACGGTTAATACTCGGCGGCTACATACAGACGTGGATGTGTGAACGAATAACTCTCGCGCAGAAATTGCAGCGTGGCTGAATGTTTCCGAGAGAAGTGGAGATGGCGTTGGAATGAACAGTTCTGGCAAGGGGTGAAGTGCAAAGCAATTTGAGCAGCCATAAGGACTGGACACATCGCAATGTAAGGAAGTACCTTTACTTTTATGTAGCTCAGCAGCCTTTAAAGACAACTCAAAACACTCATAGACATAAACGTCATAAGTCACTGTCTGTCCATTCGGAAGATGACCTTCAACGATTCCAAGCCAATCATATAACGCAAGCGCTAAGTGGCTTCACCGGCGTCCGCTAATTCGCGCAAGCAAAAAATCAATAGGTCCATCAACGGCACTGGCTTGAAGTCGGTGTCAAGCGTCACCTCTCTTGTGAAGTATCGTATCAGAAGACACAGCGGTGTTCAATGAGATTTTGCTCATTGAACACAGCAAGCCAACGCGTCCTGGGGAGGTGAATTAAGAGATCGCATATTCGACAGCAACCACACGACACACATCCGGGTATATAATCGTGAGAATGGTGGCTGCAAGATTACGAGTCGTGGAAAACGTATTGCATTTCTGATAGCGCAATGGTTCGACGCAGCACAGGACACATAGCAATAGAGAAGCAATTCAGAAAGCCATCTTTTGGTAGACTGGACAAGTAGTTCGCGTGTCCGTAGTGGACGGACCAACTGTGCATACCCCCTTAACGGCGATCATGTTCGCTAACCATTCGCTAACATATCTGTGACGTCAACTGCGTCTTACCCGACACTAAAGCCCGATCAGCAGAAACCTGCACTAGAGAGGTCAGACCACAGTTAAGCGACTATAGTGCATAACAATATGTAGTTATGCCTATTTCAGTGATTTTATTTGCCAAGAAGAGGCTGTCAGGGAGGTCAGAATGTTTGAAATATCAGATTTGACGACCCATAGGTAATTACTAGCTATTATAATACAATATTAATGGTAAGCACATTTGCGACACGATTAATACAGCTGGAGGTATTAGATTATGAGAAAACGTATCCAGCATATCAAAGACATGATCACAGTGGCTGTAAAAAAGTTTCAGGATTTTTGGTGGTGCAGTTTTGTTATATTCAGACAAAACGTCAACATGGCCACCAACGGGAAAATTAATACATTGCGATCACGTCTGTAGATCGATGATTCGTCTGTTTACCCACTCACCTCTTCTTTCGTTATTCATCCAACGGCATCCACCATGAGTGACATCGTATTTCAGGACTTATGTAGGAAGCCAGTTATTCAGCCATGTATTCGGTGTTCAAAGCATGTAGGAAGCCAGTTATTCAGCCACGTATTCGGTGTTCAAAGCATGTAGGAAGCCAGTTATTCAGCCACGTATTCGGTGTTCAAAGCATGTAGGAAGCCGGTTATTCAGCCACGTATTCGGTGTTCAAAGCATGTAGGAAGCCAGTTATTCAGCCACGTATTCGGTGTTCAAAGCATGTAGGAAACCGGTTATTCAGCCACATATTCGGTGTTCAAAGCATGTAGGAAGCCAGTTATTCAGCCACGTATTCGGTGTTCAGAGCATGTAGGAAGCCAGTTATTCAGCCACGTATTCGGTGTTCAGAGAATGTCAGCACTGTCAAAAGGCTTGTCCTCGTTCATACATATGAACCGAGGTACGTCTAGTTTTTGAACCGCACCGTCTATAGTCCGAAGTGAGGCTGACATCGATACTGGTGTTGACTTCGTCTTCCGTCAAGGTTTCTGTTTCAGTGCCGCCTCCACTATCCGTCTCCATACCCTCTATCCCTCGCTCTTATTACCCACTCCCCTCTTACTACCGCCAAATCTCCCTTTTACGACGTAGCTAGTGAATCCAGCAGCTACGGCGGCGCCATTTGTCATATTATTGTGGAAACGAGTAACACTGGTGAATCCGTACTGGAAGTATTGCTTCGGCTGAATTCTTATTATTTTCGACCCTTCCGATCACTCATATTTTTATCATAAATACGTGTGAATGAAACACCTAGAAATGCTTGTTTTGCTTGTGCAAATGTCACATTCTCGATGGTTCACGACAATGTGCTACATCCACAGGACTCAGAGGTCTCGATTCATCAACACCTCAGCGTCCTGGTGAACTTCATCTTTGCGATGAAGGCAAAGTTGACAAACATCAATGAAAACTCATACAATAACTTCGTTCTCAGAGTTGGTAAGTTGTGAACCCCACAAACAGTGTGTATGCTATCCTCAACGGTTAGCGCCTGGAAGACGAGATTCCTAAGCCCGACACATACTCTACGACCCGACGCCACACAACTAGATTTTAGATTAATGTAGCGAAACGAGCTGAGTCGGACCGCGTCGAGCTGCGTCGCGTCGTAACGTATATGCACGTTTACGACGCTGACGGGTTTGTTGCGTCAGGCCTCGTCGGAAGTTATGTGGTAGTGCTAGAAAACGATTACGCGTATGCTTCCCAGACGCAAGAGTGCACACACGTAACGAACTGACACAACTCGACACAACCCGACCCCCAACGACAAAAGTCTAGTTGCGTCGCGTCGGGTCGTAGCTCGTATTCCAGGCTCTACTTGGAAAGACAATCGTGACACAGGTGTTTGATCGTCTAATTGCGAAAAAAAATGCTGTTTTGGAGTATTAAGCCCTGTAAGGGATGAACAGCGATGCAGTTTACCGAAATAAATGGTTGACACATTTGACCCAGGTGACACAAAAGTATTCATAGGCAAACAACATTACATTTAACCCTGGTGACACAAAAGTATTCATAGGCAAACAACATTACATTTGACCCTGGTGACACAAAAGTATTCATAGGCAAACAACATTACATTTGACCCTGGTGACACAAAAGTATTCATAGGCAAACAACATTACATTTGACACTGGTGACACAAAAGTATTCATAGGCAAACAACATTACATTTGACCCTGGTGACACAAAAGTATTCATAGGCAAACAACATTACATTTGATGCATACGTTTCGGTGTTAAGTTGATTAGTTTATGCACTGCTCAGTCAAAAACATGCCCTTGTGAACCTATATAATGACCACAGCATGGTCTACTTTTACACAAAATGTCCCTCTGGCGTAGAATTTTGAATATGCATTTAAAGAATAATCTCAATTCCGTGAATCCGCCGGCCAATCCAACCGATTCGTTCCACTTTATCTATATAGTTCATCACCGATAAGTACGGTGGATTTGTTGTAGGTATAAATCTTGGTCCCATCGTTGCGGGGGTGATAAGTACGGTGGATTTGTTGTAGGTATAAATCTTGGTCCCATCGTTGCGGGGGTGATAGGTGCCAGCAAACCCCAGTACGACATCTGGGGTAACACGGTCAACGTGGCTAGTCGCATGGAAAGTACAGGCCAACCCGGACAAATACAAGTAACGTATACTTTTTCATTTTATATTTTGATGTGGATCTGTTGAACATCGCTGACAGCAGAACAGAAACAACCTGCACTTGGCCAGTGGAAAGTAGGGTGACATGCCGTCTACACATGTTAACATGAAAAACAAATTCGCCGATAGGCCATTGACACTAGTATCTTGTAATTTTAATAGAAAGCCTAAACTGTGAACTTTGCCAAAGAGACACACCTAGCACTGGGATTCGTCAACAGTGCACGATCAGCTTTTTCAACAGATCCGTACACTATGCATGCGCTATGTACACGTTATTAACAACATCACATATTTTCCAAATAGGTTGAATTAGGGTGAAAGGAAACCACTGTTATGGGGTTTGAAATGTAATTTCTAAACACAATGGAAAACTGTGTTATTTTAAGAAGAACAACCTTATTTCCGTTTTGCACGCAGGTAACGGAAGATGTGCACTGGCCACTCCGGAACAGCTACGACTTCAAATGTCGAGGCTCCGTCAACATCAAAGGGAAGGGAGATATGACGACGCATTTTCTACTCGGGAAGAAGCCACGGTCAACGGGGAGTAGTGGCGAGCTCTCTAGTTCCTGTAAGAAAGAACCCGCCGTCTTCTACATCGGCAACGAAAGGTTCGGCCGCCAGAACTCACACGGCAGCTGTACGTATAAAGAACTGAACGAGAGCAATGCTTCAGCGTCGCCGTCGCGCATGGCCGATTTCGCGCCGCAGAGAAGAACGTCGTTCCGCACGACTGCGCCAGAAACGGTAGCGAACACGTCGGTTGATGCCAAAGAGACACACAGGTTAACGAAGCATGCGGATCCGCTCAGTGATCTTCCCGAGGTACATTATCGGAATTTACAACTGAATCCCGCGCGGGACGATATGTCGTAGCCAAAGATTGTGATGTGCATTACGATCGATCATAATTGTCTATTTTACTGTGTCTTCAATAAGCGATTGTAATTGATGTTGTATTTTTATAACTGCGAGTAAATGCGAGAGTTGTGCAGTGACGGTTATCCTTAATTACGCGTGACGCACTTTACTTACTTATTTTGTCCAGGTGTGTCACATAAAGCTCGCACAAGGTATAGCCAATACACTTTGTGGGAGGTCTTTTGAGTTACATGTGGGAGTTTCTGTAACACATGTGTTTTTACGAGGTATGGTTTTTAACCCTGCGCTAAAACATGCGCTGAAGGACCATTCATTTTAGTCTGACTTCTCTACCCTTTAATCAATCCGGTTTGGGTGATCCTACCAGGAGTGCAAGACTCCACCGGCATGCAGTGTTAGGGAGGCATGCAAGTTACTCCGCCACGACAAAGTATCTATCTCACGGGCGCGCGCCTGCTGACTATCATAAGTTCTACATTAATCGACCACCATGCATATAATTATGATCCAGTCCGAAAATTCAGCCATCCTCTATTTTATGGACGTAACGTAAGCATTTAACAAAAAACCTATGAAAACATCTTAACAGAAGACGTGAAACTATATCCAAGCACTCTAGAATTCATCGATTGCTTAGCAGTTCATTCCTCATGGTGTAGTAATGCCACGTTGGAGATACACCAATAAATATCACAAATAGCAAAGCATAACTCTAGTCACATACATACCAAATAAATATCACAAATAGCAAAGCATAACTCTAGTCACATATATACCAAATAAATATCACAAATAGCAAAGCATAACTCTAGTCACATATATACCAAATAAATATCACAAATAGCAAAGCATAACTCTAGTCACATACATACCAAATAAATATCACAAATAGCAAAGCATAACTCTAGTCACATATATACCAAATAAATATCACAAATAGCAAAGCATAACTCTAGTCACATATATACCAAATAAATATCACAAATAGCAAAGCATAACTCTAGTCACATACATACCAAATAAATATCACAAATAGCAAAGCATAACTCTAGTCACATACATACCAAATAAATATCACAAATAGCAAAGCATAACTCTAGTCACATATATACCAAATAAATATCACAAATAGCAAAGCATAACTCTAGTCACATATATACCAAATAAATATCACAAATAGCAAAGCATAACTCTAGTCACATACATACCAAATAAATATCACAAATAGCAAAGCATAACTCTAGTCACATACATACCAAATAAATATCACAAATAGCAAAGCATAACTCTAGTCACATACATACCAAATAAATATCACAAATAGCAAAGCATAACTCTAGTCACATACATACCAAATAAATATCACAAATAGCAAAGCATAACTCTAGTCACATACATACCAAATAAATATCACAAATAGCAAAGCATAACTCTAGTCACATACATACCAAATAAATATCACAAATAGCAAAGCATAACTCTAGTCACATACATACCAAATAAATATCACAAATAGCAAAGCATAACTCTAGTCACATACATACCAAATAAATATCACAAATAGCAAAGCATAACTCTAGTCACATATATACCAAATAAATATCACAAATAGCAAAGCATAACTCTAGTCACATACATACCAAATAAATATAACAAATAGCAAAGCATAACTCTAGTCACATACATACCAAATAAATATCACAAATAGCAAAGCATAACTCTAGTCACATACATACCAAATAAATATCACAAATAGCAAAGCATAACTCTAGTCACATACATACCAAATAAATATCACAAATAGCAAAGCATAACTCTAGTCACATACATACCAAATAAATATCACAAATAGCAAAGCATAACTCTAGTCACATATATACCAAATAAATATCACAAATAGCAAAGCATAACTGTAGTCACATATATACCAAATAAATATCACAAATAGCAAAGCATAACTCTAGTCACATATATACCAAATGCACAAGCATTGGTTTACATAACGTCAGCTATTGGCTTGTTGTACACTAAGGGAAATACACACACACATTTTTGTATGATATATCCACTACTAAATGCCACTGTGAGACAATATAAATATTACCATTCATTACTTTTCCACAATATCATTTGATACAATATTAATCAGTGAGGTTATCATTTGGATAAAGGTTAAACTAATCAGAATTCGGTGGAATCTGACATTCAGTTATGTTCTGTATAACTTGTGACGAAGGTACATCAAACATATGACACGAAGACATTAAAAAAGCACACATTTTAGAAGCTTTGGGTAGTTTTTATCTCGCAAGAAACTGTTATTCTTTTTTGCTGATAATGACCGAGAGAATCGGTCGAAAGACAGGATTACGGTTAGTGAAAATATTCATACGTTGAGATAATAATTTAATACAGATTTTCTTTTAAGCACTTATGTGGTGGTGAAAATGTTTATTAAGTTGGGAAATAAATTAATGTAAATATTCCTTTTTACACAACTGTTGACGTTTACATTGGAACTGAATTCTGGGAATTGTCTAAACATTGTAAAGAGTAAACTTTAATAGTTGTATGCAAAAGAAAATATAATGTTAAAGTATCACAGTTTCTTGAGAGTTAAACACTATGTAAAAATTCACATTCCAAAAAATCGGAACACCAATCCATGAAAGGATCTATGAAGGTGCCTGTCAACTTTCATGCATTTTTCGATGTCTTGCCCTTCTTTTCGGTAACATTCCTTTGAATAAAGACACCCTAATCACCCCGTCTGGCAGATTACTTCTTCTAGGATTTCTTTTTTGATGCAGTTGCCTGTCTCTGTGTTGAGTAGTCATCTCCGTCCTGTAGATGACAACACCGGTGAAAAATGTACCAAAGCATTATTGTGCCAACATTTTGTCAGTAATACCGTACACTACATCAACAAGACACTGGTTTGGTTCAGATATCTACTATATTATTATTTAGTTTATCAATCAGTATTACAACGATGCGACAGCATACAAAATATACAAAGAACAACCGTGTGGAAGCACATATTTTACATTATACAATGTCCACAAAAAAGGTAAGTTCTTAAATAGCACTGTGTGCGGTCCACGGGCGTTAGATGTCACCACCTGGCACACCTGTTTATTCCAACAACAATTCGACTTCTCTGGGAAGCATTCAGCCGTGGTGCAATTACTGTGCAAATATTATTTGTTCACATAACTATTCCGCTGTCTGTAACCAGGTACCCAGTCATACAGCTGCGTGAACTGAAGCAACAGGGAGTGAATACAATTGCCCAAGCTTACGGATTTGAACCCAGATACTCTCGACTGAGAGTGCGGTGTTCTAATCTCGGTGGTACTGCGTCCCGCAGAAAGTGTGGCAGAAAATTATCAACATAAAACTGTACTTCTTTTAGAAATGTTCATGATATATTTGCGCCCTTATATTTATGTTTTAGAAACTGTTATAGATGTTTATATTATATTTTAGACAGTTTTTCTTGGTTGAATATTTTGGAGGATGAAGAGTTGGGTGTATGTGATCACTCCTATTCAATTTCTTTTCAGACTATAATAATAATGCAAAACTTCTTTCGTGTTTAAACCCTCGGAAACCCGAGCTCTGAGGCACATTAAAACAAATGTGCGACAATGTCGAAATTGCTTTACAATGCGAAAGTTGTCAACATATGGTTGAATATGTCAGGGAACTACAGAGGGAAGACACGGTTACAAAAGATAAGTCTTCACATGATGACGAAATGTTATGATGATTCATACTGACCTAATATTAACAGGGAGTGAACTCCAAAGATTTGATGCAGCAACCAAGATAGGTCTAGTTCCAATAATGTTGTTTCAACTTTGGGGACAAATAACCCCTTACACAGTTAGGGGTGGTCGCATAAGTTTTCAGAGTCCAAATAAACGTACAGTGTAAAGTATTGTTTCAGACCACCCCCTCCAAATAAAGCAAGGTGTGCGCACATTGCCAAAAAAACAGCCATAAATCCTGGCCTCCTGTCCTGTATATATATATATATATATATATATATATATATATATATATATATATATATATATATATATATATATATATATATATATATATATATATATATATATAGCTCAAGAAGGTGCAATAGTGAATATAGACCAAAACAAGATGTTTTAGTATTTACTCATCAATATATTAAAATATTAAAATTAATATAAAATATATAATAAAAAATAAAAAGAGCACAAGAAAGGCAAAAATGCCAACAAACAGATCCCAATGAGGTGACGTGGCTACCAAGACACTACCTACCCGTTACCCGATTTAGATATCCACAATAGCGTCAACATGCATTATTTCTTATTTCATTAGGTGGCGCCACCGCGGCTAGGATTTATGAGTCCCATGAAAGGTGGTGACGACTAAACCACCACCCGCCACCCACCACCTACTACCCACCACCCACCAATCACCACCCACCACCACCACTAATCACCCACCACTCACCACCCACCACTCACCAACCACCACCCACCACCAACCACTCACCACCCACTACCCAACACCCATCACCACCACTCACCAACCACCACCCAGTACTCACCACCCACCACCCACCACCCACCACCACCACTCACCAACCACCACCCACCACCCACCACCACCACTCACCAACCACCACCCACAACTCACCACGCACCACCCTCCACCCACAACTCACCAACCACCACCCACCACCCACAACTCATCACCCACCACCCACAACCCAACACCCACCACTCACCACCCACGAATGTGTGTAACGCTAACGTTTTTGGACTTTGAGAAATTATGCAATCCACTATGACATAGGACCTCCTGCAGCTTGTTGCCAGGGCATGCGTTCTTCCGTTTGTAGGGAAGATCGGGGCTAGTTGCTACAATCTTAAGTTTAAGTTTTTAAGTATGTAAGATGCATTATTTCTGTCAATGTATAGATTAAATATATTATTGGTGTTAATAAACTATAACATACCATTGGTATTCCCTATTGTAGTTAGTTAGATATGTGGAGCTTCCCAGGCGCAGTCTACTGTAAAAACTAGCCTCTTGACCGGGGCAAGTTGTTACATCGTAAGGGGCACGTGGTTACAGCAAAGCACGCGTGGACCGCAAAGCTAATGTCTCTCGTACATGTTACTGTTATTGCCATCCAAAACAAAACACCCAGATGGCAATTGGTCAAGGAAGCCGTTGATTCATTGAGAGTCCAACAAGTTTTCATCTATGTGTTACCTGCCCTTCATTTGTAAATTTTGCTTTTATACAAATTCACGTTGCTAGCATTTAAACAATCTGTAGATAATTTGCTTCATTAATTTTTTACCCTCTGTGAGAAAAAAGTACTTTCTCATGTCCAACCTACACGGTTTCTAATGCACCCGGCGACTGTTGGCTGTGGTTTTTGATTGACAATATACCCATTGCCTTACGTCCCACGGCACGTATTGTAGAGGTGGTGGTGGTGGTCAGAACCAAAGCTAAACACTTTTTTAACCTGAATAACTTATGTGAAAATCCCTAGCGAAGTAGATAAAATATTTTTGTTGGAAAATATGCACTGGAGGAATTATTTTTGGAAATGCCCCTAAAGTTGATGAAGAACCGACCTTTATGTGCGAGGTTTGACCCCTTGTCGTCCCCCCCGTTCATGTTCACTACACATATAGATACTGTCATTTTACTGAAATATTTTAATAGTTTTTTTAATCTAACTTTACTGCATTTTAGAATATGCTCTCATTTGTTATTATTTAATCTTAAGCGGTACTGCATTTATTTGTATATTTATTTCTTAAAACTCACAACCCTTAGTAAGACAAAATGCACATTTTATAAGGTTTATTATAAATAAAAAACTATTATTATTATTATACTCCACCTGGTGTCCAGCCTGAACATCTCCCCACACTAGATTAATTAACTAATTTAATTTACATTACCAACCACATGAATCTATATTTAATGACTGGAGTAAAATTCATATATTGATGGGTTGGGGAAAACTTGCGTTCAGGGAGGCTACATTCCCACCGAGTAGGGAGACATGACTTACTCTCAGCCTCCTCCAGGTGATCTCTCTCCCATTCCATGTTACTGATGTACTCGACCACCGAGTAGGGAGAC
This sequence comes from Lamellibrachia satsuma, assembly GCA_033239005.1. Classification (NCBI taxonomy): domain Eukaryota; kingdom Metazoa; phylum Annelida; class Polychaeta; order Sabellida; family Siboglinidae; genus Lamellibrachia; species Lamellibrachia satsuma. Next base: position 618,334 of record BSQZ01000139.1, read on the forward strand.
ATGACTTACTCTCAGCCTCCTCCGGGTGATCTCTCTCCCACTCCATGTTACTGATGTACTCGACCACCGAGTAGGGAGACATGACTTACTCTCAGCCTCCTCCGGGTGATCTCTCTCCCACTCCATGTTACTGATGTACTCGACCACCGAGTAGGGAGACATGACTTACTCTCAGCCTCCTCCGGGTGATCTCTCTCCCACTCCATGTTACTGACGTACTCGACCACCGAGTAGGGAGACATGACTTAATCTCAGCCTCCTCCGGGTGATCTCTCTCCCACTCCATGTTACTGACGTACTCGACCACCGAGTAGGGAGACATGACTTACTCTCAGCCTCCTCCGGGCGATCTCTCTCCCACTCTATGTTACTGACGTACTCGACCACCGAGTAGGGAGACATGACTTAATCTCAGCCTCCTCCGGGCGATCTCTCTCCCACTCTATGTTACTGACGTACTCGACCACCGAGTAGGGAGACATGACTTACTCTCAGCCTCCTCCGGGTGATCTCTCTCCCACTCTATGTTACTGACGTACTCGACCACCGAGTAGGGAGACATGACTTACTCTCAGCCTCCTCTGGGTGATCTCTCTCCCACTCTATGTTACTGACGTACTCGACCACCGAGTAGGGAGACATGACTTACTCTCAGCCTCCTCCGGGTGATCTCTCTCCCACTCTATGTTACTGACGTACTCGACCACCGAGTAGGGAGACATGACTTACTCTCAGTCTCCTCCGGGTGATCTCTCTCCCACTCTATGTTACTGACGTACTCGACCACCGAGTAGGGAGACATGACTTACTCTCAGCCTCCTCCAGGTGATCTCTCTCCCACTCTATGTTACTGACGTACTCGACCACCGAGTAGGGAGACATGACTTACTCTCAGCCTCCTCCGGGTGATCTCTCTCCCACTCCATGTTACTGACGTACTCGACCACCGAGTAGGGAGACATGGCTTACTCTCAGCCTCCTCCGGGTGATCTCTCTCCCACTCTATGTTACTGATGTACTCGACCACCGAGTAGGGAGACATGGCTTACAAAACATATATCCCCCAAACTAAAATATTTGTTTTTTTAAGCAGAAATTGGGCTAATCGAAATATGCAAGTATTATCAATAGATGGACTGGCAGACCAACAGACAGACCAATAGACATGCTGACATACCAATAGACAGTGATTTGTCTAGGGCTAGGCGTCTTTGGGTTGGCACTGCACTATGCCCCCCCCCAATAATTGTTTTATTATACCACAGCTGCAATAATCTGTAGCAAGTAACACTAAACAACACTGATGACAAATTGTGTTTACCTGGAATTGGTATTGATGTCTCTGTACGTTGTCATGTTAGGCAAGATCATGTTGAAGTCATCCTGCTGCACATCACCGTGCCCAAAGTTGGCATTCCTATCATCATCTTCAAGTCTCCTCAAGTCTGTGTTCATGACTATGTTAGCCCCTGACTGACAGAAGACAACGAGTTGTAGTAGATGGCGAAGTTTCAAATTGGAAATCGGTTTTGAGTGGGGTAACTCAAGGATCAGTATTAGGACCTATATTATTCTTAATTTATATCAATGACTTGGACGAGAGTATAACAAGTAACGTACTGAAATTTGCGGACGACACAAAACTGTTTAGAAAGGTTAATACTGATGGTGATAAACAACATTTACAAAACGATCTAGACAGATTAGTGAAATGGTCTGAGAAATGGCAGATGCTGTTCAATTTTGGGAAATGTAAATGCCTACATACAGGTCATGGGAACTTGAATGTAAACTATAAAATGGGAGCTACTGTTCTTGGTACTACTGTAAAAGAAAAGGACTTAGGAGTTACAATAAGCGCTGATATGAAAGTTTCAGAGCAGTGTGGTATTGCAGCTTCAAAGGGTAATCAAATTCTTGGATTGATTAGAAGAAACATAACATACAAGGGAAAAAAGTTAATTATACCTCTTTATAAAGCAATAGTTAGACCTCATTTAGAATACTGTATACAAGCATGGAGACCATATCGTAAGAAGGATATATATACGCTTGAACGCATACAAAGGAGAGCAACTAAAATGATTCCAGAACTTAGAGACCTTAGTTATGAAGAACGCCTGAAAGAATGTGGTTTAACAACTCTAGAGACAAGGAGGTTAAGAGGAGATCAGATTGAAGTTTTTAAGATATTGAATGGGTATGAAAATATTGATAGAAATATGTTTTTCTCACTCAAGAAGGATAGCAGAACTAGAGGACATGAGGTAAAATTAGTAAAGGATCAATGTAGATTGGACATCAGGAAGCACTCGTTCTCACAGAGGACAATAAATGAATGGAACAAACTGTCTACAGATTGTATAACTGCTAGCAGCGTGAATATGTTTAAAAACAAGGTTGACACATATATGAGGAGGGCGGGTTATAAGTAGGTGAACATTGTTGGACTCTCGATAAGCCAATGGCTTCCTTGTCCACTTGCCATCTGGGCCTTTGGCTTGGATGGCAAATCTTGTTAAATCTTGTTAGAAGACCTACACCTGCCAAAGACAAAGATGTGTTTAACAATAAGCTCTTGCCAAACAAATCCTGTAATATAAATATGGTCATCAATTTTTTATGTATACCCAATCTTGGGAATTAATTAAACCATGCAAACCCGTACGGAAATTTACATAAGAAAGTAAATTATAATGGCACTGTCACGGCGTCAGTCACCAACAACGGAACTTCCTGCATTTATCGCCCATTCGCTTCACAGTGAACTCGGCCTTTCGGGATCTCGGCCTGAGTGATCTCGGCCTGTTTTGGTGAACTCGGCAGTGAATTCGGCCTGTACAGCAGTGATCTCGGCCTGTATAGCCAGTGATATCGGCCTGTTTGACGGAGTGATGTTGGCCAGAAATAAGTGTCCGACAGTGAACTCGGCCTGTGGGGCAGTGATCTCGGCCTGTGTGGCAGTGATCTCGGCCTGTAATTTTCTATAAAAACCGACGTTAAAGCTTCTTCTTGTCTAGTCAGTGATCTCGGCCTGTTTGAGGGAGTGATGTTGGCAAGAAATAAGTGTTTGTAAAATAAAACGTTGATTATGTATTGTGATAACTGATATATATATATATATATATATATATATATATATATATATATATATATATATATATATATATATATATATATATATATATATATATATATACTCGACTCAATAATGTTCATGGTTGGACTGACTTATTTTTGACAGCGATCTCGGCTTGTTTCTATAACGGGCCTTTTTATTATAGTTATATCCGACATATTTAAATGTATAAATTAAAGCTATAAATTATCATCGGCAAATTTTGTGTGCTAAATATAGCCATTTTAATTAATCAGTTCTAAGTAATATTTTATTAGTATGTACAGCCCATTGCCGTGATGTGTACTGATAACATAGTATATATATTATTTATATACAGCTGTTGGTTATAATGTAGATATATATTTATTTTCGTTATTCGAGTGGGACAACTTTCCGACTCCGAATCGTGGCTAGTTTGCAGAAGACAAAAACATAACGTAGAAAGTTTGTATTTTTATTTATAATTTCCTCATAATCAATACATAAATGTTGTGACGTAACCTATGCAATTCTAAATCTAATCAACACAATAACAGCAAAGATGGGGGAAACCAACCAAGAAAGAATTATAAATTATATAAAATGTTATTATAACCACATACCACACAGTACAATGAAATAGTAATCATAATATAAAATCATGAATACAATCTAAAATATGAATATATATATATATATATATACATATATATATATATATATATATATATATATATATATATAGTATAGAAGTAGTGTAGAAAGATAGGCAACTGTTTGGAGAGAGCACACTTAATGCATCACAGGGCCATACAATCGGGGCAAATGTCTTCAGCTACTGCATCGCTGTCTTGTCGCCAGATCGATACATGTCCCACTGCATGGCAACCTTCCCCTGCAAGTTTCGAAATGTCTTTTTCTAGTGCCTTCTCGGCTCACCCTCTAACACCAGTCGCAGGGTGATTTCGATCTGACGAACATTCAGCACATATTTTCATATAATTATGGACGTAAGAAATATTGATATTACTGTGTGATCTTTTGGTCTTTGCATATTTGGACTCCATGACGTTACCTGAAATGAGGATGGCCAATTTTTTTCAATTTTAAATAAAATTTGTCCTCACACTTGTACTAAATTTGTAGGTTGCGTCAGGGTAATTAAACTGAGGTTGCATTGTCAATGCTGACGTGACCAACCCCCACAAGTGCCGTGTTGTTAGGTGCCTATGACAGACGGGTTGGCGATGGTGGCGATCGTGGCGGCGGCGACGGCGGCAGTGGTACCGGTGTGTGCACCTGCCAAGAAGACCGTGACTGGTTTTAGTCCAAAAACACACCGATTAACACATTTGAAGCAATATGCAATTATGTAAAACTATGATAACTTTATATAACTACGGGTTGTGTTCACTCGTGCCAGCCACTTGAATTTACAAAAAATGCAGTGTTTGCATGATAAATTATTTACAATTAAATTATTGTAGTTCGACCAATATTACCTTTGGTGCACAATTGCAGCACCTCCATTGAGGCAGGTCAACGAAACCCTTGATCAGCTGCCTGTAGAAGGCTTCAGAAACATAATACAACCCATACTTTTTTATATATTAGTTCTTGTTGCCATCCCGCCACATAGCAATTAGCTTAATTTCGGGTAGTCATTATTTCTATATAGTATCAACAGTGAAAAGGACTGCATAACGCATGCAACATCCTTGTCCCGCACACTCTGTGTCGCCATAAGTTGCACCTGTCGCACAAAAGAGCCTCTTGCCGTTCACGCACGATTTGTAAACAACGGAGACACGCGGAAGGCTCGCGATTCATGATCACGATCACAAACAATAAAAATCTTGTAGTCGTATTTTTTATCAACTATTAGACTCTTATAACCGTACTTTCACAAACAATTAAAACATCATACTTGTAAGTAAATCCAGAACTGAGTCCTCGATAGTCCCCTCTTTATCAAGCTGGGTGGCGGCTACGATTCTTACCAATCGTAGCCCATTCTGACCAATCATCTTTATAGAACACGTCGCTCTTACCTCGGAAGCCATGCCAAAGGAAGCCATGTTCAGACAAACAACACGAACATATCTGCTCAAAGAAACAATGCAAGAGCAGAAAGCCAATGACTACCGCCTGCTTCTACACACTCTTTACTCACACAAATCAAAGATAGACAAAATGAAAAGATCAGCTCAATAAAACAAAGCAAGAGTAGGAAGCACATTATTATGACATCCACTTTTGAACGTACAAATAATATTTAAAAACTAATTACTGCATGCATGGTAAATGTTAAAGGGATATTATGTTTGTGACGTCATTGCGACACCTATATCGGCTAAGAATAAGATCCAGACCGATCGTCAAAAAACATTTTTATTGCATTGAACATTATTTATCGTAACAATAAATACATGATACAACTTCTTGTATCGATAAATGTGGCCTACATTACTATAACAAGGCCCGTAATAAAAGACAGGCCGAGATCACTACTGTACAGGCCGAATTCACTACCGCACAAGCCGAGGTCACTGGCCGAGTTCAACAAAACAGGCCGAGATCACTCAGGCCGAGATCCCGAAAGGCCGAGATCACCGGCAACGGTTTTCCTGAGCCCCAGACCAATTTAAAGAAATTAAAATAAATACCTGTGGGCGATAATCGGTGGATTGGCTAATATTGGTAACTGGAGGCATTGAAATCTCGCAGGGTCAACTACAATAAAAGTGCGTTGATGCCAGCCACTAGTCTCACTTATGAGACATTCCGTTCGCCAAGCAAGGGCAAGGCGTTTATATTCATATTTGTTATTCTATCTAATATTCGGAAATTATGAAGATTTCTTGTTCTATTTAAGATATGAATAACTTGTTTACCGAATAAAGGACTATGCGCAGTTAAGAAATGGTGTGCATATTAAAAAATACAAACAGAACAAGTAAGCTATTTGCATATCATAGTGTCCAGTGTAAGATAAGGGTAACATAAACATCTATTAAGTACCATAGTTCCAATACATTAGTGGTGTTCACAATATTGTATGTAAAATACCTGTTATCTTATACAGTACCAATATATAATAATATTATTGTTTATCCATAAATTCCCTAGCATACATGTACCTAGCACTCTAAACCCCTAATAGCTTAAACACAGCAGCCAACAAAGTTGTCAATTTCACTTGTGCATTGCCTGACTAGCTGTCATTCCACTGTTGTTTACAAACAAGTCTTGGACACTGCTCAATGCACAGGTCTCTAGGGATTTAGCAAGATCAGCCCACTCCCAGCCACCCCTTAGAGCAAGTCATTATTGTAAGTTTTAAGGGAGAGAGGGCACCAACCTGATCCTGGCTTAACTGTAGGGACAGTTACCTTAGTACAGGCACAATCTATACATGCACTTGTACATCAAATCTCATAACATATTAACTATAACAGTAGCACCACTAAACATGATCGAAACTGAACTTTCTAAAGTGTTCTATACATGCATCAGCTAATGAGTGCCAGTGGTAAAATCCTGGAATCTGCATATGTCAATAATCTTTATCAGTAATAATCAGAATATCACCTCATATGCATATATGCATGCATGTACCCCATTAAAACATATAAGTCAAGGGTCAACATCCCTGTGACGCATGCCTATACACCACCAAGTTACCCATGGAGGCCTAAGTCGGGGGACAATGACAGATGTTCAATTTAAATACTTTCACATACTAGACTTATAGTTGTCAAGTTATGTTCACATTTCAAACAATACTACCCTATGTTAAGGCAGTGGCTGGAGCTGTTTCTGCCATTCAGTGAGATGCCGGCCGGTGGTCCACGCCTGCTTCCCGGCAGCTAGCTGGCTTATCCCTCTAGTCTATAGGGGAATGATTAAAGATGTAACTCTATAACATATACATAGCTTTCCAATTTTTTCAGTGATGGTCCAAGTGGCCCCTGGATCCACCCATACAATTTTTTCTTGGATAATTTTATTTATACAAAAAATACAAAACCCCTTACTAGGTGAGAAGAATTACAAAATGTTAACAATTATTATTTCATCTGATGAGACATGTGAATATAACAAACACAACAAAGAAACACAAAGCTTTAACATAATTAGTGGAGATAAATGTTTATAAATATATGACATTGCTACATTGATGTATTTTTTATCTGGAAGGTTATCAATTTATTAAAGTACTAATTTTAGTGGGTATGAGAATTAGTAAATTTCGTACGAACAGGTTAATGCTGACAACTGTAAACCGTCCCCCCTCAAGTGAACCGTCCCCCCTCAAGACCATCACAAGACATTTTTACTGCTATATTCTTCCCCTTCATGATAGTGTACTGTGCATCTATAAAATTTATTTAACCCACCGTAGTAATGTTAAAATATGTTGTGTGTGAATAATTTTAAAACCGTGCTTCCTCAAATTATTTACCAAATCCAGTTCATTGGTGTCGAAATATGTAGTGTGTGAGTAGTTTATGTAACAGCCACATTTGATGTAATAAAAAAATGCCTATTTTTTTCAAATCATCAAAACAATTTACTTCAGTCGTTAGACCCGGAAAAGATCAAAATAGTGGATATCGCAAATTGGTAAACACTGTGTGGGTCAATGCTGATCATGGGCGTGACTTCCATTCTCTCGCCGATCACATGACAAAGATACACAATTTCACCAAGGAAGAAAATCGTGATTGCTTGAACAAACATCAAGTAATTTAACAGTTTCTCTGATGATTTCACATAAACTACAAAAGTTGCACAAACAAGCTAGCATGTTGCAGTGGATACTTGGTAGGTTTGTTTTTTCGCAAACTTAATTTGAAATGAGCTAGCAAAAATTTTTTTACTGAGGAAGCACCTTTAAGTAATATGTGCAGTCGGTTTAATAAAAGAGAGCATTTGTTAAAATCACCGAAAGTATCGACTTTGACCGTTAGGACGGGTAATATGTGAAAGTGAACAGGATCCAGTCAAAAGTAATTTAATATTTTATCCAATGATATTCTTTTGGTTTGATTTTTTTGCTAAAAAGACTCTAAAATGAGTCGAACAAAATATATAGTTTTTGAGGAAGAAACTTGAAGCCTGCCCTTGTATATGTATAAATATTGTATTAAATGCATATTTTTAAAACTGAGTATTGTATTAAATACATACTGTATATCTTTCTAGACTGAATAGTTGCGTGTAAATGCACTCCGAATAACATATTCTAGGACATAATCCCCAGTCAGTTTACTTCTATGTATGATATTGTTAGACAAAAATTAATCAAGCCGAGTATATTGTAAAACTACATTCATACATGTTAAGTTTCAGAAATGCCAATCCAGGAGATTTAGACGTAAATCGGAGGGTCTCGAAAAAACGGAGATTTATACGTAAATCGGAGGGTCTCAGAAAATCGGGGATTTATATGTAAATCGGGTAGTCTCGGAAAATCAGGGACTTGTATGTAAATCGGAGGGTCTAAGAGAACAAAATATTACAAAAAGAATACTTTCCATTACAGTAACAACCATGTTTTATTATCACCAATCATCAACAGTTCATTTATGATACAAAAGCACATTATATATATATTCACAAATAACTCACGTGCTCTAGACATCTGGCACAGAAGAATAACGCCTATGTCGATCTCACATAGAGCATCCAGGGTGACTTTACCAAGCATGACAGGCACATGCCTATAATTTGTGAAAAACCTCACACATATATCACAAATCTACCAGAAAAGAATAACATCCATGTCGATCTCACAGAGCATGCACAACAGACAAAAGCTTACACATTTACTGATGAACCTTCACATAATCCCATGTCGCAACCTTGGCCGACTTGAGAAGATCCTTCTCTGGCACAAAGGAATAGCAAGTGCACGCAGGGTGTCGTTGCCGAGCTGTGACCAAGAGTCAGTGTTGACTCAGAAAAACATACTCGAGTCAGCCGGAAATAAAACCCAATTAGGCCATGCCGAGTTTGGAAAATGCCATAGAAAAAATATTTGTTTTGGTTTCACTGAAAATCCAGGAGATTGGTTCTCCTTTCCAGGAGTCTCCTGGCGAATGCAGGAGACTTAATATGTATGTACATTATGCAGTAACATTTACTGAACATTGTCGTAGAGGATTTTGTCCTGATACTGAATAACATAAGTCATCATGTGCTGTCATGCTTCATTGACACTTAAAATGTGATACAGTCACAAAGATAAACATTTAACACATCTAAAGCATTATAGTGTTCTGCTATCTACCCAGTTGCTGGGATATAATATCCTCCACCAAATCTCACATACACATTATAATATTACATGATATTGTTCACATATAATTTTTTTTAATCTTTGTATAAACACACAATATCATACAAATTAAATCATTAAAATACACATAACAAATGCATGGCGTGCAAATTCAAACGTAAAACAATATGTATTGTTGCCATAGCATTCAATGATGCTTGTTACAATTTTCATTAGAAATAGAACTACAGAGTATACCAATTTATATTATTTTGGAAATTGCTAACAGGTTTTAATCAATATAATTAACAAATTCACCCTCGTATAATTAAGAACAACCGATAACAATCAACCGAAACCATCCAGGCAGACAGACTTGGGGTCAATTGCATTTAATTGGAAATACCAATACCAATTTCAATTCTGGAATTGCAATTAAATTGATGTTTTTATTTTTATAATAATTGGAAACGGAATTGGTTAAAATGTAATTGGTATTTTCAATGACTATTTCAATTACATCACACAACTTTTTGACTCAAAGTAATTGCTATAAATAATCAATAAAATGTATATTGCATATATCACATTTGTTTGCCGAAATGAAATAAAGCTGCTCTAAAATAGATGCTACTTTTTGCCGCTGCGTATATCTATGGTTGCTCTGTTTGCAAACTGTTATTTCAATATGGAATTGATAATTGGAAATGGTATTTTTGAATTGGTATGTTTCAGGTGTACTTGAAACTGATATTTGTAATTGGAGTGGAATTGGAATTGATATAATACAATTGACCCAAAGTCTGGATACAGAGAAAAAACTGGTATTTTTACTGGTATTTTAAAAACAAATAGGTCAATATGACAATAAAAGAACTATCAATCTCATTTTAAACACGTATCATAGCTTAGTTCTTACAATAATTAATAATGGCACAACAGTGAAAGGGAATGTAGAAACATTTAATTTGTAAACTGATAGTTTGGGGTTTCACATAATAAGATGCTAATGTTCTCTGAATTTTTAGTTCTCATTTTTAGGCATTGCGAAAGTCGTGTATTTAAAAAAATATTGTGAGGTGAATGATCACATTTTTACGGATATTATTCTTAACAAATTGAGATGTTATAAATACTAATCAATTCAGCATTGTGATGTCCGTAACAGTTGTTCAGTTAACCAATTAAAATTGGTGCACATTTCCTTCAATGTCATTATTTGTCTTCCACTTGTCTGTGTCCGGGTCCTCAGTCTATGCGACCGTGCTGGATGAGGTGTCCTCAGTCTATGCGACCGTGCTGGATGAGGTGTCCTCAGTCTATGCGACCGTGCTGGATGAGGTGTCAATTAACACCGAGTACTTCTAACCAAGGGTCCTTTGTCGCTCTCTGTGGAACCGGACTCGGCCGAGCTGTCTCTTCAGCTGACTTGGACGATGCTGGACAAACACAAAGCAGGGTGTACAACAGACGTCACATGTCTAAAGAAATGAAAGATACATTATGTAGGCTTCTGTGTACAACATATATCAGATATGTTTTAATGCAATCAAAGGTCATAATACATATGTAGGCTTCTTACATATTGTACGAAGAAATCAGGTATTTATTCTTAATATCTTATCAATTTCTTCATATTGTAATACTGTTATTTAATAAATTAAGTGACAATAAGATTATTTATATAAATGTTTGTCTGTGAGTGTGTATGTAATTGAGTGAGTGTGTGCGTGCACATGCATATGTGTGGATATGTGTGCATAAATGTACATATACCCGTACATACTTTTAGTGTTTTACCAAATAGTGAGACAAGCTTACAACAAAGCATGCTTTATTTTCCGCACGTCCGCCTGAATTCTAAATGACGGATGTACGTGAGTACAGTACATTATTTTTCTAGTAAGTAGTGAGAGGGATAACAATTTGTAGTTCAGTCAAGACATTACATTCATCCTCTCTTTACATGAAAGCATCCATAAGATATGAACTAATGTCTAATTAATTCACTATCTATCGATTCACTATCTCAGTACCGAAATGTTCATATATCACTGTAAATCTCCACTCAGATCCTATAGCTTAATTCATAACTAATAGTACAATTGCAGTAACTACTAATTGTAAACACTCACACTGGAGGCAGAGGTTGCCAGCACATGCCTCCAGAAATGGCTCAATTATGGTGTCAAATGTCTCACAGCACTATTATGGCTGTAGGTGATCTTAGCCCTGTGACATACTACTCATAGTCTTTCAACCAAACTGGTTTCTGGTTTCCAGAGGACCTAGGCGGGTATCTAGGTGAGTCCACATGACTCAGAGTGGTTGACTCAAGTGACATGTCGCCGCTCGAGGGGTTCTCCTCCAGCGAGTCGTTTTCCGTTGACAAGACAGACGGCTCCATCTTGATTTCCAGGGATTGAATCTTGAGATATTGCATGTGATAGTGTGGTTAACATTCTTGGCTGTGATCAAGGTTCTTTTTCTCGCTACAACTTCATAAGTTATGGGTTTGTAGGAGTCAAGTTTTTTTCTTGCTGACTCTCCTTAGCTTTTTTTGTGTGTGTCTCCTGGTTGGAGGTTTGACCGTTTCACGTTTGTTCTTCGGTCTGCATACTGCTTCATTTGAAACTTTGCTGTATCGTCTGTTTCCCTCATGGTTTTGCCAAACAGTGACGTCTTGATTCCAGGTAGGGTTGCCCTGGTGCTTCTGTTAAGCAGTGCCATGGCATCAATTGTCTCATATGCCATTTGCTCACACTTGTAAAATTTTAACATTTCATATTTAGTGTTGACTTGAGGTTTGAAATACTCACTCAGTTTTCTAACAGCGATTGCATACTCATCGTTTGCTCCATTTTCTGGTACAGTGTAAAAAATGTCATTCACTCTCTTCCCTACAAAGTGAAGTAACCAGGCTCTTGTCTGATGATTCCATAATTTTGCTCATTACAAGCATTCGAATCTCGTGAGCCATTTTCCCCATCAGTAGTCCCTGATATACCAAATGCAGCAAACTGAGGCAAGGCTATCGCCATGGTTATGGCTCGGTCAGCTCAGTTATAGCGTTAGTTCAGTTTCAATTATCTCACCAAGAGTGAAGAGACAGCGACCATCCTCGTCGCCAGTTTTAGTGTTTTACTAAAATTTTAATAACAAGACAAGCTTACAACAAAACACATTTTATTTTTCACATGTCCATCAGAACCCTAGGTCCCGGATGTACGTGGGTACAATACATTATTTTTCCAGTGAGCAGTGAGAGAGATAACAAATTGTAGTTCAGTCAAGACATGACAATACTTTACATACAAAAAAATGAAAATCATGTATGTCGATGAAAGAAAATCTAAGCAATGCTGCTTTTATTATGAGAGATTTGACCTGCAACTTTTTCATGATGACTACCACAACGCTAGTGCTCTTAAAAGACATGTTCTACGTTTCTGTGCAGACCTACATTGATGAGCCAGAGGCCAGACTTGCTTTGTGGATTCAAGTAGGCGTAGACGAGCCAGGAAGCGAGACCACAGATCAGACACAGCGAGAGGAGTATAGCCAGGATGACCCCAGTGCGAGTGGACATCCTCGAGTGGTCAGCGGTCATGGCTGAAGGGGTGGAATTCGATGAGGGATTGCTGTGATGATCTGTCTTTGTCGCCATAGATGTATTGGATGGGCACTGGTCAACGGTCAAGTTCTATAACTTGCACCATGTCACTTCATTAATAATAAACGTTTATTTCAAACAAGATAGTCCATATATATATATATATATATATATATATATATATATATATATATATATATATATATACACACATATATACACGTATATATATATATATATATATATATATATATATATATATATATATATATAATTTTGTATACATAAAATACAAATTACATATTACATATAAATACACACGCACACATTAAAAGTAATTAAAATAATATATATATATATATATATATATATATATACATATATATATATCAACTGCCCATTAAAAGTACAACACTTTAAACAAATATAAATTTATACATGTCATGCATTAAAAGTATACAATTGACTAATCTAATAATAGTGTAAGGGTAATAAGTATTATCTGTGTTTGCTCTCTACATCAAGTGTTGAATAACCCAGAATATTTGTGTTTAAATCACTACAACCACTGGAACAATTAAGGGTTATATAAACAGTTTTGGCAAAAACAAGTTTTAAATATGGTAATTCACCTTATCTATTGCTCGATTCCACAACTCGTCAAAACTCCAAAACACCAGGACACTTCCCAAAATTCCAGGCACTCTGAAAACTCCAGGATATTCCGAAAACTCCAACACTTCCCAAAACTCCAGGACAATTCCCGAAGCTGCAAGATATTCCCTCAAATTCCAGGACATCTCGCAAAACATTGCCTAAAACCCCAGGACAATTCCCCAAACTCCAGACACCCTGAAAAACTCAGACATTCCCAAGACTTCAGGACACTCCCCAAAACTCCAGGCCACTCCCCAAAACTACAGGCCACTCCCCAAAACTCCAGGCCACTCCCCAAAACATCAGGACACTCCCCAAAACTCCAGGACACTCCAAAAACTCCAGTACACTACCCAAACCTCCAGGACACAAAATCTCCTCAAATGTTTCTTTGCCATGACAAATCAAGGAATGTCATAGTAAATAACGAATACACATTCCACTGAACAGTAGATATATTCTTTCTCAATGTCCACAGGACATTTTTTTCATGAAAATTTTTTTCAGCAGAATAATTCCAACATTTACCACCAGATGGCAACTGTTCTCCAGCCACTTCTGGCGTTTGCGATCTATACTGCTGGAGCATCGATCAACGGCTGGGCACCATATGCACTTTAAGTTGGATGCTAGGGAGGTCATTAGACACTCAGAGCACGTTTTGTAGATGTTACAAGCTGTACAGAGAAATAGTACAATAAACAACAATTTATACACACATGCATAACACAACAAACATGCTTTATTATCATATCATATGGAGATTTTTAGAGCAATGTTTGAAGATGTCATAATTAATGGGGCACATGCTCGCTGGCCAGCGTGATAGTAGTACTGCGGTACCCTTGGCAGATCGACCTGCTGAAACCTGGATTTGTCAGTTTATCCCATGCCATGTGTGAATGTCAATGGACACTGAATCATTTCTACTTCGTCCCACTTCCTGTCTTGGTCGTCGTGTTTCTGGGAACCAGGTGTGCCTATGCACAAATGTCAAAGAGTGTTTCCAGGAAATGTCTACCATTACCCCCCCCCCGACCACTAATGATGTGTCCACAATCAATTAAAGTTAAGTTTTTGCATGCATACCTCATGAATTCGAGCTTGCAATCTCATTGGTTAATGCAGCAACTTAAAAATCAGCATTTCAATAGGTCGATCTGCCAGGAGTATTGATGTAGACAGAAACCCTGGTGGTGAGAATGGTGGGAAATGGACATAAACACGGACGATCACCAGAAGTACGCTCGACCAATTGGAGGAATGTCACACATGATTACTACATTAAACGCTCAACATCTGCTGGACATTACACATGACAAATAGAGATCTGTACACAGAAACACCAAAGATCTCAGAGACAATCAGACAGGAAAACACAATTTGCAGGTCACTGTTCCAGAAGTACAGAAGTTATGAGAGAGCTGTTACTTAGCAACCACTAATAAACTATTACCATGGATGAACTATTGACAACTGTCTATTTAGTGACTATAATATCATATGCAATGTGAATATTATCTGCATAAGCGTATTGGTAACTTTACTATCATATACAGCCAATGCAACCGCTTGTCAAAATCCAATAAATACATGTCTTTGTTAACATATTTTGTCTTGGTAATCCACAATATAAAATGAAAAATTGGATCATGATTTACCACATGTTCCTGTTTAAAGCATAAACGAAAAAAATTAGAGAAAATGTACAAAACACATTGTTCACCAGAATACCATCATATTATGTGACTCTTTGGTGAGTTACTTTTGTGATGTTTCGATGAATTAAAAAAAATATGCATTCTTTTATTAAGCTAACTACATATTACTGATACTATCCATGCACAACAGATGTGAACGTCTGCGAACCAGATTTTCTATGGGCTAAGTGATTTGCGGAGGAACCTCAAAATGAGTATAGCGTCCACTTACAGGGCAGAGGGTTAATGATAACCGCAGTGTGATTGGTTATCTCGCTTCTGTTTATCTTCAACTGGTGGTAGCAATAGATGGTTCGGTGAATTTCCCCTGTCAACGTTCCATACAGTCACTTAAATATCATAACTGAACAATGTTAATATTGTGCAATAATTTGGCATTAAAATGTGAAGACAACAAAGGAAAAATTATCAGTCTACATTACAAAAAAGGTAGTTAGTGCTGCCATCAGGTGGCCATATGTGCAATGCAGGCTCCGTGAAAATATCTGGTGGAACAACGGGTCCACCAGGGTCATTATCAAATTCATAGTAATAGATATGATGCTCAACAATAAAATGAGAATGGTCCAACCCATATATATATATATATATATATATATATATATATATATATATATATATATATATATATATATATATATATATATATATATATATATATATATATATATATATATATATATATACACATATATTTATATATTCCCTCATCAGATATATTTGATGCAGCACAATGAGCACATATACTATGTAGACATTTACTTGATTTGTTTCCCTACGTAATAATGCACTTTAAGTATAGGAATATGGATGGAAAATGAGTAAAAAAATCCAATCACACGTATTTCTAAAATTGCTCTTGCTCAAAATGGAAAATGTGTCTAATCATCTTATCTTTGTGGCTCTCATGTACTGAAGTAGGTTTCAGAGGCTATGCACACGTGTCAGAGCTTCTTTCACACTGATTTTCTAGAAAACTTAATTAATTATTGAATTTGACGAAAATGCTACTACATGCCAGTGACAAGACACCAATCAAAGGGTACAGGTTTTATTAAAACCAAATTGTAATTTTGCCCACAGGATGGCAATATCTGGCTCACATTTAACATTGGCATTAATGGGAAAAACAATAGTGGTCTGTAGCCAGAACGGAGAGACGAGATCTCGACAGCACAAAAAGATACATATAGAAGAGACAAAATACACAAAATGTAAAGAGGAGCCTGGATTGATTCTATGTAGAGACTTACGCCCATTCATATAACCGCTGTCGACATAGAAGGCGTCCGAGAGTCCCACCTTCACAGGATGTTTGAACAGCACGATGAACGATATGCTCATAGGCAGCTGAAACACAGTCACATGGTATTCCTTCAAAATATCAAGTTTGATCTGACGGTTGAAAATGTGCATTCTATATAAAGTAAGCTGGGTTATAAATTAATGTTGGTCAATAAACCTCAATAGTGTGCCACAATAATCACTGCCATCCAACTGTAAACACAACTGTATGAAATGTTAAATGTTTTATGTGTCTACAGAACAAATGACAATTGCTACATTTTTTCTAATCACTAATGATGAATAAAATCATTATTACAAATTGAAGAAAATGTCATTATTGTCCATGCCTTTCGCATCTGGGACATGTGAGAAACGTCACCTGATAATGGCTGAATATAATTGTGCCATCTTTATGAAGAATCACTTCAAATGTAAATGGCCCCGCTGAAACATTAAACAGAACATATACATAGATAAATAGTAAACAATTGAGGGAAAATTAAATGTATAGATAAACAGCAAGTAAGATACGATGACAAAAACATGATTACAATGTTTGTGTGGTAGGACTCATTATAATATAATTGTTAACACATCAGTTTTATAATATAAATGTTATGTCCTCAGTTTGATATGAGTTTTACTTATTAGATCTAACTACACCTTTTAAGTATCTGGCCAGTGGCACTGCTGGGTGTTTATTCTGGGATGCTAGGTGAGGGACACGGTCCAGTGTCACCAGATTAATAAGTCTACTTGCTTACTTACTTAGTCCTCTTCGCTCAAGGTAGAGCATAAGGCCGAAACGACTCTTTTCCAACGCACTCTGCTATTTGCTGCTTTCTTCATTTCTGTCCAGGTGGTTCCGTGTTTCTTTACTTCATCGGCTGTTGATCTCCTCCAAGTAGTTTTGGGTCTGCCTGTTTTTCTTTTTCCATGTGGGCTCCAGTCTAAGGCCTGTCTCGTGACATTGTTGGTTTGTTTTCGTGGGGTGTGTCCTACCCATGTCCATTTTCTTCTTGTAATCTCTCTCCTGATGCTGTGTTGGTCTATCCTCCTCCAGATTTCTTTGTTTGTGGTTTTATCTTGCCATTTGGTTTTCATGATGTATTTCAGACATTTGTTAATGAATGTTTGTAGCATTTGGGTTGTTGTCTTTGTTACTCTCCATGTCTCAGAGCCATATAGCAGCACACTTTTCGCATTGGTGTTGAAGATTCTGATCTTGTTTAGTGTTGAGAAAGATGATGTGTTCCACACTGTCTTTAAAATGCTGAATGCATGCCTGGCCTTTCCAATCCTGTTTTTGACATCTTCATCTGTTCCCCCTTTGTCTGTCACTACACTTCCCAGATAGGTGAATTTGTTGTCCTCCTCTATATCTTTTCCCTTCCGTTGTACCTTAGCTTGTTGTGTACTGTTCACCTTTAGTAGTTCAGTTTTCTGTGTTTATTTTCAAGCCTGTCTTTTCAGCTTCCTCTGTCAATTTGCAGGACTTCTTTTGTATTTGTTTGTGTGTATGTGACAGTAGGCAGATGTCCTCTGTAAAATCTAGATCATCCAACTGTTTAGTGAATTTTCACTGGATGCCATGTTAGCCCTGTTTAACAGTCTCTCATTATCCAGTCTATCACCACAATAAAAAGTAATGGTGATAGGATGCACCCCCGTCTTACACCAGTCTTTACTTCAAATGTCTCAGACAGTTTTCCATTACAGATAACTTGGCAGGTGGATCAGTGTCACAAACTTTGCTGGTATTCTATAGTGATGCATCAGCATCCAGATAACGTCTCTGTCTAGATTATCAAAACAATCTTTCTCAACATATCGGGTGATCGCCACTCAACTGATTGTTCTATGATTATTCTCAGTGTAGCAATATGGTCAGTGCATGATTTGTTTTTCCTAAAACTGGTTTGTTCTTCAAGTTGCTTTTCATCCAGTGCTCCTTTCATTTTGTCCAGTAGTAGCGTGTGAAGACTCTACTTGGTACGGACAGCAGTGTGATTCCTCGCCAGTTTTTGCACATTCCCAAGTCACCTTTTTTTGGCAGTTTCACAAGGTATCCATTTTTCCATTCTGGGACTTTCTCTTGTTCCCAGATCTTCAGGAATAATGGTGCAACATATCTGTTGTTGTTATCGGGCTGCTTTTAGAGACTCTGGTGGTATGCAGCCTGGTCCTGGTGTCTTTCTGTACATATAGATATAGTCACGTTGCAGGGAGTGAGTATAGGCTGAGGAGGTTTTCCCTCTCAGCCAAGGGCTGGATACCTTGGTGAGCAGATGATAGGTATCATAAGCCTTGTTGATGGATGGTAACATTAAATATTAAGGTTTATCAATACTGTGAAATTTATTTGTTATTTCTTTGGTTTGCCTTGGTACCCTCCAAAACAGGGCTGTTGTTGTCTTGTTGACTGTGGGATCATGCCCGGCCCACTGGAACACAGCCCCTCCCCCTGACCACTTGTGATCCCAGTCTCTTGGGTAAATTTTAAACTTAAACAACTTTTTTAGTTAAACAACTTTTAGTTAATGCAATTAACCATAAGAGAAATAGTTATAACAATACTAACTAATTAACAGTATTCTCTATAGAATGCACTGGATTACCCAAGGCGCTGCCATATGGGGGCAATTAATGACACCATCACCAAGATTAGGTTGCCTATCAACACGAGCTACAATTACAACTCTGTATTATGTGTTAGCGACCAAACTGCTCCCTTACACAGATATATCTGTCAACTTTATTTTTAAACCTATTCATACTGCTAGCATTAACACAATCATTACATAATTTGTTCCATTCATTTATCATCCTGTTCTGGGAAAAAGCAGAGGATGTGCAGTTAAATTAATTGAACTATTGTCATACAAATAATCAAGACACTTATAATGCAATAGGTCAATATCACAGTTACAAAGGCATCAGCCATACATGCATGCATGGAAAAGATTGATTTTGACAACACAGATATTTGACCTGCATTATGTCTGTATGCATTATCATATATGTCGTGCATGTGCGTGTGCATGTGTGTGTGTGTGTGTGTGTGTGTGTGTGTGTGTGTGTGAGCACGTGCATGCGCGTTTTACACTGTGTGTGTAGATCAATGGTAGGTGAATGTTAAGTTAAAATTGAAATAAAAAGTATTACAAGTATGTGAAATAATGATGAAGGTTTCACTGAAACATGGAAAACAACCACAAAAAATAGAAAGTGTCCAGTCCAGATGCTGGTACAGACTTCTAAACATCAGATAAAATTTATTTATCACCAATGCGGATGCACATAAACGAACAAATACTGAGCCAATCAAGTCAATAATATTGAAAGAAAAATGGAGATATTTGCGCCATTTCCTTAGAATGGCACCAACAAGAACACTGAAACAGGCACGGTACTGGAGACCATCTGGAAAGAGGAAACGAGGACAACCAAAGGAAACGTACCAACGAAACATCACAAGAGAGGCCCAAACAAAAACATTAAGACACCAGACCTTGAAAGAATGGCTGAAGATAGAGATGGATGGCATTGATTGCTTTGTCTCGTGTGCCTGGCCGTACAGAGAGGGAGTAAGTAGGTGTACGCAGGATGTCCACACATAATAATAATTAACAAGCACAGTGTCATCAATAACAACTGACAGCCAGGTCACCATATATAGTGGCTCTGACATGTGAGAAAGAAAATAACTCATATATTTACCTTCTTCGTCATCCTGCAAAAGCAGGTTTTCCCACAAAACAATCAATGCTGTACCTGAAAGAAAAACACAGCATTAATGTTCTCTCTTTCTTCTTTTCATTCTTCAGTCACAATTCTAAAAACAGTAACCCAATTGAACTATTAGATAAACTTTGAAACAATATATTTTCATGTACAATCATTATTATCATACAACAGCGGGAATGTTAAATATGTGGCACCTGATTTAACAGCAAAGGAATGATGGGACGTATCATATATTCATAATTTAAGATTAGATATCTTAATTTATACATAATCCATAATTAAACAATGTCCATAATTTGAAGAATAGATACTATTAAGTATGGATTATTTATATTTTGAAGATTATATATTTATATCAGATCTGGCACACTGCATGGAATTCCCGGATGTACCGTAATTTTCCCTGTATAATATGCCCCCAGGGCCAAGGCCAAGTATAACGTGCACCCTGACTTTTAGCTCAAATCTGACAGAATTTCTACATTGCCACGAATAATACGCACCCCAACGTTTTACCACCAAACCCCAATTTCCCCACTTCCGATAATTTGGTTGAAGCATGGCTTAGAGCATCCCTTGGCCTGGTGTACATTCTCAGTCAAAGACAAAGTAACGCCGCTTTGCGATCAGCGTCTTCTGCCGTGAGCGTTATCGAAATATATTATCGCTCACTCCGAGGCGTTATTTGGACCACAAAGGTGTGCAACATATTTTAAAGATGTTTTTCTACATGGAATGATTGAATGAATGCGTTGGAATAGATAAAAATTGTAAGATTTGTCATTTAGAGGTGTAAATAATTTAGGCCAATCAATAGTTCCTGATCATCATGTATTCTTTCCGACAAATATTTTCTTAGCCTTGTTACCTTGTATGATATGCACCTGCATGGATTTTTGTATGTAAAAAAGGGGGATCAAGTCAGCTGGAAGGCGCAATGCTGGTATATACCAGAAATGCGCAATTCTCGTATACCAGAAATGCATTATGTAAGCACTGTCCATTTCTTGGAGGTACCAGTATTGTACATTTCTGGTATACAAGAAACGGTCATTAATTATTATGTTCTTATATAATACTGCATTTTAGGCAAACCTTAGGTTTTAGCAGTCAGAAAACGGTCCGGATTGCATAACATTGTGTGCGTTTATATGTGCATTTCGGGATGATGCGATTAGCCGCGAAAAGTATATTTCATAATGGCGGTTTGATGGAATGAACGTCCTATATCACAGCAAAATTGATGTTCGAATGACATTACACAATCAAAATACTGATGCCCAGTGAGGGGATACTGAGGCCTAATCTGTTTAAATTGTATCCGTATCCTGCATTGTAACATCTTCACAGCAGGCATAGGGCAATTAACCTGAGAAGTGTGTGTAAAATTAAGTAAAATTGGGCCTAGTATACACAACAATGTAAATCTGCCAACAAATAAATAATCGCATACAGCTGTTTTAGTGGAAAACAATTGACAAATCATACGAGAAATAGTCTACATACAAAATGTCCTACGCATTCACGAATCCACAATTTACTCAAACGACTGCACAATCTGCGGTAGGAGTAAGTCAAGTCTTTGGATGTCCTTGCTCCCTGGAATGGAATATCCTGGGAAGTGTCGTTCTAGGGTCTCCAGCTGTTGTTGCAGTTGAGGTTTAGGGTCGCGTGAGCGGATAGCATCTATCAGCTGCGATCTTTGTGCCGCAAATTGTAAAGTCATTTCATGTACGGAATAACGTGTGTCGACTTCTTGCTTCTCTTCTGCGAGCCTTTTTCTATATCCGTATTCTGTCTCGGCAGATAGACGACGTCTTTTGACACCTCGTGGATTGCAATCGTTTCCTACGTATAAAATTAATTACTGTAGCATGTTCACAACAGGCATGGGGCAATTAAATTGAGAAGGTGATGAAATTAAAATTAACTCAGAAATGTTCCAATTAAATTAACTTCACACGTTTCTCGGGTCAATTAAATTAAATTAACCTCCCAATTTTTTTCAAATTAATTCAAGGAACTTTAATTTAATTGAAATAACCTCCAAAATTAGTTATAATAAAACAATACAATTACAATTTAACGTACCAGGCATGTGGGTGGCTCTGCTTCCATCGTACAGGGGTAGAGTCGCTCTTCCAGACCTTGGCCGCTTCCGTTTTCGCTGCAGTCAACGACCTTATCCTTCTGCCTCGAATTCTGTCCCGTAGATCTACTGCTGCATCTGCCTCTGACACCCAAACCCATGCAAGCGTCTTGTTCAGTAACCTTTTCGTTATTGGAAATAACTGATGCCGCCTCGTCTGATGCGATACATCTCACTGGTCGCACAGTTTCCTCGACGGCTTGTAGCTGTTCCTCGGTCCACCCAACGAAGTAGTTATTCCGGTGACGACGGACGACGCACTCGATCTTTTCCTCTAAACGTAATATCTTCGCGAAAGGTTTGAATATAGTATTGCACATGGTTGGCATGAAATTGGTGCCACGTTCTCAGCTGAGTGACCGCTTTGCATGGCACTGCAAGAACTTCCAGTGTGGGTCTCGATCATACCACTCGGTGAGGGCGGACAGTTTCTTCGCCAGAAGCCGCGTACCCCTTCAGAAGTATATCCACATGGTCTATCTGTGGGCCCAGAATTCGCCAGTGAAGACGGCTGCAAAGACACTCGGTGTGTCTCGTCAGTGCTTGCAGCAACATTTCCTCTTTCTGCGAGAAGTCTGCTCCGCACATCTCATCAACGATCCATTAGCTCTCGGTGGGGCTAATGTCATCGTGCAGATCGACGAGTCATTGTTCCGGCACAAGCCCAAGTACCATCGTGGTCGAGTCCCTGCATCGGACCAGTGTTCGGCCTCTGCGACACTTCAAAAACGCCTGGAGTCGGCTACATGGAGCTCTTACAAGACCGTCGAGCGGTGACGCTGCTCCCCGTCATCGAGCGTGTCGTGCTGCCCGGAACGATCATCCACAGCGGTCGATATACAACAATTATAGTTAATTATGGTGGGGGTCGGTCACAGTGGGTGACCCACCGATACCATGTGAATTGTATATAAGTCAGTAGTGGTACAGATAGTACTGGTAGTGGGTAGCTGATAGGCATGATTTACTAATTATGTGTAAACACCTTTTGGGGGCCGGCATGCTTGCCGAGATTATTTGATGTATCTTATTTTGACGGTGTATGCTTGCCTAATTTCATGCTCCTTAATTAATAAATCTAAATGTCATTCTTTGGCCTATTTCAATCTACGCTGGACTTGTGTTGTTATTTTGCATAAATGAATTTATGTGACAGCGGCGCATAAAGGATTTTATGCGATATGACAAGGCAATGAAGGCGATTTGAGGTTAGACCTTTTATGGTAGAGAGAGTATTGGCCTAATTACTCGCTCATGCGTATGGATACACCAACCACGTGACCTAGAGCCAGCCTCACTCGATTTCCAAGTTCGCTTGTGTCGTTGTGAGACCTTTGCGCTGCAAATATTTCCGAATTTCTATTGTTACTGATTATTCGTTATCGCTGAATTTGTTGATTTTATTGCAAGATCAGTTTTGTTGTTCGGTTTATTCCGATCCGTTTGAAAAATCCCACCCTCCCTCCCTAATATTGTGTTTACAGTTGTTACCCAGTGTTATCTAATAAATCAAGTGGTGCATTATGTAGGGATACACTGTGAAACACTGAAGACAGAGAGGTAGTTCACAAAGTTTTTGAATTTTTTGACGCTTTTCCCTGTTATAGTTTGGTACACGAGGTTTTGCATTAACCCTTTTCCCTCCACTAAGTTTTCAGTAGTGTACACAGGGTTTTTAGTGCGGGTACTTTTTACGAGTATATTTGTGTGGCTGTTTGGCCCAACCTCTCGGTCTGATGTGTTAGTAGTTATTGGTTGACTAATGTCTAGATACGTAACACCTTTATACATTGTTTGTTGTGTTTCCATAATGTTCATTATGAATTGTTCAAGAATGGTGGGTAGTTATCCCACTTTTTTCATTTACGATGTTTGGCTGGGGGATTGAGTACCCCAGCCTTTCCGTTTGTACATGTATGTGTATGGTTAATTCCCGGCGGAGTGACCCTCACCGATACCATGTGAATTGTATATAAGTCAGTAGTGGTACAGATAGTACTGGTAGTGGGTAGCTGATAGGCATGATTTACTAATTATGTGTAAACACCTTTTGGGGGCCGGCATGCTTGCTGAGATTATTGGATGTATCTTATTTTGATGGTGTATGCTTGCCTAATTTCATGCTCCTTAATTAATAAATCTAAATGTCATTCTTTGGCCTATTTCAATCTACGCTGGACTTGTGTTGTTATTTTGCATAAATAGTAATACGGATTTTGGGGTGGGTCGCACATGTATAAAATCAAATGACAAACTTATAGCAGTCAAAGAGCAATTACATTATATTTCTCCTCAAATACTTTTGATTTCTGACAAAACAGATTTCTGAAAGACATATTAATGCTATAGGCCTTTTAACCAATGAAAAATGTTATACAGATTTGTATGGTTTCATAGATAGTAAAAAAATACATATTTCAACCCAACAAATGTTGCTGGTTGCTAAGACTTTGATGGATGCTTATAATCATGATCAGGGCTGGATCCAATTACAAAAAAATCAAATCAATTACAATTACTTAAAATTTTTCAGAGGGGATGTTAAAGGTTATCACTTTTGTGTAGTGTTTTGACATCATCCCTCACAAACTACTTAGTTTATGATCAAGAATTTATCTCAATGTCTTACCAGTGACTGAAGACATAAGAGTCAAAACTCACCATTGTCCGCGTAGTGGATTAGTGACTCGTTTCTGAGACTTGTGTCAAAGTTTGCCATGAGTGGGGCGATGAATTCCATGGCTGATAGCCACCGATGGAGGAAGTCACTCATGTAGAGGATACCTACAAATATAACTGTATATATTATTTCTTTGGGCTATACATATATATATATATATATATATATACATATATATATATATATATATATATATATATATATATATATATATATATATATGTATATATATATATATATATATATATATATATATATATATATATATATATATATATATATATATATATATATATATATATATATATATATATATATACACACATATATATATATATACACACACATACATACATACATCCATGCACACTCACGTGCATGTACATACATATGGGTGATTTTATATTTTTGTAGATGCATATTGTCCATTCAGACAGAGTCCACTCCATCATACCACGTAATGTGACAGAGCTTTTTAAGACTGAAAACTCCATTTTCAACTGATTTAGTCTATCGCGAATCTGGTTCATTGATGTCCAAATATGTAGCGTGTGAACAGTTTAAGTAACATCTGCAGTCAATTTAATCAAAAATGCCTATTTATGTTCAAATCATCAAAAGAATTGACTTTAGACGTTAGATATGGTAATTAAGGCTCAAAATGCTGGATATCATCATCATCATCACCCAAATTTTCCAACAATCATACAATACAGGTAAACGTCCTAATTACTGGCTACAAGCATTAGTAACTCCTATACACAAAAAGAGCCATAAATCTGACCCAGCTAACTACAGACCCATATCACTAACCTGCATCCTCTGTAAAGTAATGGAACATATCATCCTAAGCAACATGTGGAAACACCTGCACAAGCATAACATCATTCTCCACTTCCAACACGGATTCCAGTCAGGACTGTCTTGTGAATCTCAACTCATTGAGACACTCCACGACTGGATGACTGCTATGGACAACAAGACCCAAATTGACGCAATCCTGCTTGACTTTGCCAAAGCCTTCGACAAAGTGCCTCACCTACGTCTTCTATCAAAATTGACCTCCTACGGAATCACTGGAAACACTCAAAATTGGATCAAATCTTTTCTATCCAACCGCAAACAGAGAGTCTCAGTTAACGGTGCCCTGTCGGACATCACAGATGTCACATCTGGTGTCCCACAGGGTTCAGTTCTAGGACCTGTCCTCTTCTTACTCTACATAAATGACATAAATGGGAACATCAAATCTTCTATACGCCTTTTTGCAGATGATAGTATTATATATCGTAAAATTTCTTCCAAAACCGACTACGAAATTCTCCAAACTGACCTAAGCCAACTCCAAACATGGTCAGACAAATGGCAAATGGAATTTAATGTATCTAAATGCGTCCACCTTCCAATAACAAACAAAACTAAACCCAGCACACACAAGTACTCGCTTTCTGGCCAGCCATTATCCATCGTATCCAGCCACTCATACCTCGGAGTAAAATTGGATTCCAAATTAACCTGGACAAATCACGTCACTGACATAACTTCAAAATCTTCGAAATGTTTAGGCATGATTAAACGAACTCTTGGCCCATGTAAACCCGAAGTTAAACAAACAGCCTACAACATGCTAATCCGGCCAAAACTTGAGTACTCTTCACCCATATGGAATCCCCATACATTTTCACAAGTTAAAAGCCTTGAAAGAGTGCAACACTCTGCTGCCAGATTTGTTAAAAATGATTACAGACGGAACACAAATCCAGCAGATCTAATTAATGCCCTTGGATGGCCAACCCTCGAACGAAGGCGCATTATCAAACAAGCCACTACTTCTACAAAATTCTAAACAACATTATTGAGATCACACCCCCTCCAGGCCTACTAACTCACTCTCGAACCCGTGGACAATACATAGCCCCCAAGTGTCGTATAAATGCAATGGTCTTTTCATTTTATCCCAGAGCCATTCGCATATGGAATATGATTCCACCAAAAATTACGAACATAAAAAACCCAAAATCATTTCAAGAAGCTATTATGGAACTCCCTTTCACCACACCTCCTCACCTAAACTGCCTTTAAAACACAGTGCTCAGCGTAAACTTATCCATGGTGTGGGTATGGAGACTGTCTATGTGTGCATGTAGCAAGGCAGCGACAGTATCCATACACACAACCAACCTATTAAAAATTTTCGTTAAACATCCTATACATAAAATAAATAAAACTATCAGATAAAAACCATTTCAGCAACATTAATGATACTAGTCTTTTAATCGAATGTACCACCCACAGCGCATGCGCACAGTCCACCACAAACTCCTGCGTTAGCCCAAGTCTGGGCTGTTTGGAGTAAACCACTTGAGACTGAGACTTGAGATATCCAAAATGGTAAACATTTGGTGGCCAATCATGGATGTGAGTTCCATTCTCTCGCTTATGACCAAGGTTGAAATTCGTGAGTTTTCAGCATTTCCATTTTCGCTTCACTTAATGTTTCGTCAAATGTTCAAATTTTTTTAGTTTATCTGATGATTTCACAAAGACAACATATAAAAGTTGAATTGCATCTTGTAGTGGATACAAGGTAGTTCTGATTTTTCGCAAAATTAATTTGAAATGAAACTAACAAATCAGTTGAATTGAGCAGGCACCTTAAAGACTAAAGCTGTAGACAAACTGAAGCAGACATACGTACCTCCAGTGGCGACAGTGACATTGTTCCACTCGTGCCCGTAGAACCGGAAGGTAAATGAGATTGACATTGACTGCAAAAAAGAAAACTTAATAGAGTGCCAATTTTTAATACTAATAAATTACAGAAATACAAAAAATTTCACATTCCCACACAAAGAAGTGTTTCAAGCATGACACGAAAAACTAACTAACTAAAGAAAACTAACAATATAATTTTTGTAAACTCCCAAGTAATTACAACAACACAAGCTCGTTTATTGTAATGTTGTATTTGCGTTTAAAGGTGCAAAGCCTGAAAATTTTTGTAAAATCATATATTGACTATATCTTTATGTCTATATATGTCACTGAAGCCTGACTGCTCACATGCGATTCTGATTATATATCAAATTAAAGATAATATAACATACTTAATAATTGCCAATGGTGTCATGCAAGCAGTTTCTGGTAATATCGTGATATGAAAAAATGTCCGACTGTCGATCAAGAGTATCTGGGTTCGAGTTCACCGACTGCTGTTTCCGAACTTGGGCAGTTTCGTTCACCCCACATTACCTAGGGGTGAACAAAATAGCCGATGCTTCGACGTGACAGCAGGTGGACTCTGGTCCTCTCAACTGCAAGCCTCCTCGATTAACAGTCCAATACTATGTGGCGGAGTGGTTAGAACGTCAGACTCTCCATTGAGAGGACTCCTCAGGAGCAGAGTTTCAATCCTTTTGCTGCCATTTCAAAGCTGGTGCAATTTTGTCCACTCCACTTTGCCTCAATTCACTCAGCTGTACAATTGAGTCACTGGCTATATACAGTGGTGTATAAATGTGACTGAATAGTCTTTGCACAGTAATTGCCACATGGCTGAATGCTTCCCAAAGAAGTCAAGTTGGTGATGGAACAAACAAATTTGCCAGGGTTTGAAGACAAAACAATGTTGTTAATTTTTTATAATAGTTCCAATAAATATTGACTACGCCCAAGAAAAAATGGCAAGGAAAATAATTTTATCTCATTCCCATCAGTGTAATGTTGTCAACAGCTTCGACCATCGGCATCGCTAAAAATAATGGTACGCCTCATGTGACATGTCTACTTTTAATATTTATGACTAAAAACCATCATCAATGTCCCAGATATTATTTATAATTATATATTTTTGATTCTTTCAGCCGAAAAGCAGGACAATTGTATTTGTTTTCATCTAAAATTAAATCAGTTCTTTTTGTTTTTTCCTAAAGTAGATTTTTGTAGTAGATTTCAACACTGACTTGCCTGGTGGACAAGTGATTTTTTTTATTTTTATCACTGTCATGTATATAAAATATACATGTGCTTTATACAATCACAATCATATTCACAGCTTAATCCAATTTAACTGATGTGACATGGCTACCAAGACACCATCCACCACGCTCCCCGCTTCACATGTGCATTGACACTTATGTGACCACTCCTTATGACCCTATGACATCATTCGTGGGGCGCGATAGCATACCGGTTAGAAGGCCGGACTCTCAATCGAGAGAACCCGGTTTCAAATCCCACTGCGGTCGCTTCAAGCCTTTGGCAAGTTTGATCACCCCACGTTGCCACAGTTCACTCAGCTGTGTAAATGAGTACCTGGCAATACACACAGTGGTGGATATGTGAACGAATAGCCTTCGCGCAGCAGTTGCAGCGTGGCTGAATACCTCCCAAAGAAGTTGAGTTGGAATGAACAGGTCTGCCAGGGGGTGAAGTGTAAAGCGCTTTGAGCAGTCCTATGGACCGGATACCGCGCTATATA
Source organism: Lamellibrachia satsuma (assembly GCA_033239005.1). Taxonomy (NCBI): domain Eukaryota; kingdom Metazoa; phylum Annelida; class Polychaeta; order Sabellida; family Siboglinidae; genus Lamellibrachia; species Lamellibrachia satsuma. The sequence continues at coordinate 648,051 of BSQZ01000139.1, forward strand.
AGAACGTACCTTTACCTTACTTATTCAGCGAGTGATAAAGGGGGGTTGTTTACAGGTCATGAATTAAACTATCATTTACATTGTTGAATATATATATATATATATGAGATAGTGATAAATTTACATAAATTACATACATAAGGTAATATCTGACATAGTTGTAGTAAACATTTTCGGTAAAAAGTAATTAACAGCAGGATTTTAGCATAAGTCCATTGTTTTGTTTACACAGTGTTCTCCGTATTCGCGAGGTGGCAGGCATTTTTTTGGATCAAGCAAGCTCACCAAAGGGTAGTACACAGCAAGTATATTATTGTCAATATTAAATTAAATCCTAAATAACCCAGCGTAAAGTGTTTTTTTGAACACAAAACAGTTTCATTCAAGGCTAACATAGCAATCAAATTAAGACTAAATTCTGTGATGGCGCCATGCAAATGGCAGGTAAGGGCCACCGGGCATTTAATATGCGGCAGCTGCAACATCTGGGTGGACTTCGTCATGTCCGGATGTGAGAAATCCTGGGCTGAGGTTCAGGCGGATAGTTTTAGTTTTGAGGGGATGTGCGAAGATGATGGAACTAGAGGTGCACATGGAGTTGGAACAGCTGAGGCTGCTCGTTGTGGCAGTGGGGGGAAGGACAGTAGATGATAAAGAGAGGTGCCAGGGAGAGCTCACCTCAGCCTGGGAGGAGGCTGAGAGGAGGTAAGGCGACAGGTCGTAGGGAGACGTGATGTAAGGAAATGGGACGTGAGGAGACGGGATGTAAGGAGACAGGACGAAAGAAGACGGGGAGGAAAGAAATGGGAGGGAAGACAGCTGGAGCGAAGGAGACAGGAGGAAAGGAGATGAGAGTGAAGGTGATGGGAGTGAGGGAGACAGGAGGGAAGGTGTCAGGAGGGAAGGCGACATGATCGCAAGTTAGCAAGGAGACGGGAGAGAAAGGTGACAGTTTGACGGGTGAGAGAGAGACTGATAACAGTCTGCCAGGTGACAAGGCTGCAGGGCAGAATGTGATGGAAGGGATCCAATGGAAGAGCTATTCTGAGGCAGTGACAGGGGGGGGGTGAGGAAGAGAGCGAGGGAGTTTGTGGGGGACTCTACAGATAGGAAGACCGACAGTCTAAACAATAGAGATGACGTGGTAGTCTGCTTGCCTGGGGCCAAAAGAGAGGCGATAACTGAGAGGGTAGAAAACGTTTTAGGTTCGGGCAAGGGTGGATCTGTTTTAGTACACGTAGGGACAAATAACATAGAGAGGGAGGGTAGAACTGCCCTAGTTAGGAAATACAGGCAGTTGGTCAGAACACTAAAACAGATACGGGTTGAGCAGGTATTATTGTCAGGGATGTTACCATTAATAGGAAGGAGTGGTCAGATGTATAACAATTGCCGGGGAATTGCAATTGACGTGCTAGTCCAATAGCTATGTAGGGAAGAGGAAGTTGGATTTGTGGGGAAGTTTTGTTGAGAAGGCTGACATGTACGTGAAGGATGGGCTTCATCTAAGTGGAAAGGGGGCAGCAGTATTTGCGGATGAACTCTATTTTTGGTAGTAAACATTGTTTAAAGTAGAAGCGCAGGGCGATTACTTAGAGGTGCCTCAAGCAGGGCAAGAGGCCACTAGTACACACAAGCTAGTCACAATATGTTCGGAAAACATCTCTGAAGCTGATTATAAATGTGTGTTTAAATGCAAGGAGCATAGTAAATAAAAAAATTAATTAAACATTACGGCGGACAATATTGACCCTCACATAATCGTTATAACCGAATCATGTACCAACAAAGACATAATAGATGCCGAATTAGGACTGACAGGATACATAATGTTTAGGAGAGATCGATTAGGAAGAAGGGGAGGGGGAGTTATTTTATATGTTAAAGAATTTATTCAGGCTTATGAAATGAAATTAGAAAGGGAAGCAGATTGCGATGAAGCTGTTTGATGCAAAATAGTTTCAGGAAATTCAACATTAACTATTGGATTAGTTTACCGAAGTCCAAACATAAACAAAGAGGATAACACAAAAATACTAAAGGAAGTGAGTAAAGGGGAATGTATCATGATGGGAGATTTTAACCATGGAAATCTCTAGAGAGTACGGGGGTGAGGACCAACAATATCTATTTTTATTTCAGGATAGCTTCCTTACTCAGCACATGCTAGAACCAACCAGGGGAGATAATGTATTAGATATAGTTTTGTCATCACAAAAATAATTAGTGGACAATGTAAAAATGCATGAACCATTTGGTAACAGTGATCATAATCAAATACATTTCGACATCAATGTAAAATCAGAAAGTAAAAATAAAAAACTGTACAGGAGAAACTATAAAGATATGAGAAAAGACCACAACTGAATGTTGCAACATTATGAAATTGAGAGAATCCATGATAAATTTGTTCCCTTGAAAAAACAAGGAAAACGGTCTAGAAAAAAAAGAAGCTATTAGAAAATAATATTCAAGCAAACTATGTGGAGGGTTTATAGGCATACCAGAAAGGATGAAAACTATGCAAATTATAAAGAGGTACTTGATGTAACATAAAAAAATTACAGCAAAAGTTTTATGCATATGTCAGGAGTAAACAAAACGTACAAGACAAGGTCGGACCTCTAGAAGACAGTGCTGGAAATATAATATCACAAGGGTTTTTAATGGCAGAAAACCTAAATGGTTACTTCAGTTAAGTGTTTACCAGAGAGGATGTTAGTTCATTACCAGTTCCAGATGCTAAATTTCAGGAGGCTAAATCTGACAATTTAGGGCAGTTAATTGTAACTCCAGAAATGGTAGCTAAGGCAATGAAGGATAATAAATCACCGGGATTGGATAGAATTCCTCCAAAAATACTAATGGAAACAGTAGAACAAATCAGTATACCACTTGCAAGAGTGTTCAACTTCTCATTAAAAGAGGGAGTTGTTCCGTTTGAATGGAAAGACGTAAACATCATACCATTATTTAAAAAGGGTTCGAGAAATAAGTCAGAGAATCACAGACCAGTGAGTTTAACATTTGTAAATTTGTAAATTATTAGAAAGATTAATTAAACACCATATGGTGGACTTCCTTGTCAGGCATAAATTATTGAATTCATGTCAACATGGATTCCTAAAAGCGAGGTCATGCTTAACAAATATGTTATGTTTTTTGGAAAAAATCACTAAGTGAATAGACGAGGAATCACCAGTAGATATTATCTACTTAGATTTTCAGAAAGCTTTTGACAAAGTGCCACATCAAAGATTACTACTTAAATGAAAAGCCCATGGTATCAGGGATGGCATAATTGACTGGAGCACTAGAACAATGGCTGATTGACAGAAGACATTATGTTGTAGTAGATGGAGAGGTTGCAAACTGGAAATCAGTTTTGAGTGGGGTACCACAAGGATCAGTATCAGGACCTTTATTATAATAATAATAATAAAAATACTTCTTTGGCACCAATATCCTCGGAAAATCCGAGCTCAGTGGCGCAACAAAACCAAAGGATTAGGCATTCTCGTGACCATGTACAATGCAAAAAGTCGTCAACCGACGGATGGAGGTGCCAAGAAGCTAAGGAGGATAGGCCATTTTGAAAAGATTCTTAATACATATCAATGACTTGGACGACAATATAACAAGCAATGTACTGAAACTTGCGGATGACACAAAAGTGTTTAGAAAGGTTAACACTGATGGTGATAAACAACATATACAAAATGATTTAGGCAAAATAGTTAAATGGTCTGAAAAATGGCAGATGTTATTCAATTTTGGGAAATGTAAATGCCTACATACAGGAAAGCATGGAAATAAACTATAAAATGGGAGATACTGTTCTAGGTACTACTGTAAAAGAAAAGGACATAGGAGTTACAATAAGTGCTGATATGAAAGTTTCAGAACAGTGTGGTATAGCAGCTTCAAAGGGTAATCAAATTCTTGGGTTGGAGAACCATAACATACAAGGAAAAAAGCTAATTATACCTCAGTATAAAGCAATAGTTACACCTCATTTAGAATATTGTGTACAAGTGTGGAGACCATATCTTAAAAAGGATATAGATACGTTTGAAGGCATACGAAGAAGAGCAACTAAAATTGTTCCAGAACTGAGAGAATGTGGTTTAACAACTCTACAGACAAGGAGATTAAGAGGACATCAGATAGAAGTTTTTAAGATATTGAATGGGTATGAAAATATTGATAGAAATGTGTTTTTCCCACTCTAGAAAGATAGTAGAACTAGAAGACATCAGGTAACATTAGTAAAGGATCAGTGTAGATTGGATATCAGGAAGAACTAATTATCACAGAGGACAATAAATGAATAGAACAAATTGTCTATGGAATGTGTAACTGCTAGCAGCATGAATATGTTTAAATAATACAGCACTGGTAATAGACTGCTGACTGTTTTGATACAATATTTTAGGCTGTTATTTTTAGGCTGTTACTAGGCAATTGGTCTGGCACTACATGCGCAATGAGGCTATTTGTCTGGCACTACATGCGCAATGAGGCTACTGGTCTGGCACTACATGCGCAATGAGAACCTGCTGGTAAAAAAACAATTGGTCTGGCACTACATGCGCAATGAGAACCTGCTGGTAAAAAACAATTGGTCTGGCACTACATGCGCAATGAGAACCTGCTGGTAAAAAAACAATTGGTCTGGCACTACATGCGCAATGAGAACCTGCTGGTAAAAAAACAATTGGTCTGGCACTACATGCGCAATGAGAACCTGCTGGTAAAAAAACAATTGGTCTGGCACTACATGCGCAATGAGAACCTGCTGGTAAAAAACAATTGGTCTGGCACTACATGCGCAATGAGAACCTGCTGGTAAAAAAACAGTTGGTCTGGCACTACATGCGCAATGAGAACCTGCTGGTAAAAAACAATTGGTCTGGCACTACATGCGCAATGAGAACATGCTGGTAAAAAACAATTGGTCTGGCACTACATGCGCAATGAGAACCTGCTGGTAAAAAAACAATTGGTCTGGCACTACATGCGCAATGAGAACCTGCTGGTAAAAACAATTGGTCTGGCACTACATGCGCAATGAGAACCTGCTGGTAAAAAACAATTGGTCTGGCACTACATGCGCAATGAGGACCTGCTGGTAAAAAACAATTGGTCTGGCACTACATGCGCAATGAGAACCTTCTGGTAAAAAACAATTGGTCTGGCACTACATGCGCAATGAGAACCTGCTGGTAAAAAAAAACAATTGGTCTGGCACTACTTGCGCAATGAGAACCTGCTGGTAAAAAAAAATTGGTCTGGCACTACATGCGCAATGAGAACCTGCTGGTAAAAAACAATTGGTCTGGCACTACATTCGCAATGAGAACCTGCAGGTAAAAAACAATTGGTCTGGCACTACATGCGCAATGAGAACCTGCTGGTAAAAAACAATTGGTCTGCACTACATGCGCAATGAGAACTGGTAAAAAAACCAGCAGCAGCTACAGCTCCGTCACTGCCAGACAACGTATGAATCAGCCATGCTAGAATAGGTCCGGCACTAAAACATTGCAACACTAACTGCCGTAAATCTCACGTAGGCGATAATAAGGCATGTTAATGGGTAATATAATTGTCATTGATAAGGTACTCATAGCTTATATTGTCAAATAGCAAAACAACACTTATCAATGAATATACAGCTGTTTATGTATGCAGTCTGCACTGAACAGATCTTAAGTGACTAAATTCAAGAAATACAATGCACTAGTTATCACATACCATATAATAAGGGGAAAGCATTACTGCACACACCCTGCACTTAAACACCACGTAGAGGATTAAGTATGGCGCCATTCAGTTCACAAGTAACAGTTGTCAATGTTTACCTATTCAAACAAAGTGCTCTAATTCTCAGAGGCCTCTCCCTAAAATAGCACTTTAAAATGTTGATAATTGTCCAGGTTGAAAACATATCGATGTAACGCTGGTAGAACACAGTGCATGTATAGGACATACAATGATAACCATTGGAATATGTTTTAAAACATTTCTCTCCGATAATTATGTCAAAGCTTTGTGTTTATCTAACTACTCTATTATGTCATATTAATAACTGTTTTTCACAAAGTTATGAATTTCCAAGATACGTCCAAGATATTTACAACCGTATCACGCAGTGAATGACTACACAACAATAGTTCCGTAACAGCTCACTGTTCTCATCTTTCGCATGTTACCAACATGTTTTATTTAGTATGCTGGCCTTGACCCTCCCTCCTAGCTTATTAAGTGTTGCATGAATAAATAAATGTTGACAATTGTGAACAGCCCCAAAGAAAGAAAGTACTGAAAGTTAAATTGAAACTTACAAATGCTGTTTGGTAGCTGGATGACAACTTCTCATGTGTCAATCGGCCGTGAATTTCCATGTCTTTGTAACTCACAAAGTAGTTGCGAGCCTCAGGTCCTGTCACTATCCGGGACTTGTAGTACGTGTGGTTTTTCTCCTACAATAAGAATAGTAATAATGATGTTTTGTTCCATTATCAGAGCATGACTTTTGGCAGCAGCTAATTTAGCCGTCAGACTACACACAATTGGTGCAGTGTATGCTAAAGTTTGTGAGTTTACAACAGGTTACACATTTACCCCCTGAGTGGGGTAAATACTTCTACTTCCTCCAGCATAGACACCAGGTAGAAGGGACCAACGGCTTTTAGTGTCTCACCCGAGAGACACAAAGTGGGGTGAAATTGCCCAAGCTTTGAAATAGCAGAAGGTGGACACGAACCCCGGTCTCTCTGGAAATCCCGTCCTCTTTCTCAAACCCCGGTCCTCTCTCCAACCCCAGTCTCTCTCCAACACTGGTCCTTACTTGAACCCTGGTCCTTTCTCGAACCCTGGTCCTTACTTGAACCCTGGTCCTCTCTCCAACCCTGGTCCTCTCTCCAACCCCAGTCTCTCTCCAACCCAGGTACTTACTTGAACCCTGGTCCTCTCTCCAACCCCGGTCCTCTATCCAACCCTGATCCTCTCTCCAACCCCAGTCTCTCTCCAACCCTGGTCCTTACTTGAACCCTGGTCCTTTCTCGAGCCTTGGTCCTTACTTGAACCCTGGTCCTCTCTCCAACCCTGGTCCTCTCTCCAACCCCAGTCTATCTCCAACCCAGGTACTTACTTGAACCCTGTTCCTCTCTCCAACCCTGGTCCTTACTTGAAACCTGGTCCTCTCTCCAACCCCAGTCTCTCTCCAACCCTGGTCCTCACTTGAACCCCGGTCCTCTCTCAAACTCTACTCCTCTCTTGGACATCCTTCCACTCTCCAACCCGGTCCTCTCCCGATTGACAGTCCAATATTATGGGGTACTGTGGCCCAGTTTTTATAAATCAGGTAATCAATCGAGAGGAGCAGGGTTTGAGTCCTCTATAGTTTCACTCAGCTGTACACATGAGTGACTGGCTAAAGACAGTGGTGGATATATGTGAGCGAATAGTCTTTGCACAGTAATTGTCACATGGCTGAATGCTTCCCAGAAAAGTTGAGCTTGTGACGGAAGGTAACAAGTCTGTTAGGGGGTGAAGTGTAAAGGAAACAAGTCTGTCAGGGGGTGAAGTTTAAAGGAGACAAGTCTGTCAGGTTGTGAATGGTAAAGGAAACAAGTGTGTCAGGTGGTGAAGTGTAAAGGAAACAAGTCTGCCAGGGAGTGAATTGTAAAGGAAACAAGTTTATCAAGGGGTGAAGTGTAAAGGAAACAAGTTTGTCAGGGAGTGAACTGTAAAGGAAACAAATCTATCAAGGGGTGAAGTGTAAAGGAAATAAATCTGTTGGGGGGAGGTGGGGGTGAAGTGTAAAGTAAACAAGTCTGTCAGGGAGTGAAGTGTAAAGGAAACAAGTCTGTCAGGGAGTGAAGTGTAAAGTAAACAAGTCTGTCAGGGGGTGAAGTGTAACTAAGTAGAATGATTCTATGGTCCCCACTTTCCAGAAATATTTAACAAGATTTTAAAAGATTGCCATCCAAGGCAAAAGCCCAGATGGCAGGTGGACATGGAAGCCATTGGCTTATCGAGAGTATACCATTTATAATCTATGTATAATCCGCCCTCCTGAGATATGTGTCAACTTTATTTTTAAACATATTCACACTGCTAGCAGTTACACAATCTGTAGATAATTTGTTCCGTTCATTGATTGTCGTCTGTGAGAACGAGTACTTCCTGATATCCAATCTACACTGATCCATTACTAATGTTACCTTATGTCCTCTAGTTCTATTGTCTTTCTTGAGTGAGAAAAAATAGTTCTATCAATATTTTCATACCCATTCAATATCTTAAAAACTTAAATTTGATCTCCTCTTAAGGATTTTGGTTGATTCACCGTGATGGACATATCTGGAAAACGGATAGACCAAATTCATTCAAACTTGGCACACTAATAGAATACATAAAAGGACATATTATGACAGTCTACTTTTTTTTTACTTTCCAAACAAATTTTTTATGATTTTTTCAATATTTGCTATTTTTCGAAAGTCAACATTTCATCAAAGTCATGATATTACATGTAATCCAAATGCTGTGTCTAAAATCTAAGACTGTCATAGTCTAGCCCATTATCTTGATGGGAAATCCTGAAAATGTCAAAGGATTCTGTTGATAAATAGCCGAGTTAGACAAAATAAGAGATTGCTCATCGGCAAAAAACATTTTATTGAGAAAAATGGCATTGAAGTTTGTCAACCTTCCAATAAAAAATATCATAGGCAAAAATAGAACTGCAGTGATAACAGTTCACATAAAGCTTCTACAGTTGATTGTCTTTCCAATGATATATACTGTTCATCATTTGGTTGTGTGAAAATATGTATAAAAATTAGACGAGACACCAAAAATATGTGACCATTATCATTACACAATGGTACTGCAAGGCTAAAACTACAAACTGTCTTTTTCCAGTTGATTGTCTTTCTAAAAGTTCAATTGAAGCCACACAACAATAGGTGTTTCAACACCATCACAGCTAGAATTCACCAGCGGCATAGTCACTAGCTGAAGCTTCGGCACTGGCTGCACGAGTAGTCCTGCGAGCCTGTCGCATAGTTTTTGTCGAAGCTTCAGTCTGCCGCTCAGCTTCGTGGAGCCGCTTTCTATCGGCCTTCTTTGGCCGATGCGATGAGTCGCTCTCCTGAAGCGATGCCCATGGTATCACATACACGCTGCATGGTCACCTCCACTCCACTGTTGAACGCTGCCACTGCAGCAGTGACAGCCTTCACATGCCTCGAGTAGGACTTGTGCTGCAGGGCTCCATGTCCACGAAGCGGCACAGCTTCACAAGTCCTGCATGGCCCACACCCATGTCCATGGTTGCTGCCACAGCCTGGCGGATGACGACAAAAGGGATGTTACCGGCTTACTCTTTGTCGATCCGGTCGGACGACAGCGTCGAGTTCAGCACTGCCCCACACGTAGTGCAGTACGTCTCGAACAGATACACAAGGCCGAGTCGACGGTCGATAGTACGGATCTTCAATGTCGGCTCACTGCACTCTCGACACGCCAGGCCCTTCACCAGCGCTGACAGCATGCTGCACCGAACAAATGATGTCTTGATGGGGTGTCGACGTCGCTCAGCAGCACTGATGCGTTCACGCAGTGGCAGTCCCTGCCGGTAACCGAACTTTCGCTTGGTAGCATAATATCAAACCTAACCAGGATAGATAAGCTGGACAGTAATCATTGACATCAATAAAACAGGCACAGCTTTTATGTTAGGCCAATTGGCATTATCATTTCTGTAATAATTTTATGTCTAACATGACAATAGTATAACAGACAACATAGATAATCAGGTATATACCACAGTATAATAATATAGACATGAATGTTTGCAAAATTGAAAATGTAAACACAGATATTACAGTGTCAGTGACAGTGTGACCTAATAAATTAGCCACGTTTTATGGCTTCTTTGAATGTCGGTGCCTGGATAATATTCAGCCTTCAGGTATTCCAAGTTGGCAAGACATTAGTTGCCAGAAAATATTATGCATAACATCCTGATGCAAACAATGACAGCTTATATACGTACGTCAAGTTCTGTCGACGAGGGCATCTGCTCATGTGCAGCCTCAAGCTTCACTGGGCCAGCACTGTGTCCAGCCACGGGTGCATCGGCACTCGTGTCAGCTTCACTGTCGCCTTTCTCTCGTTTGCGGATCATTGACCGTGCTAAACTCAACTGTCGGCATCTAGACATCGGCTTCGTACCAAAGTGCTGCTTGGCTTTCCCGTATCTTCCGGACATCTTCCGTAAAATACAATAATGCGACGCGAAGTGAAAAAAAACAACAACGGCGAACGGAGAAGGGAATTTCCTTTGTGACGGCTTTCCCGGCCGACAGCCAATCAGCGCGCCCCACTGGAGGGGTGTCCGTTGTTAACCAATCGTAGCGACGCCATCGCTCCACAGGAGGTCCTATTCTAGGTCAAATGCTCCAAATTTACCATGGATTTTACAGAACCACTGCTACCATGATGCACTGCGAAAGTGAAGCTACACTTCACTTCACTTCACTTTCCCATAACCCGTAAGGATCGTTGGGGCACCATTGATGACTTTCTAACCAGCTCTCTCCACGTTTCCCTGTTCGTGACAGCCCTCTGGGAGTCAGCGAACTCCATTCCTGTCCACTCTTTGATGTTGTCTTCCCACCTCTTCTTCTGTCTACCTCTTCGTCTCCCCCCTCTTACGGTACCTTGCAAGATAGTTTTTGCAAGGCCAGATGATCGTGATACATGACCGTACCACTTCAATTTACGCTTCTTAACTGTTGTAAGAAGGTCATCATATGGTCCGATGGCTTGTTTGATCTTGTTGCGGACAGCTTCGTTAGTAACATGGTCTTTGTATGATATGCGCAAGATCTTCCGAAAGCATCTCATTTCCATGGCTTGTATCCTCTTCTGTAGATCTGCTGAGAGGGTCCATGTTTCACAAGCGTACAGAAAGATGGACATGACAAGGGAGCGCATCAGCCTTATCTTCGAACTGACCGTAATGTTTCTGTCGTTCCATAAGGGTTTCAACCTTGTTAGTGCTGCTGTTGTCTGTGCAATCCTGGCAAGTATCTCCGGTTTGGAACCCTCATCTGTGATAATTGATCCCAAGTACCTGAAGCTTGTTACTGTCTGAAGTCTCTGTCCATTAACTTTGACCTCTGTGCTGATGCCTTGTGTGTTGTTCGTCATCAGTTTGGTCTTTTCGGCACTGATCTCCATGCCGTATGATGTAGATGTTTTTTCAAGGCGCTCCACTAAATTGACTAGTTCTTGTTCATCTCCTGCTAAGCCGTCGATGTCGTCAGCAAAACGAAGGTTGGTGATTGTCCTGCCTCCAATGCTGACAGTGCCTTGATGGTTTTCTAAAGCATCAGTCATGATCCTTTCCAGAAAAATGTTGAAGAGCGTTGGTGATAGTAGGCATCCTTGTCGAACTCCGACTGTTGTTCGAAACCAGTCTCCTATGCTGCTGTTGAAGGTTACTGCACTGGTGGCATTGTCATATAGGTGTTCAATGGTTCGGACAAGCTTGGAGCCAATGTTGTACTTCCTCATGGTTACCCATAGGGCCGCATGCCATACCTTATCAAAGGCCTTCTTGAAATCTATAAAGACATGATACAGGCTTTGCTGATGTTGAAGGTGTTTCTCGCAAAGGATTCTAAGGTTGAAGATCTGTTCACTGGTGCTCCGTCCTGCTCGAAAACCCGCTTGTTCTTCAGCGATAATCTCTTCTGCCTGGGGTTTGAGTCTGTTGAGTAGTATCTTCAACATAACTTTGCTCGGGTGGCTGATGAGGCTGATTGTTCTGTAATTTTGGCACATCTGTAGGTTGCCTTTCTTGGGAAGTGTTATGATCAGTGACTGAGTCCATGGGGTGGGCCATTCTCCTGTCTGCCAGATCTTGTTGCAGATTGTTGTAAGTGTGGTAATCAAGGCTTCTCCCCCAGCTTGAACCAGTTCTGCTGGTATGTTATCAATTCCAGCTGACTTTCCTTTTTTCAGAGACTTTACTGCAGCCTCCACTTCCTCACGAAGAATGGGGTAGTCGTCCTCTTCAGTCGTCTGTGTACAATTTAGTACTACTGGGTCTCCGTTGGTGTTGTGGCTGTACAATTCTGAGCAGTATTCTGTCCATCGATTGAGGATCTGCTGTTCTTCTGTCAGGCATTTCCCTGATTTGTCTTGGATAGTGGTAGTTATCCCTTTCTTCACTGATGTCAGGTCTTTCACTATTTGATAAGCCTTCTTGCTGTTGTTCTTGCTCAAGCTGTCTTCAATTTCACAGCATTGTTCTGCTATCCAGTTATCTTTTGCTCTTCTCATATCTTGTTTAATCTTCTTGTTGACTTCTCTGTATTTTGCTGCACCTTCAGGATCACATTTTCTCCTTTTCAATTCCCTTCTTTTGTCACAAAGATCTAGGATGTCTGTTGTGACCCATGGTTTCTTTGTCCGACGGTGTTTTTCCAAGGATCTCGTGGGCTGTGTCGGTCACTATTTTGTTGAAGGTGCTGGTCAGCAAGTTCACGTCGGTATATTTGTCATCCAGTATGATAAGTGGTGCAAATTTCCCACCTATCATTGCTTTGAATGCTTCTGCTACATCAGGATCCTTAAGTTTCTCGATGTCAAATTTGATTCTTGTTGGCTTTGGTTTGCTGATCCTCTTCAGGCGAATGTGGAAGGATGTCATCAGCAAGTCGTGATCACTTCCGATATCTGCTCCTGGAAAGCTTCGTGTCCTGGCAATGTTCACTCCTGTGTGAAAGCGCCGTTTCACCAAGATGTAGTCGATCTGATTGTGATGTTTTCCATCTGGGCTGTGCCAGGTCCATCTTCTAGATGTTTTGTGTGGGCCAAATGTGTTAGCCAGCATCAGCTCATTGTACATTGCAAATTCGAGGAGCCTGTGACCTCTCTCATTTCTTTCCGTGTTGCAGAAAGGTCCGCAAGTGTCTTGCCAGTTGTTCTGCGCATCCTTTCCCACTTTTGCATTCCAGTCTCCTAGTACAATAAGATTGTCTTTCTTTGGCGTTTCCTCTATGACTTCTTGCAGCAGACCATAGAAATCTTCCACCTCACTGTCGTCATAATCAGACGTTGGGGCATAAACTTGTATGACTGTCATGTTGAAGGGAGTTGCCTTCAGGCGGATGGTGATGAGCCTGCTGGAGATAGGGCGACAACCCATGACAGTGTTCACGATGTCTTTGTGAACAAGAAACCCAACGCCTTGTTCGTGTTTGTCCTTCTTGCCACTGAAGTAGACCTTGTGTCCTTCTTCGGTCGATGTTTCACCAAAGCTTTTCCATCGCATCTCGGCGAGTCCAAGCAGGTTCCATCTGTATCTCTCCATCTCATGTGTGAGTTCTTTCAGTTTTCCTGCAGCTCTCAATGTCCTGACATTCCATGTGCCGATGGTGATGTTGTTTCTTCCACGTATCTTTTTGGTAGCTACACGTGGAGACCAAATATGTTGAGGTGTTGACAAAGATGGCGGAGTATGCGGCCGTCAAAAGTGTCGTATTTTTTTATCGCGGTTGCGCAAGATTATCACACTAAGACAATGGGCCTGTTATAAATGTTCGTTTTTATTGCATTTGGAGAATTTATTCATGAGTATAAAACACACAGATTGATAGTTAGATAATAATAATATATTAATATGACAAAAAAAGAAAATGACTAAAAAATAAATAAAAATCGAAAAAAAAGGGATTTTTACGAGAGCGTGTCCCCTTAACCACCTTCTCTCTACATTCTCTCAGTTGTTCTTCATAACTAAGGTCTCTCAGTTCTGGAATCATTTTAGTTGCTTTCCTCTGTATTCTTTCAAGCGTTTCTATATCCTTCTTACAATATGGTCTCCAAGCTTGTATACAGTACTCTAAATGAGGCCTAACTATTGCTTTATATGTATATTTAGCTTTTTCTCCTTGTATATTATATTTCTCCTAATCAACCCAAGAATTTGATTACCCTTTGAAGCTGCAATACCACATTGCTTTGAAACTTTCATATCAGTGCTTATTGTAACTCCTAAGTCCTTTTCTTTTATAGTAGTACCCAGAACAGTATATTCCATTTCATAGTTTACATCCAAGTTCCCATGTCCTGTATGTAGGTATTTACATTTCCCAAAATTTAACAACAACTGCCATTTCACAGACCATTTCACTAATCTGTCTAGATCGTTTTGTAAATGTTGTTTATCACCATCAAGGTTGTTTGATTTAAATCATGATTTAAATCGCTCCAATAAAATTTTAAAAATCATTGATTTATGAATTTTTGACTCCCAGTTTTTTTAGTCGCTGATTTATATGAATTTAACACAAATAATTGTTTACAAGCATCGAGATCAACTAAGTTTTGTGTGTTTTTCAATACAAAAGCACAAAGTGCGCACACTTGTGTAGCTGTGTTGACACCAGATAGCCTGGTAGTAAAATATTTTATGACATTGTGTATACCAGATTTTAAAAAAATCAAATAAATCAAATAAATAAAAAAAATCCGATTTAAATTTTAAAAAATCCATTTAAAATTTTTTTTTTAATCATGATTTTTTTCAACCCTGATCACCATCATTGTTAACCTCTTAAAATTAGTGTCATCCACAAATTTCAGTATGTTACTATAGTATCATCGAAGTCATTGATATATATTAAGAATAATAAAAGTCCTAATACTGATCCTTGTGGTACCCCACTCAAAACTGATTTCCAGTTTGAAACCTCCCCGCTGTCTTCTGTCAGTCAGCCATTGTTCTGTCCAGTCAATTATGCCATCCCTGATAATTTTAATTTAAGTAGTAATCTTTGATGTGGCACTTTGTCAAAAGCTTTCTGAAAATCTAAGTATATAATATCTACTGGTGGTCCCTTGTCTATCTACTTAATGATTTCTTCCCCAAAACATGGCATATTTGTTAAGCATGACCTCACTTTTAGGAATGCTTGTTAAGATGGATTTTATAATTTATGTCTAATAAGGAAGTCCACCATATGGTCTTGGATTAACCTTTCTAATTTGTTTGTAATTTACAAATTACTGATGCTAAACTCACTGGTCTGTAATTTTCTTACTTATTTTTCAAACCCTTTCTAAATAATAATGGTATGATGTTTGCTTCTTTCCATTCAACAGGAACCA
This sequence comes from Lamellibrachia satsuma, assembly GCA_033239005.1. NCBI lineage: Eukaryota > Metazoa > Annelida > Polychaeta > Sabellida > Siboglinidae > Lamellibrachia > Lamellibrachia satsuma. Next base: position 663,249 of record BSQZ01000139.1, read on the forward strand.
CTCCCTCTTTTAATGACAAGTTGAACACTCTTGCTAGTGGTATACTAATTTGTTCTACTGTTTCCATTAGTAGTTTTGGGGAAATCTCATCCACTCCAGGTGATTTATTGTCTTTCATTGCCTTTAGGGAAAAAAGGTGATGGGACCAAGGTAGACGGGAGGGAAGATGATAGGAAAGAAGGTGTTAAGAGTAAAGGCAACAAGAGCGCAAGATAGTTAGGAGACGGGAGGGAAAGATGACAGGTTGATGTGTGAGAGGGAGATTGATAACAGTGGGCCAGGTGGCAAGATTGCAGGACAGAATGTGATGGAAAGGATCCAATGGAAGAGCTTTTATGAGGTAGTGATAGAGGGGGTGAGGAAGAGAGCGAGGGTGTTTGTGGGTGGCTCAATAGTTAGGACGACCAACAGAGTCTTAAACAAGAGAGATGACATTGTTGTTTGCTTGCCTGGAGCCAAAATAGAGGCGATAACTGAGAGGGTAGAAAACATTGTGGGTTCGGGCAAGGAAGGATCTGTATTAGTGCACATAGGAACAAATAACATAGAGAGGGAGGGCATAACTGCTATAGTTAGGAAATACAGGCAATTAGTCAGAACGCTAAAGCAGATGTGGGTTAAGTAGGTAATTCTGTCAGGGATTTTACCAGTAATGGTAAGGAGGGGTCAGGGATATCGAAATTGCTGGGGGATGGCAATTAACATGCTAGTCCAGAAGCTATGTAGGGAAGAGGAAGTTGGATTTGTGGGGATGTTTTGTTGGGAGGGCTGATATGTACATGAGGGATGCACTTTATCTAAGTGGAAAGGGTGCAGCAGTGTTTGCTGATGAACTATCAGCAGCAGTAGACAGTGGCATGGGTAGCATGCCAAATATTTTTGGTAAAAAACATTATTTAGATACAGTTGGACAAATATTTTATTCACAAAATGTAATTTTTTACCAACCATGACTTTTTAGTTCATAGCTAATATTTCATAATATTACATATATGCAAGAACAACATTACATACAGTAAGTACCCAAAACATAGGAGGGATGTCAATGATACTTTCAGATATTATATTTTGAAAATGCATAAATCTGTTATTTTGTCAATTCAGAACATGGTGGGAGACAAACAGAACATTTAAACTAACATAAAGACAAATAAAAATGTGGTTAAATGGAAGATTATTGTTGTATGTAGACAATAAAAGAAGTTTCATTCAGCTATGCCATTTTTTAGGGGTTTATTAAAATTTTATGACTTGTTTTTTCCATGAATCAAGGTTCGGGGGAAATGTCAAAACTACAACAATTACAGGGCAAATTTACTTTGATGTGAAAATGTATTTCATCATGATCACTGTTACCCAATGGCTCGTGTATTTTGACATTGTCCACTAATTCATTTTGTGAATACAAAACTAAATCTAATACATTCTCTCCACTGGATGGTTCTAGCACGTGTTGAATAAGAAAACTATCCTGAATTAAAAGTACAAACTGTATGTCCTGCTGTGCTCTCTCCAGATTTTCATTGTACGTGTCCATGGCTAAAATGTAACTATACTGCACCAAACAGCTTCATCGCAATTTGCTTCCCTTTCTAATTTTATTTCATACTTGAATATGCAAATGTTGCTTGGTCACTAATACTGAAACTTGATCAAGACCTTCTAGAAAATGTACAACACAGAGCAACAAAACTGATACCAAAGATAAAACACCTCAGCTACACTGACAGACTGAAAGGGCTAAAACTGCCAAGTTTACTTTATCGCCGGGCACGTGGTGATCTAATCGAAACATACAAATACGTACATGGCCTCTACAATGTGGACCATATGTACATGGCCTCTACAACGTGGACCATATGTACATGGCCTCTACAACGTGGACCATATGTACATGGCCTCTACAATGTGGACCATATGCCACTCGAACTTGAAGCGCAAACAAATACAGCAAAAAACCAAAGAAAGAGATGTACAAATAGACAGCATTGAAACTTCTTTAGACACAGAATTGTAAATCGATGGAACACCGACGCAGACTGTAGTATCAGCTCCATCTCTAAACTCCTTCAAAATCAGACTTGGCCAGTACTGGTGCACCCACCGGTATGAGCAAAACACAAACTTCCCTCCCATGCGCACTAACATACGTGAAGATCGGTAACATGCTACTAGCCTAGAAGAGCTGGATAAGTACATGTAAATGTAAGTATAAGTATCAGTACATGTAAATGTAAGTATAAGTATAAGTACATGTAAATATAAGTATAAGTATAAGTACATGTAAATGTAAGTATAAGTATAAGTACATGTAAGTGTAAGTATCAGCCTGAATAGATTCTTTAATACATAAAATGACTCCCCCTCCCCTTCTTCCTATTCGATCTCTTCTAAACATTACGTATCCTGTTAGTCCTAATTCAGCATCTGATATGTCTTTGTTGGGCCATGATTCGGTTATACTAATTATGTGAGGGTTAATATCTTCTACCATAATGTTTAATTCGTTTTCCTTATTTACTATGCTCCTTGCATTTAAGCACACTCATTTATAATCAGCTTCAGAAATGATCTCTGGACATTTTGTTACTGGTTTGTGTGTACTTGTGGCCTCTTGTCTTGTTTGAGGCACCTCCATAACATGCAGTATAATATTTTATTTCTTACAATCAACAATGACTCACTACAAACCAAAGCCCCTTACCACAACACATTTGTCTTTTGCCACAGAAAATTTTTTAGTCTAGTCAATTGTCAAATCTTCATCAATTTCACTAAACAGAATTTAGAAAAAAGAGTGTTAAAACAAATATTTACTACACTCAGGAAAGGGGTAATCACATAAGTTCCGTGTTTTGTACTTGTTCAGACTGCCCCCATCTGGGGGGGCCACCTTGTTAATACGTGGTGTGGTACATAAGATAATGCGTATACTGCCAATCAAAAGCCGCCCAGCCAACAGCTGCTGGCCTCCTATCCCTGTGCAACCATGAACAGGCTTAAATATTTACTCACCAATTTATTTAAACTTTGCAAATACAAAAGCAAACAAAATGCCAACAATACTGTATTCGCCTTTTAAAACAATTGTAAAACAATTTGTATAGTCATTAGCCAAGCATCAATGTGGATTAATATCCATTTCATTAGTTAGGTGGCACCACTGCTGCCGAGATTAACTTGTCCCATAAAAGATGGGATGACCAAACCACCCATATACATGATGCTATATGGTTTTTGGACTTTGACTGATGTGACGACCCTTAAGTACTACACAAACAAACATTTCTAATGCTGCAGTCATCCTCCTATGATGCAGCAAGTGTCGTCATAGCAACATATCCTGGGAAGAATTTAGCAATGATATAATTAATGTAACTGTTTTACTATGTATTGTTGTAACTTTGTGCAACAGAAAGCACTGTTTTACAAAAAAAAATATTGAATAATAATGTTAAATAAAAAATCAGTACTCACAGTTATTATAGTAGCTTTCATTGTTGTGGCAGAGACACCTGCAGATGTTGTTGTTGCAAAGTCGTGACTTTTAGTTGTCGTTGTTTTACTACCACTCATCGTAGTAGTCATATTACTACTGCTGCGACTACTGTCACTGCCAGCTGTAGATGCTCTCAAAGGTGGTTGTTTAGTCAATGCTACTGTCTCCCTGTATGATGGTGATGTTGTTGTTTCAAATTCACTAGTGTTTTTGCCATCGTTACTTATGACATCTCTTCGTATTCTCACACTGTATTCCTCTGCCTCCGCAGCCATTGCCAGGTGGATATCAAACATTGGGACGTCTCATGACAGTGGCGTGTATGATGGCCTGACATCTAGAGTGACAGACAGACAGACATACAGGCTGACAAATAGAGTAACAGACAGACCAACATTTAGAATGACAGACAGACCAACAGGCAGACCTCTCAAGACAGATATACATACATATAGGCTGACATCTAGAGTGATAGACATACATACAGGCTGACATCTAGAGTGATAGACATACATACATGCTGACATATAGATTGATAGACATACATACAGGCTGACATCTAGAGTGATAGACATACATACATACTGACATCTAGAGTGATAGACATACATGCAGGCTGACATCTAGAGTGATAGACATACATACAGGCAGACATCTAGAGTGATAGACATACATGCAGGCAGACATCTAGAGTGATAGACATATATACAGGCAGATATCTAGAGTGATAGACATACATAAAGGCAGACATCTAGAGTGATAGACATACATACAGGCTGACATCTAGAGTGATAGACATACATACAGGCAGACATCTAGAGTGATAGACATACATGCAGACTGACATCTAGAATGAATGACAGTCTGTCTGTCTGTCTGTCTGTCTGTCGGTCGATCGGTCGGTCGGTCGGTCGGACAGGAGCAATAATCAAATAATATTATGGACTCAGTTCATTCCACAGGTCTGGATGTTTTGTGATATACAGTTCAATGTATTACTATTTGTGCATGCGACATTAATAAGTTGTGTATTTGTTTAGTATGTTTTATATATTTGATTCAAATATTCATTAAAACTCAAATAAAAATAACCAAAGAACAATTAAGAATAACTTCAGTTCAACAAGATCTATCAACTACCAGTGTTTATACATTGTCACTATGTTGTGGTACAACTGTATTTGTATATCACACAAGGTATACACATAGGGCCTCAGGGATTAAGCCCTGTTTTCAAAGGCTTGAAGGGGCTTCAAAAAACTTTAATTGTCAAAAACACGGTTATGGAGCTGGGTAAGGCTTAAAACCTCTTCAAAAGGGCTTCAAATGCTAAGCCCTTTTAAACAAAGTTCCTTAGTGTCTTGCTTATTTTAATTGTTACAAAGGTTCTTAATTGCATTACCGCATGTTAAATTGACTTGCATTATAATATCTTATTTATACATGTAGATCTATATAGAATCTATTAATAGTTTACCTGCAAAAGAAATACAGGTAAACCATGTTTTATAAACAATGTATTTATTGGTAGTTTACCTGCAAAGAAATACATTTTTTCAGTTACAGCCTTAGGAGAAATATTAATATTTGCTTGAAGTCAAGGGTAACTCTGAAGGCTAGCTATCCAATAAAACACATGATTTATGGTTCAAACAAGGCATATCTTTATGACAAGGGCTAATAATTTTACCTTACTCTGACTATATCCCGTTTACTTTAGACTCAGAGCCAGAGTTGGCATGTTTTCCCCACCACGGTTGGTAAATACCAGTAAATACCGCTGTGGGAAAAACTAATAGTGGGAAAAACGGGGAAAATGGGGAAACCCTCAAAGGGATTGTATCTGAAGTTGTATTGCAATAAAAGTTAGTGTGACATTACCAGAATGAATATATAATTGATTCTGGTCAATTATAATACAATTGGACTTAAAAAAACAGCTACAAAAATGAAAAATATATTGCATCCAAGCAGTCAGCTGTCTACTTACTCTACTACATGCTGCATATACCTTAGAACCTTAAAATCTTAGGAACTTTGTCCTGTTTCACAATAAGTTCACAAACCGCTCATGGTGCTTATTTTCAGTGCTGCTAGCACAGAATGTGTATGTCTACTGAGACTGGGAGATGGAGGCCATGTTATACACACATTTGGGAAGGTACATGGTTTCCCAGCACCCTATGGGTCATGCAAACTGGATTATGTTGGAGCTGATGTTGAGCTCTTCGAAACAATGCTGTCTATAGTTCAGCTGTCTATAGTTCCTTAGCCCATATTAGAAGACATGCTGGCAGACATACTGACCAAGCTACTATTTATTGGGAGGGTGGGTTAGCACCTGCTCAACATCCCAGGTATATTTTAACCAGACTGCAAATTGGCACCAGACAATATTGGTGCAGCCTGTCTGACTTGAGTCACCAGGCCATTTCAGAAGACTCCACTAGCAATACTGGGCACTGTCCCTTGTGAGAGTAACAAAGGCATTTTATGGACAACTGAAGGATGACATTTTCATGACATGGAGTTACAGCTTTAAATAAATAAAAGCTTTATAGCCAGATGTGGACGTGATAGCTAGCACAACTGTTTGTTTAAGATGGATTTAGCACAATTGTTTGCTTAAGATGGATATTTAGTACAATTGTTTGCTTAAGTTGGATATTTAGTACAACTGTTTGCTTAAGAGGAATATATTAATTATGTTACTCAGTAGACTAGACAATTATGTTACCCAGTGGACTAGACAATGTTCACCTCAGTAATGGAGAGTTCTCCCCAGTTTATGGCAGTTTTTCCCGGTTTTCCGGTGTTTCCCATTATTTTCTGTTTTTTCCCAGTTTTTTCCACTGTCCTGTCCAAAACCTGTTTATCCTGGGAAAAACCCAACCCTGTTCAGAGCAGGTTAGCAACAGTAAAGCAACAAGGCTGTGTTTGTTACACAGGTTTGCCCATAGTGTGTTCATTACACAGGGTTCTCCATAGTGTGTTTTTTAGACGGGGTTGCCCATAGTGTGTTTGTTACACAGGATTGTCCATAGTGTGTTTGTTAGACGGGGTTGCCCATAGTGTGTTTGTTACACAGGGTTGTCCATAGTGTTTGTTAGACAGGGTTGCCCATAGTGTGTTTGTTACACAGGGTTGTCCATAGTGTGTTTGTTAGACGGGTTTGTCCATAGTGTGTTTGTTACACGGGGTTGCCCATAGTGTGTTTGTTACACAGGGTTGTCCATAGTGTGTTTGTTAGACGGGTTTGTCCATAGTGTGTTTGTTACACGGGGTTGCCCATAGTGTGTTTGTCACACAGGGTTGTCCATAGAGTATGTTTGTTACGTGGGGTTGTCCATAGTGTGTTTGTTACATAAGGTTGTCTCTATTACTTTCTCTCCTGTGACAATATTTCCTACCAAAAACTAACTTTATGGTGTGAATTTATTTTCTACCACTGTGACATCATTCCCCAATTGAAAATATGTGTGTGTGTGTGTTTGTTTGTGTGTGTGTGCGTGTGCATGCATGCTTGCTTGCGTGCGTGCGCGTGTATGCACGCACATCTAACCAAAAACCTGACCTTTATAGAGTGTTGTGTTATATAAATAACTTTAATGAGACTCACCGAAAGGTTACGTTTACACGACATTAGCACAGACGTGCACACAAACAGTGCAGCATGCAATATTCATTGGCAGACATGTCATGATAACAATATTAAAAAAATTCAGGACACGCAACATTATCACAGACACATTCACCTATGCATTCGTACTTGGTGCTGCCAGTCAATATCTCAGATTTTTTAAATACAACTCTAGAAACTGGGACGTCCTAGACGGAAGATGTCATCATACATGTGAGAAGTTCATAACTGCTATCATCTTGGTTGATTGCTGCCTTTGTCTTACACAACATTATCACAGACATGTTGATTCGTTTACTCCCAGACATATACTTAGTTAATTTACATGATATAAAAATTTTAGGTACGTCCGACACCAAAAAAGTTAAATTTTTTAACCTCCACTGATGTTGGATAATTGCAAGATTTTACTAACCGAGATATAATGATAATATTATTTGTTTGAACAAACAAATTCAAAATTGTTATTGATTATGCAATAATTAACCACCGTTTGTGGTGTCGGACGTACGTAAGAAATGTACGTCCGACACCACATACGTTCGATACCATACACCATGCTGATTTAATTCAACTTTTTAACAAAATATAAGTGTTTATGTAATTTCTGTGTGATACTAATAAACATTATCAATATCATAGCCATTATTAATACACATAATTGGATTAGCACACCATTTGGAACTATTACACCAACTAAACCCAAACTCAATTGTGGCACAACAAAAGACCATTGAACTAGAAATTGAATACCTAGTACAGTGTGTAAATGGGTTTGAAGCAGCAATAACTAATCTAAAACATTATAATATCACTAGCCTTTCCTGTAATCTGGTGGGCAGTGGCCATCTTTCTTTTGCCATGTGTCGATTATCAAATTATGCCCAAGTCACACTCTTTACTGCCTATGCATATACAAATAGTGGAATCGCTGAGGCTAAAAGCAATTCCATTGTCTCAGGTGAATTACAGTACACCAAGCTTAATGTGTTCATGGATACACTCTTCATGCATTTGAAGGCTAAGTATCCAAATTGATATCAAGACCCTGATTTCAGCATTCTGATATGGAGTTCTCAAACAGATATTCCTATTCTCAAACCTCCATCTATGGGAAAAAGAGAATGCCATGACAATAAGCTTTAAGCTGGAATTGTTCAGCAACATCACATGACAAGGGTATTGTAGAATTTTTGAATCTGGCTGTACTACGAAATCCGGGAGTGAATGTCAAGTTTGACTCCCAGTAGCCAATACTCACCAGTGACACTGCATATAAGCAAGAAGCAATAAGCATTTGCTGGTCGCTGATACATCTGATTCACGGGACTTCACAGAAGTAACAATTAGTGACGACTCTTTGGATGATAGTATTGACACCATTACTTAATACCATTACTACATAGAAATTATGGATGCACAACAGAAGTGCATCAGGAAATCAAAGTCAATATAGGCGACACGGTTGTTGTGCAGTTTGAAGGGGCAGATTTCCATCGTGAGGTCACAGATTTTTATTCAATATAACAAGAGGAGAAATCAAGGTGAATGTTGATTGATGCACCAACTGTTGTTGGCAGTCCTGGCAGTTTGTTCTGATGCGTTTTATCTAAAGTCTTGTCTGTCATTGTCTGGACAGTAGACAGCATCAATATTTTGGATTTTAAATATCAGCATTTATGTAGAAGATTCAATATAAGCTCAATAGTGTGTTTTGTCATTTTAAGTACTTTATTTAGAAATTATAAGCATTATTTGATGCAAGGAGCATAGTAAATAAGAAAAACGAATTAAACATTATGGTAGAAGATATTGACCCTCACATAATTGGTATAACTGAATCATGGGCCAACATAGATATAACAGATGCTGAATTAGGACTGACAGGATACGTAATGTTTAGGAAAGATCGAATAGGAAGAAGGGGCGGGGGAGTTATTTTATATGTTAAAGAATCTATTCAGGCTTATGAAATGAAACTAGAAAGGGAAGCAGATTGCGATGAAGCTGTTTGGTGCAAAATTGTTTCAGGAAATTCAAAATTAACTGTTGGATTAGTTTACCGAAGTCCAAACATAAACGAAGAGGACAACACAAAAATAAAAAACGCTATAAAGGAAGTTAGTAAAGGGGAATGTATCATAATGGGAGATTTTAACCATGGACACATACAATGGAATTCTCTAGAGAGCACAGGGATTGAGGATCAACAATTTCTATGTTTAATCCAGGATAGCTTTCTTACTCAGCACGTACTAGAACCAACCAGGGGAGAAAATGTATTAGATATAGTTTTGTCATCACAAAAGAATTAGTGGACAATGTAAAAATATTTGAACCATTGGGTAATAGTGACCATAATCAAATACATTTTGACATCAATGTAAAATCAGAAAGTAAAAATAAGAAAACGTACAAGAGAAACTTCTACAAAGGTAACTACAAAGATATGAGAAAATACTTAGCACAGCTAGATTGGAATAACATGCTGATGAATAAGACTGCAATTGAATGTTGGAATATTCTAAAATATGAAATTGAGAGTATCATTGATAAATTTGTTCCCTTCCGAAAACAAGGAAAACGGTGTAGAAAGAAACACGTGTCAAAAGAGGCAATTAGAAAAATAATGCTAAAACAAACTATGTGGAGGGTTTATAGGCGTACCAGAAAGGAAGAAGACTATGCAAAATACAAAGAGGCACTTAATGCAGCTACAACTGAAATCAGACAATCTAAAAGAAGCTATGAGCAAAAACTGGCATGTAACATAAAAACTGACAGCAAGAGTTTTTATGCATATGTCAGGAGTAAACAAAACGTACAAGACAAGGTTGGACCTCTAGAAGACAGTGCTGGAAATATAATATCACAGGGGTTTTTAATGGCGGAAGACCTAAATGGTTACTTCAGTTCAGTGTTTACAAAAGAAGATATTAGTTCATTACCAGTTGCTGATGCTAAATTTCAGGGGACTAAATCTGACTATTTAGGACCGTTAGTTGTAACTCCAGAATTGGTAGCTAGGAAAATAAAGGCAATGAAGGATAACAAATCACCGGGAGTGGATGGGATTCCTCCAAAATTACTAATGGAAACAGTAGATCAAATCAGTATACCACTTGCAAGAGTATTCAACTTGTCATTTAAAGAGGGAGTTGTTCCGTTTGAATGGAAAGAAGCAAACATCATACCATTATTTAAAAAGGGTTCGAGAAATAAGTCAGAGAATTACAGACCAGTGAGTTTAACGTCAGTGATTTGTAAATTATTAGAAAGGTTAATTAAAGACCATATGGTGGACTTCCTCGTTAAGCATAAATTATTAAATTCATCTCAACATGGATTCCTTAAAGCGAGGTCATGCTTAACAAATGTGTTATGTTTTTTGGAAGAAATCACTAAGTGGATAGACGAGGGATCGCCAGTAGATATTATCTACTTAGATTTTCAGAAAGCTTTTGACAAAGTGCCACATCAAAGATTGCTACTTAAATTAAAAGCCCATGGTATCGGGGATAGCATAACTGACTGGATAGAACAATGGCTGACTGACAGAAGACAACGAGTTGTAGTAGATGGCGAAGTTTCAAATTGGAAATCGGTTTTGAGTGGGGTACCTCAAGGATCAGTATTAGGACCTATATTATTCTTAATTTATATCAATGACTTGGACGACAGTATAACAAGTAACGTACTGAAATTTGCGGACGACACAAAACTGTTTAGAAAGGTTAATACTGATGGTGATAAACAACATTTACAAAACGATCTAGACAGATTAGTGAAATGGTCTGAGAAATGGCAGATGCTGTTCAATTTTGGGAAATGTAAATGCCTACATACAGGACATGGGAACTTGAATGTAAACTATAAAATGGGAGCTACTGTTCTTGGTACTACTGTAAAAGAAAAGGACTTAGGAGTTACAATAAGCGCTGATATGAAAGTTTCAGAGCAGTGTGGTATTGCAGCTTCAAAGGGTAATCAAATTCTTGGATTGATTAGAAGAAACATAACATACAAGGGAAAAAAGTTAATTATACCTCTTTATAAAGCAATAGTTAGACCTCATTTAGAATACTGTATACAAGCATGGAGACCATATCGTAAGAAGGATATAGATACGCTTGAACGCATACAAAGGAGAGCAACTAAAATGATTCCAGAACTTAGAGACCTTAGTTATGAAGAACGCCTGAAAGAATGTGGTTTAACAACTCTAGAGACAAGGAGGTTAAGAGGAGATCAGATTGAAGTTTTTAAGATATTGAATGGGTATGAAAATATTGATAGAAATATGTTTTTCTCACTCAAGAAGGATAGCAGAACTAGAGGACATGAGGTAAAATTAGTAAAGGATCAATGTAGATTGGACATCAGGAAGCACTCGTTCTCACAGAGGACAGTAAATGAATGGAACAAACTGTCTACAGATTGTGTAACTGCTAGCAGCGTGAATATGTTTAAAAACAAGGTTGACACATATATCAGGAGGGCGGGTTATAAGTAGGTGAACATTGTTGGACTCTCGATAAGCCAATGGCTTCCTTGTCCACTTGCCATCTGGGCCTTTGGCTTGGATGGCAAATCTTGTTAAATCTTGTTAAATCTACTTGGCGTATTTGTTGTACTTCACGTCCGACATCAAAAAAATACATGTCCGACACTAGACAAATTATTCTCTATTTCTTCAGTGTACCATGTATACAGTACTCTAAATGAAGCCTAACCATTGCTTTATACTGTGGTATAATTAGCTATTTTTCCTTGTATGCTATATTTCTCCTAAACAACCCAAGAATTTGACTACCCTTTGAAGCTGCAATACCACGATACTATGAAACTTTTATATTAACACTAATTGTAACTCTGAAGTCCTTTTCTTTTACAGTTAATACCAAGAACAGTATCTCCCATTTCATAGTTTACATCCAAGTTCCCGTGTCCTGTATGTAGATATTTACATTTCCCAAAATTTAACATCTGCCATTTCTCCGACCATTTAACTAATTTTTCTAGATCTTTTCATAAATGTTGTTTATCACCATCATTGGTAACCCTTCTAAACACATTTATGTCATCCACAAATTTCAGTATGTTACTGTATTACCGTCCTAGTCATTGATATATATATATATATATATTAAGAATAATAAAAGTCCTAATACTGATCCTTGTGGTACCCCACTCAAAACTGATTTCCAATTTGAAACCTCTCCATCTACTACAACACGCTGTCTTCTGTCAGTTAGCCATTGTTCTATCCAGTCAATTATGCCATCCCCGATACCATGGGCTTTTAATTTAAGTAGTAATCTTTGATTTTGCACTTTGTTAAAAGCTTTCTGAAAATCTAAGTATATAATATCTACTGGTGATCCCTCGTCTATCCACTTAATGATTTCTTTAAAAAAAACATAACATATTTGTTAAGCATGACCTCGCTTTTAGGAATCCATGTTGACATGGATTTAATAATTTATGTCCAACAAGGAAGTCTACCATATGGTCTTTAATTTACCTTTCTAATAATTTACAAATCACTGATGTTAAACTCACTGGTCTGTAATCCTCAGATTTATTTCTCGAAATTGGGTCTTAATAGAAAATCATCTACACCATAGTTGACATATTTTTATATTTACACTGCATAGTTCAGTGATTTTAATGTCCACTTACAATGGTTTAAGGAACCATTACAAAATGATGTATTATAATTATGTAATACCAAATGGGGTATATGCCTAAATATGGAGTGATATGGGGAGAATAGTGTTATGCAAAACCACCACAGTATGTACATTGTAAGTTGTTTCCAAACTCTATTTTTATCAGTACAGAAATGAGTCACACAATTTCTCCGTATCATATTCAAATCCTTTATTAACCACTAGCTGAAACACAACTAGTAATTTAACACTATCGCAATTCAGGTAGGTTTACGCAGTGTACGTGGTCCGAGTTGTGGTCGGCTTTATAGTGACACTGCGGGTCAATCCATTGACCATGGGGTGTAGGTGTTGATTGCTACATAACTTCGGAAGGCGGTTCAGCCAAGTGTCACGACGCATTACATTGGAGTAGGAGATATAATATTTCCGAGAATATTTCTGAATGGCCCATTACAAATAAAATATTTTACGCTTTTAACATAATTTTTGTATGACTGATACTGTTGTGTTGTCGTTGAGGCAGATATACATTTCCTGATACTAGAGTTTTCTGTTTGGTTTGTTTAATGTAGGCAGATTAATATTGGTCAAGAGAATCCGGGATGCTTTGCTAGCCGACATTTCGCCAACCAGTGTGGGAGGGACATTTCGCCAACCATAACTTTTCGTAAGTATTTATTTGTATCTAGATATATTTGGTGTAAAGAATTAATTAGACAGTTGAAATATATATTTCTTAATAAATGGTGAATTTATTGTAATTGCCTGTTTATATGTGTGGTTACGGATTCACATTTAGTTTATAAAATAAATTGTATACATGTACTTCTAAAAACTATTAACTGAAGTGTCTAGTTATGATTGATAGGATATTTTAAATGGATGGAAGTGAACATCAGACCTGGGGCAGAAGTACTCGGTACTCGAGTACATTTTTTCAATACTCATATAACTTAAGTGTCTAGTTGTGATTGATAGGATATTTTAAATGGATGGAAATGAACATCAGGTCATGTACGTTGTACTCAATGTACTCAGATTTTATGAGTTATGAGTACATATCAGTACCTTCTCAATATATGCTGTGAAAATTTATTTATTTATAGATCATAAAATAGAAATTGCAAACTTCTAATATAAACAGATTACAAATTGCAACACTGGCTTTGTGCACCAAAAGAAGACAAACTGAACTGATGTATCAGCAGGTAGATTGGTCTCAAGTGTTCTTTATTCAAAACAAGGACAAACAAACTTTATTAAAATTTCCACACATCTCCTTTATCCCAATTTGGGCAAATCTTCTCACCTCTACCCCTTCAAATGATGTACATGTTTGGGGGGTAATGTTTAGTCACTGGTAGACTAATTACAAAGATATTGGTTTAATGGGTATTATTATATCAAAGCATGTGGTTTATGAATTGTTAATTGCAGTTAAGAAGGACTCCAAGCAAAACTGATTTTATGAGTCATAAGATGTCTGTGTGTTTGTAAAAGGGAGGGGTTTGTAACAGGTAACAGTATGTTTGAGAATGGAAATGTCATAAAATATGTACTCGTACTTTTACTCATACTTGTAAGAATGTACTCGCACACAGCATTTAGCAATGTACTCATACTCGTACTCTTGTAATCTATCACCAATGTACTCAGGTGTATGACAGAACCCCTGCCGTACATAACCTTTTTTTATTTTTAAATATTCCATTACGGAGATGTGTCTTGTAAGTGTGACCTGACAAAGAGAAAAAAATTAATATTTCAATGTTTTGTATGTGTAAACAATCTGGCGGGCTATCAACAATCTGCATAAAGATCACAAAGACGTCACGACCACGGTTCTTCGGGATTCACGTGGACACCCCCCAAGAAGCGTGTCCATTGAACATATGTGCAGCCCCAGTAGACACTACAACCTGGGCACAGATGTCTGTGATGGCCACAAACCCATGGAAACAGTGTTGAAGGCAGTCTGTTACACTATCCGGTGGAAGTGAACTGACAGTGTTTCTGTGAATGTGTGAAATATTTTCAGAATATATTGTATGAAAAATAAAAGAAATGGAAACAAAATATTGGTACATGGTTGTTACATGGTAGTTACATGGTATTACAGCTAACTGGAAAACAGGGGTTATGTCTGGCAGGGTTTTTGTCCAGCAGGGTTTTGTCCATGGGGGTTATGTCCAGCAGAGGTTCTGTCTGCCACCCAATGTACTCGTACTCATACTTGTCCTCACGAAAATATACTCGATATAGGGCGCAAATTGTTCAAAACTAATTTTTACCATATTTAGATATAATGATTATTCATATAAAACGTATCCAAATGACATTGGCCCTATCGCCAACACAGTATCGGCCTGCCATAGGAGTCCCTAGAAAAAAAAACTACGCGGATCGCTGTGTATTTTGTTTTGTTTTCTGCCGAACAGTCTATGCATAAACTTTGTGCGTATTCACGTCACCGCAGATATAGTAACCACATTTTATACCTGTGAAGAACCGTGGAATTTTCCGTTTTTAAATGGACATTACAGTTTTATTGAATTGAATACACAAGCCCATTTCAGGCTCGGCCATTTACGGTCGGTTTACGCGGTGGTAATGGTTTTAACTGATAATATGCCATGTCGAGCTCCCGAGAATGAAGGATTCTGACCGATTCATCTAATCGTGGAAATCTAACTGTCAAACGCTTCGGGTTGAAAATCTGGGATCCTCAGAAGCACGGGATATCGCTAAGAAGGGATCGAGGAAGAAGCCAGAAAATTACAGACCAGTGAGTTTAACATCAGTTGTATGTAAATTACTCGAAACATTAATTAGAGACCACATGGTGGGATTCCTTGTAAAACATAAATTAATAAATACATCGCAACATGGATTCCTAAAAGCAAGGTCATGTCTAACCAATCTCTTATGTTTTTTGGAAGAAATCACAAAGTGGGTAGATGTTGTCTACTTAGATTTTCAGAAAGCTTTCGATAAAGTGTCACATCAAAGATTGTTACTTAAACTAAAAGCCCATGGTATAGGCAATGATGTAATCAACTGGATAGAAAAGTGGCTTACACAAAGAAGACAGAGAGTAATAATAGATGGTGAGATTTCAAACTGGAAATCTGTTTTGAGTGGGGTACCACAGGGATCAGTATTAGGCCCTATACTGTTTTTAATATATATAAATGATTTGGAGGATGATATATCTAGCAAAGTGTTCAAATTTGCAGATGACACAAAAGTATTCAGAAAGGTTACTAATGATACAGATAAACAAAGTTTACAGGATGATCTAGAAAAATTAGTTAAATGGTCAGAAAAATGGAAAATGTTATTAAATTTTGGGAAGTGTAAATGTATACACATAGGACATGGAAACATGGACGAGTAATATAAAATGGGGGATGCTGTACTAGGTAGAACCACACAAAAAAAGGATTTAGGAGTAACATTTAGTGCTGACGTGAAAATTTCAGAGCAATGTGGGATTGCTGCTTCGAAAGGAAATCAAATTCTAGGGCTAATTAGGAGAACTATCACGTATAAGGAGAAACGTCTAATGGTACCCCTGCACAAAGCAATAGTTAGACCGCATTTGGAATATTGTATTCAAGCATGGAGGCCATATCGTAAAAAAGACATAGACAAGCTAGAAAGAATACAACGAAGAGCAACTAAAATGATTCCAGAATTAAGAGACCTTAGTTACGAAAGTCGCTTATTACAATGTGGTTTGACAACACTAGAGACCAGGAGACTAAGAGGAGACCAAATAGAAGTGTTTAAAATATTGAACGGTTATGAGGATGTTGATAGGAATATGTTCTTCAAACTTAAAGAAGGCAGTAGAACCAGAAGACACAAAGCAGCATTAGTTAAGGAGCAGTGTAGGTTGGACATGAGAAAGTAGTCTTTCTCACAGAGGGTGATAAATGAATGGAACAAACTACCAAATAATTGTGTTAATGTTAGTAGTGTGAATATGTTTAAAAATAGAATTGACAGATATCTGATAAGGGCGGGCTACACATAGATGAGAACATTGTTGGACTCTCGATAAGACAATGGCTTCCTTGTCCACTTGCTATCTGGAAGTTGCTGTTCGATATGGCAATCTTGTTAAATCTTGTTAAATTCATAACTGTCGTTCGAAAGGATGAAAACTGCAGCTCCAGTTGAGAGCAAGTGATTTTAGCTCGAGCGGTAAACCGCTCCGTGGATGATTGATTAGCGACAGCAATATGGAGTGAGAGCGAATGCTCTCCTAAAAATTATACCTTGCATAATTTGCCATGATTATCGGAGAATATAGGCTGGCACAAATGTTTAAATTTAACAAGTTACAGGTTGGCGAGATGTCCACTGATAACAATCCTTTGGCAAAATGTATGTTGACAAAATATCTGTTGGAAAAAAATCCGGATACCGGTTACCACAGTACTCCAGATTGTGACGTCTTTGAGACCATTGACAACTAAAAGCCGTCCCTTATTTATAAGGAGAGTCAATACTATATATTATTATTAGACAAATTATACCTTCATCATAAAAGGTATAAAGACTAAATTTAGGTCATTAATTACGGCACAATTATTGATCAACGGTGGGGTCCCAGGTGGTTCGGCTCATGACGGGTTCGGCCCACACACACGGATGGTTCGGCCCACTTCACTGTCGCTATTGAATTCAGCGACGGTCGATTCGGCCCACTCTAATAGCGGACATCTAAGCGGCGGAAATCTAAGAATAGTCGTTTCGGCCCAATAAGAAAGGACGGAGCGGCGGAAATTATGATTGCGCACAGAAACATACAAGATTTAACAAGGTTGCTATCCCAAACAACAATTCCAGATGGCAAGTGGACAAGGAGGCCATTGGCTTATCGAGAGTCCAACAATTTTCTCATCTATGTATATCCCGCCCTTATCACATATCTGTCAATTCTACTTTTAAACATAATAATTCACACTATTGGCATTAACACATTCATTTGGCAGTTTGTTCCATTCATTTATCACCCTCTGTGAGAAAGAGTACTTTCTCGTGTCCAACCTACATTGCTCTTTAACTAATGAAATATCCGACACCCCAACGGTGTCGGGTATATTATACATTTTTTAACTTATCCCATTCGTACCATAGTTGGCGCGGGTCTCTGTTGGACATATCATTTCGGACTAAAACACAATTCAAGCGGAACGTGATTAATATCCTTGGCCTAAGGTTAAGCACGTGCGCAACGATCCATCCTGGAAGCCGGAACTGTTTCGCTTTAGGAAGTTTAGCCTCAGGTGTCGTTTACTGTTTGATGTGGGCCAACCTGGTTAGACCTATCATAACAAAACCTTTCTAACCTAATCTAATGATGAAGACGGTTATTAGAACGTCTTCAATAACATATAGATGACAGATTATATAAATGTGATCATATAGACTATCCATAATATACATACTCTACCATCAACTTCCAGTCTGCACTTTCTAGGTAGTCGTTCGAGTTTCATATCTCCGCTAACATACCATTTGTCAAATCGGTATGTTTTTCAACACGCGTTCGATGAGGGAATTCTCACAATGGTCCGTCGGTCGACGAATCGGCTTCTTCGAACGGCGCCGGGACATCTTCGCTCTTCAGCTGGGATGTTCATTGTAGCAGTCTCGCAGGACAACTCCTGGTGCAGTCGGATGATTTATCGCCAAAGCGATGTGTTATTCGACTGAAGTTGTGGCGCTGCGGGCGTTATCATATTGCGTAGCATCGCATTAGAATATTGATAAAGGGCGTCACGAAACGACTTGGCATTATGTGATATGCCGCTGGTAACTAACACTACTGACGCTGACCATGCGACCAATGAGAAGCTCGTGATGTGGTACACCTGGCAACTTAACCAAAGCGTCGGAAAATTCCGCTGAACGAGTGATTGCATAAGCGTAGTTAACGTTCGCTGCCAATCAAAACAACCATGTGAAATAAGAAATAAATACTGTTTATTTTTTGTGTGCAACGTCTCCTTTTGTGCAACGTCACCTTCACTGGCCAATATATCATGCACGCACACAAGCACGAACGCACGCACACACTATCTTTATATACACACACACACACACACACACACACACACACACACACACACACACACACACACACACACACACACACACACACACACACACACACACACACACACACACACACACACACACACACACACACACACACACACACACACACACACACACACAACACACACACAC